>CM036251.1:4126287-4381287 GCA_020698575.1 Bostrychus sinensis
CCGCCGGGATTCCCGCGCTCTTCGCTCTCCCGGTGAGCCGGCTCGCTCAGGTCAGGCTCCCAGCCTCACTCAACGGCGCGCGTCCCCACGCACATCTCCTCGGGCCGGACTCAACATCAAGGACTGGACAGTGGCCGGCCTGCAGCGTACTTTGAAGAGGAAGGGCATTCCCTTCTCTCGATACAACAAGTCGAGACTTTTCCACCTGTTTTCTTCCTCCGTTGACGCTTCAGCGTCCTCCGGCAGAGCCGCAGCGCTTCCTGGTTCCCCATCCGTGGAACGCGCCGGTGGTGACGTCATCGCATTGCCGGTCGTTCCTCCGCTTCAGCCAACCTCTACAGCCCCTCCTGGCGGGGGCCAGGTCGTATCACCCCCTGTGCCTGCTCCCTCTGTGTCTGACTATCCTCAATTCATTGCATCTCTCATTTCATCCCTGTGTTCGCAGGCTGCACAAAAACCCCACGCACACGCATCCTTTCATCCAAACATCCCTTCCTCTACCCTTCCTTCCGCCATTAATAGCCAAATGGCCTCTACTAGTCTATCTTCCGCTACGGCAACCCAGGAGGTTCCTCAAGCAAATCCACCCACTCTGCCTCCTTCTATTTTTCCTTCTGGCCTGTCCTTTTTCCCCTCCCTCCCCCTCCCTTCCCCCTCCCTTCCCCCTCCCTTCCCCAACACCCCAATGTTTTTTCTGAAACCTTAACCAGCCCATACACTCTGGCGACTGCGGCACCCCCATCTCGCCCTACTTCATCCATAAATCGGCCATCTCCTGTCCCATTAGCCTTGCGTCAGCAAATTATTTCGGTTATTGTGTTGACTTAGCTACACTCCTTCACCCTTCTCTCTGTAGTTCTAGCCTGCCCAGGGAACTGCAATCCAGCCAGGGCCAAATCGTGCAATTGCCCCAGCCCTCCCCATCCCGATCCAAAGATCTTACATCGGCTGAATTTGCTTTGGCTTTCTCTCTGTATCGCGATACGGTATGCTCCTTGTACCCAGACCGACGAGCTGAACTCGATGACTACCTATCACTAATTCTAGATCTCGCTTCAAGATTTGGAGGTACAGGGTTTTGTACATATCATGTACTTTTTGCGACTCAGGCAGCAGGGAGACTCCAGCAGTTCAATCAGGGAACCTACTGGGGTGCATTAGACTCTGAGCTCTATTGCAGGGTCTTCGCCGCTCGTGCTTCCCTCTCATGTGATCTCTGTGGTGCCCCCTCTCATCCCACATTTATGTGCTTCGTGGTCGCACCCCCGCATTCTCGCCCCACCTCCTCTCGCAGCAACCCCATAACCATCATTCGCCTTGCAGGTAAAAGGGCTTGGCTCTCCAAAGCGGACATCACTAGCGCCTTCGAGGTCTTACCCATTCACCCGGACTTCTGGCGCTTCTTCTGAGTTTTCTGGAAAGGCTTCTATTACTTTGCCGTCTGCCTAACCTTCGGCTGCAAAAGCAGTCCAAAGATCTTTGACTCTCTCTCAGAAGCCTTATGCTGGATTCTTACCAACAACTTCAAACTCCCCTACGTCTTACATCTCCTGGACGACTTTCTGATTGTCACTCCAAACTCTTCTCCCCCCCGTCTTGGCCTCTCAACGCTCATCATGGCCTTCTCAGATATCGGCGTGCCTCTGTCAAAAGAGAAAACATTAGGGCCTCGCACATCTATTGAATTTCTTGGCATTACTCTTGACTCCTTGTCATTTCAAGCTTCTCTGCCCTCTGAAAAAAAAAAAAAAAAAAAAAAAAAAAAAATCAGCGCATTACTTTGCTCCTATCAAACTATCTCCTTACAGACAAATGCACCAAACGGCAGCTCCTCGCTCTTCTCGGTCACCTGAACTATGCCATTCGTATCATACCTCAAGCCAAACCTTTCCTCTCGAACCTTTTGACTTAAGCAGCAGCTGCTCCCTCTCTTCATGACAGGGTGACTTTATATGCTTCATGTAAGATGGAAATGCGTCTCTGGCAACAGTTCCTCTCATGTTGGAATGGCATCTCCTTCTTTTACAACGACTTCTTGTCACTCCCAGAGGACATTCAGCTGTATACTGATGCTGCTCCTTCGGCAGGCTTCGGTGGTTATTACGGTGGTAGATGGTTCGCGTCCACGTGGCCCACAGAGTTCTCGTCCCTCCAGTCGGAAAGTCCATCCTCGGCATTGTGTGAGATATACCCCATCATTATCGCTGCCATTCTTTGGGGGCACGAATGGTGTAGAAAATGCATCCTTATCCATTCTGACAATGCAACAGCAGTCGAGATCATCAATAAAGGTCGATCTTGTTCCCCGGCTATCATGCAGTTCCTGCGCAGGCTCACATTAATCTCTGCACAAAATCAGTTTATCCTACGTGCTGCCCACATTCCTGGGTACAAAAACTCAATCGCTGATTCACTTTCTCGTTTCTCATTTGAGAAATTCAGACGCTTGGCTCCAGAGTCAGAGATCCATCCTACTCCGGTCCCACCATTTTCAGCAACCATATTCAACTGAATCCTCAGCTCTCGCATCTCACTGCCATTTCACAACAAGCGATTCTCGATAGTCTCGCTCCCCGTACACTCTCGGCTTACCTTAGTGGATGGAACGCCTATAAAACCTTTCTTCACATCCACCAGCTACAGCCTTCTTCATTCGACGTCTTAACCATGGGCTATTTCATCACCCATTCTCATACTTCATTAAATATACGCTCTTCTACACTCCACACTTACTTGTCAGGAATTAACTTTTTCTTCAAACTAGCCACAGGTGCCAACTGCCCATCCATATCGCACTCACATATAACCATGCTGCTTAAAGGCTTACGGAAATCTGAACCCATCCTTCCTTCTAAGCGCTTGCCACTTACATCAGATCTCCTCAGTCACTGCATTCACACACTCCGATCAGGCTACAGATCCCCATCAGTTGACCTTACGCTGGAAAGCATGTTCCTCCTTGCTTTCTTCGGTTTCCTCCGTTGTTCCGAATTCGCTCCAACCTCCTCAAGATACGACTCATCAATCCATCCAAGACTCTCAGATCTCTCTGTGCACACTTCTGACTCCCTTATATTCACACTACGAAAAAGCAAAACAGACCAGTTTGGCATTTCATTCCCCATTTTCATCTTTCGTCTTGACTCCTTTCTCAGTCCTTTCGAACCTCTAGCCAAATACCTTGCATCCCGGTACGCTTCTAAAGCTTCTCCTCATGACCCACTTCTCCTCATGGAATCTGGCAAAATGGCAACACGATTTTGGTTCAGCAAGCACTTTCACCTCATCTTACAGATGTCCGGCATCTCGTCTCAATACTATTCCATCCACTCCTTTCGCATCGGGGCCGCTTCCACTGCAGCCAGAGCCGGCATCCCAGATCACAAAATTCAAGCCCTCGGTCGCTGGTCTTCTCAAGCCTACCATTTATACATCCACAGCAACCTTAATGATCTCCGCCAGGCTCACTCCGTACTCAGCTCTATATAACTCAATTTTGGGGGTCCCTATTTGGCTGGGCGTACCGCCTGAGACGGAACCCCCACACTGAGTCTCTTCCAACCCAGCCATCACCTAAAACACTTCAGCTAACACACTTTCATTAAACACTTAAATTCTATGTCATTGTTGTGGCGTGGTCCTTGCTAGTGAACTGTGTGTTTGTCAGTGACAGGAGCAGCCTCACTGTGATGTCCAATGGATTTCTTTAAACGCGCAGAAGATACAACCTGAGTTCCAGAAATATTGCGATGTTGTTGTTTTTTTAACGTGAATAAAATTAAAACTAAAAGTCTTTCAAATCACATGAACCAATAGAACAGAGATAACATGACGTTTACACTGAGTTTTTGTAGAGCCACTGGATAAACACTGAAGCTGAAATGAACGATCTTAAGATTATAACTTTTAAAAACTAAAACACAATTAGTTTTTTGTAAAATTATTATTTATTAGAATATATTTATGAATAAAAACTTACATGTTTTTTTTATTCAAGTGATTTTGACACTGGGACAGTGTACATATCTTAAACCTTTTCAGAAGTTTAACTTTCTGTAGTGTTTCTTTTGATAGTTCCCTCAAATATGAGCAATTTAACTATAGTTTTTAAATTAGAATTTACTTAAATCTCAAGTTTTTCTACTGACTGCATTTTTCATTGAGGTTTAAATTTGTAGTTCACCATGAGTTGTCATTAGCCATATTGTTCATATTAATTACATTATTATAATACATTTTGTGTTCTTTAATGATGGTTGTTTAAAATATATAATTGTTGTTTATAATAATAAATAATAATAATAATACATTTTATTTATAAAAGTGCTTTTCATGACACTCAAAGACGCTGTACAAAGGTAAAAAAGAGAAACAAACAACAAAACAAGCAAACAAATATTAAACTTTAAAAGCAGTTCTGTAAAGGTGGGTCCTGAGGTTTTTGAAGTGGAGTCGGTTCAGTCACGGCTCGGTGGTGGGCGTGGCTCTGTCACCCTGGATACGTTTAAGTGTCCCATTTTACCAACGCTGCCTCTAAAACCATGTTCTCGGTCAGTTTGTGTTTGAGGAAGAATCTTCAGTTCTGTGTTTAAGATTTTACTTTCTTTCCATCGGTGATGTGTAGCTGAGTTCTTAAGTTGTTTAAAAATGTATTTATAATAAAATTTTACATAACTACACGTTACCCATATTCACCCTACATCATTTCTTTACAATATTTACTTTATGTTTACAAATTTTTAGTAAAGATCAATAATAAACATCATTTTTTATGGGACTGCTATTTAAATATTTTAAAGAAATAAGTACCATATTTTCCAGACAATAAGTCGCACTTTTTTCCATCGTCTGGTTAGGGGTGTGACGTATACTCAGGTGTGACTTATAAAAATAAAATATTTCAGGTGTTGGTTAGAGGGCGCTCTAGGCTTGTGTACCAGCATCTGCTGCACCTGTACCACTGACAATTTAAAATGTAAACATTAGCGCTAACAACTTAGGCTATAAAGACAACTGAGAAAGAGCGGAATAATTGGAAATGGAACTGATGCTGAGTCTGACGACAGCCACGCAGAGGAGGAAGCGGCGCTTCGTCTACCTCCGGAGTTGGCGAAGTTGTTCAGAAGCGACACCGAGGATGAAGAATTTAAAGGATTTAGCGATTAGGAGTGAGATGGTGAGTTTGGTGAACTTGTTATATTATGTTCTTTATGCTATAGTTATGTGAATAACTGTTAATATATTACGTTAACATACGAGACACCTATTCAGTTCGTTGTTTATGCTTCATGTAGCTGAATAACCATCAATGTGTTACGTTAGCATAGCGCACACCTATTCAGCCTGTTGTTCTCTATTCTATTATTACTATAACTTGCCTTTCAACATGAAATGTCTGTTCTTGGTGTCGGAGTTTGTTAAATAAATTCCCCCCAAAAATGCGACTTATAGTCCAGTGCGACTTATATAAGATTTTTTCTTCTTCTTTTTTGGCTAGTGCGACTTACACTCCGGAGCAACTTATAGTCCAGAAAATACGGTAAGCAACTTTAAGAAATTACAGTGCACTTTTTACATCTCGACAGTGTGGTTTATAACTTTAGGGCCCATTCTGAGAACCTTACGTCTCTGTGTGAGAGTGAATGTTTGTCAGCTGTCGTGTCTCTGTGCTGGCCAATGTCCAGAGTTTACTTCGCCGTATATTATTTGATTTTATATTATTTTATATTAACTGTTGTAATTCATGCTTTCTGTGTGTTTGTGTGATTGTGGAGCAGCTGAACAATTTAATTTCCTTCAAGATAAATAAAGTATATCTATCTATCCATCTATCTATCAAAGGCCCACAGTTGTTGGAAAAATAGAAAAGCAGAGCACTGAATAAACCAAGAGTAAAGCACTTGAGCAGCACTGGCTCTCCACAGCCTCATCAGTCCGACGCTGAGGTCCTGACGGTCTGCAGAGAGAGGTCTGAAGGAGGCCCCTCCGGTGGAAGAACCCCGCAATCATCCGGCTCTCCAGTCCACTCCAGCCGGCGCTTTTCTGAAACAACATCTGAGAGAGTGGATACGAGAAAACAACACAGCCTTCAATATCCTCCTCACAAAAAGACCAGACTCAGAGGAATAAAGAGGGATATCTGATGTGAGCCTGAGTTTGAGGAGACAAAATGAGTGCTAGAACTGATAAAAGCTAGCGACAGACAACCAGCCATTCTTTTGTGTTTCTGCCAACCTTATCGTACTCATAAAACTGATTCATGCAACGCCACTATAATAGACATAAACATGATATAGAACTGACATATTGGTGTATTTAATTTCCTGTTTTTGTTAAATATAAGTGTAAATAGGCCTGCTTACAGAGAGAAACTGCACAAAATAATGAAGACTGAGGTAAGTTCTGGTCAAATACTAAAGTCAGAGCGAGAGTTGATGTCTTGCGGAGGAGCATAACATCATGAACGTATTTTTTTGTTGATATTTCATGCATTTTTTGTGATTTCCACAATGCCCTGACCTGGAAGCCTTTGGTCTGAGTGCACGCTCTGTGTTACCGTATTTTCCGCACTATAAGGCGCATCGGATTATAAGGCGCACCTTCAATGAATGGCCTATTTTAAAGCTGTTTTCATATATAGGGCGCGCCACATTATAAGGCGCATCCACTAGATGGCGCTGCGCTAAAGGGAATGTCAATAAAACAGTCAGATAAGTCAGTCTGTCAAACTTTATTAACAGAATACAAACCAGCGTTCTTACAACTCCCTCGTTGAAAACAATGTATTTCCAACTCCATTTGTCACAGTTCAAAGCTACATGAACAGCGTTCGAGCGCTCAGTTTTCTGTCCCCTCAATGTCGCAACTCTTCTACTGAGATGGAGCAAAGGCCGCGCCTCCTTGTTCTTTTGCGGCAGGATCCATAAACACGCCTATGGCACGCATGAACAGCTGGGACTGGAATTCCCCTTTATCGTTTTTACCACTGTCACTTCGGCGACGCCCCCTGAATACGGTAGCCATAATTAACCAACATTGATCCATATATAAGGCGCATCGGATTATAAGTCGGTTTTTGAGAAAATTAAAGGCTTTTAGGTGCACCTTATAGTGCGGAAAATACGGTACTTCTTTTAGGGCTGCTGTTAAGTTTTGTGTTCTTTCTTACGTAGAACAGTTTTAACATTTAGAGTGACTGCGATTTGAGTTTGTTTTTTATTGTGCCGGGCGGGTTTTAAGTTCTGTTTGGGATGGAAACTGTGAAATCTGGCAACCCTGTACTCTTCTTCTGGTTACTACAAGTATTTCAACAGCTAATGTGACTGGTACCATCCCGCCTTGTGGATGCCAGAACCTCAGAAGCTAAGCAGGGCAGGGCCTGGTCAGTTCCTGGATGGGAGACCGCAGGGGAACATCACGAAGCCGATGTGAGTGAGTGTTTGGTGGAGGTCGGAGGATGTGTTGGTGCAGATGTGTGCAGCTGTGCTTCTGTCAGTTTACCCCAGGGGAAACTGTGACTACAAAACATAGCTCACCACTGACTATGGAGTGAATGAAATTTCCCTTCTGCGTAAAGAGCTTTGGTTGATTTGTGTCATAGGTGAAACGTGGTATAAATACCATTCCCTTCCCTAGTGGTCAACTTTTAAAATGAATCAAAAAATCAAGGTGTATTGTTCAAAATTTAAAGTCGATTGTTTACAAATATAAACACGGTTCTATGAATGAAAGTGAATGGTGGTTACTGGTTCACTGAAATGAAATAGAAATATTTATCTATTAACCAATGTTTTCATAAATAAAACTACTGCAGCCAAAAGTGTTCAGTGGGGTCCAAGCTGCGGGACTGAACTGGCCACTTTATCCATGCCCTTCTACCTAAAAATTCCTTACCAGCCTTACTTACTGTGGGCCCTCACAGCTGGTCTTCACACCTCCAAGTTAACCTCATGAAGTGGTCTCCTCAGTCTGAGTGGAGCCCTGTGTTCTCCTGGAGGTCATCTGCAGGCTGAAGTCAGTGCTGTGAGCTGCTGTCTGCCTCTGACTCACCTTCAGACCGGGCTCAGAGCTTCTGAACCCGCTCAGGCTCTGGGACTGACACAGTGAGACGTTCCCACTGCTGCTTCGCGCTGAGTCACGCCTCCTTGCAGCGTCCTGTTCAGACTCCCTCAGTCTCACAAAACACGGCAATATCCAGGCTTTCTTGAAGCTTTCAGAGCATTAAATTAGACACTGAGCAGTTCTTAGATGATGGTGACAGGTTGATGATCATGTCATCATTTTTTGTTTGCTTCTACACTCATTTGACTCTTTCAAAAGATAGACATGGATATGGAACCAGAAACTCTTCCTTAAAGTTACACTGTGTAAGATTCCCGGTCTTGCGCCTCTAGAGGCCACAGGTGCCACTGCACCGTCGCAAAACGTAAACACTAGGGCCCCTCCTCCTTCTGAAACTGTGCGAGCGTGCGTCTATTTCCATCATTGTTTCAACTTTAGTTGACCTGCTGCTACCTTTGGAAGTTTGGACTGGATCTTCTATAGAGTTAGCGCTAGCGTTAGCTTATCAACAAATATCGCGCAATGGTCGCAGTAAAAACAACTAATAACTGTATGAAAAAGCACGTTCTAAAGAAAAAATAAAGAGGCTAATTTACCTGCCCAACAATAAAGAAGCAAAAACGTGATCCGGTTTGCAGCCTTCTCTGTCTCTCATCTGACGCCAGCGAGCAAAAGTCTGTCCGATGTTGACTCTTGTCTGTGATCTGGTGCGGTCCCTTTCACATTTTCTTTTCCTTGCCTCGTCCGACATTGTCTTCATCTTCTTGTGTCCTTCGGCCCTGACGAACTGGCGAAAATAACAACGCTAAAAGTAGATTCCTGGTTATACTGCGCCTCAAGTCGTTCCCTGTCACGTGACTCTTCCTCAACAGCGGAGCGCTCCCGGCCAAGTTGCGAGGGCGGTTTCTCAGTACAGAAGCCCCGCTCGGAGCAACAGATCGCACCTCAGGCCTTATAATCACTCAAAAAATCACAAAAACAAGTCAGTATGCCCCACATATTTAGGAGAAAAGTTACACAGTGTAACTTTAATGCATTACACATTACTTTTACCTAAAACCAACCAATGCTTTAAAAAAACATAGAGCTGTTAGTATGGAATAATCTGCCTCTGTATTTAACACAGAATAATACGGAGGATTCTTTTAAAAGACATTAAAAATTGCGATTCTTAGAAAGGAAGTTGTTGCATAGCATTGACTATTGAAATGTATTTTCTATTTGGCATTAGCATTGCATTGTTTATGATTAACAATGTGCATAATTGTTTTTATTTATTTTATTTTTATTTAACCATTCTTTAACCAGGAAAGTCCCATTGAGATTCAAAGATCTCCTGGCCAAGAGGCGTCAACAACACAAACACTGCATACAAAATACAATAAAAAGAGAAATAAGAGTTAAAAACCATGAGATAAAAAGACACATTTAGAAGCAGTGACAGGTTAGTTGTTGTTTGAATTAACATTTTAAATGTTTTATTCACTATGTCATTGTTTGTTGTTTTATGTGGACCCCAGGAAGAAGAGTTATTGCTGTGGTAATAACTAATGGGAATTCTGAAGAAAAATAAATAAATTAATAAATAAATAAATGTCTGGGGTACGGACGGCATTTCTTTAATGAAAACACCAACTAATAACTGACCTACTGTACATGTTATGCATTAATTACAAGAAAAACACAGCTTGCTTTTAGGAAACTGATGAAAAGTTTTAATCCACTTCAAAAGTCCGCTCCTGAAGCCACGTCCCTCTGCGCTCCTCGAACTTCTGCTGTGTTCCTGTCAGACTCTAATTATCGGTGACACTTTGACTGAACAGACTCTTCTTCTCTTGTTGTTGTTTGTCCTTTGGTGTTTGGCTGTAACTCTCTGAATCCTGGGGCCATTACTCAGCTCCTGACGGCTGCACGTGTGACGGTAAACACCTCCGACACTCCCCTCCCTGCTCCTGGGCGCACCTCCTCTCCGTATGTGAGCACTAATTACTCTCCCGTCCGGACGCTCCGCAAGGTCGCTCCCATTACTATGCCCGGACCTCACTTCCCGATTCCTCACAACGCCGGCTAATCTCATTCTTTCACAAACCATTATCTTGATCGAAACAGGCTTTTTGTGCAATTTGCAAAGCTGTCCGGATGAGAATGACTTTGGTTTAGCTCGAGTGAAGGCGCTCATCAACTTCACGGCTCTGAAGTTTGGAACTGTCAGCTCGCAAACTCTTACAACTCCCAACTCAAAAAAACTTGGGGCGCTGGGAAAAATCTCATGTGATTCGGCTTCTGGAAGTGTTCCTGATCTATGCAGTGATTTTCAGTACAGAATAATGACCGCTAATACATCCAATACTAATAATACAGACTCCAAAATACAGTCACTAAACTCACTGAAATGTTGCTAATGAACTTAATTAGTAACAAAATGCTTCTCTGGCTGTTTTTTTTTTTAAAGAGTAAAACGTTCTTTTCCAGTCTTTTGTTGCCAACAAATTAAAATGAGCAATAAATGAGTAATAAAATGATAAAATATCTAACTTTAACACCTGAAATCTTGTTTATGTTCTATTGCAGTGGGGTTCCTAAACTGCGGTACAGGTACCTCTGGTGGTACGCTGACTTCTTCTGGAGTCTTTTGGAGTTTAAGTTCTGATTTAGTTTAATTTAGAGCCAGTTTTAGTCCTGCTCTGATTGGGAGTTAAGTTTATTTGTTTATAGAAACCACTGCTTATTCCTGATTCAGGCACAGTTTAGTCCTGGTTTTGACTCTGTTTAGTTCAATATTAGTCCATGTGTATTCCTGACTTTGACCTGGCTGAGTCTTGGCTTAGTCCTAGTTTAGTCCTGGTTTTAGTCCTGGTTTACCCATGGTTTAGTTCTGGTTTAGACCTGATTTAGTTCTGGTTTAGTCCTGGTTTATTCCTGGTTTAGTCCTGGTTTAGACCTGGTTTAGACCTGGTTTAGACCTGGTTTAGTACTGGTTTAGTCCTGGTTTAATCCTGGTTTAGTCCTGGTTTAGTCCTGGTTTAGTCCTGGTTTATTCCTGGTTTAGACCTGGTTTAGACCTGGTTTAGTTCTGGTTTAGACCTGGTTTAGTCCTGGTTTAGTCCTGGTTTAGACCTGGTTTAGTCCTGGTTTAGACCTGGTTTAGTTCTGGTTTAGACCTGGTTTAGTCCTGGTTTAGTCCTGGTTTAGACCTGGTTTAGTCCTGGTTTAGACCTGGTTTAGTCCTGGTTTAGACCTGGTTTAGTCCTGGTTTAGTCCTGGTTTAGACCTGGTTTAGTTCTGGTTTATTCCTGGTTTAGACCTGGTTTAGTCCTGGTTTAGTCTTGGTTTAGTCCTGGTTTATTCCTGGTTTAGTCCTGGTTTAGACCTGGTTTAGTTCTGGTTTAGTCCTGGTTTATTCCTGGTTTAGACCTGGTTTAGTCCTGGTTTAGTCCTGGTTTAGACCTGGTTTAGTCCTGGTTTAGACGTGGTTTAGACCTGGTTTAGTCCTGGTTTAGTCCTGGTTTAGACCTGGTTTAGTTCTGGTTTAGTCCTGGTTTATTCCTGGTTTAGACCTGGTTTAGACCTGGTTTAGTCCTGGTTTAGTCCTGGTTTAATCCTGGTTTAGTCCTGGTTTAGTCCTGGTTTAGTCCTGGTTTAGACCTGGTTTAGTCCTGGTTTAGACGTGGTTTAGACCTGGTTTAGACCTGGTTTAGACCTGGTTTAGTCCTGGTTTAGTCCTGGTTTAATCCTGGTTTAGTCCTGGTTTAGACCTGGTTTAGTCCTGGTTTAGTCCTGGTTTAGACCTGGTTTAGTCCTGGTTTAGTCTTGGTTTAGTCCTGGTTTATTCCTGGTTTAGTCCTGGTTTAGACCTGGTTTAGTCCTGGTTTAGTCTTGGTTTAGTCCTGGTTTATTCCTGGTTTAATCCTGGTTTAGACCTGGTTTAGTCCTGGTTTAGTCCTGGTTTAGTCCTGGTTTATTCCTGGTTTAGTCCTGGTTTAGTCCTGGTTTAGACCTGGTTTAGTCCTGGTTTAGTCCTGGTTTAGACCTGGTTTAGTCCTGGTTTAGTCTTGGTTTAGTCCTGGTTTATTCCTGGTTTAGTCCTGGTTTAGACCTGGTTTAGTCCTGGTTTAGTCCTGGTTTAATCCTGGTTTAGTCCTGGTTTAGACCTGGTTTAGTCCTGGTTTAGTCCTGGTTTAGACCTGGTTTAGTTCTGGTTTAGTCCTGGTTTAGACCTGGTTTAGACCTGGTTTAGTCCTGGTTTAGTCCTGGTTTAATCCTGGTTTAGTCCTGGTTTAGTCCTGGTTTAGACCTGGTTTAGTTCTGGTTTAGTCCTGGTTTATTCCTGGTTTAGACCTGGTTTAGTCCTGGTTTAGTCCTGGTTTAGACCTGGTTTAGTCCTGGTTTAGACCTGGTTTAGACCTGGTTTAGTCCTGGTTTAGTCCTGGTTTAGACCTGGTTTAGTTCTGGTTTAGTCCTGGTTTATTCCTGGTTTAGACCTGGTTTAGACCTGGTTTAGTCCTGGTTTAGTCCTGGTTTAATCCTGGTTTAGTCCTGGTTTATTCCTGGTTTAGACCTGGTTTAGTCCTGGTTTATTCCTGGTTTAGACCTGATTTAGACCTGGTTTAGTCCTGGTTTAGTCTTGGTTTAGACCTGGTTTAGACCTGGTTTAGTCCTGGTTTAGACCTGGTTTAGTCCTGGTTTAGTCCTGGTTTAGTCCTGGTTTATTCCTGGTTTAGTCCTGGTTTAGTCCTGGTTTAGAGCTGGTTTAGTCCTGGTTTAGTCCTGGTTTAGTCCTGGTTTAGTCCTGGTTTAGTCCTGGTTTAGTCCTGGTTTAGACCTGGTTTAGTCCTGGTTTAGTCTTGGTTTAGTCCTGGTTTATTCCTGGTTTAGTCCTGGTTTATTCCTGGTTTAGTCCTGGTTTAGACCTGGTTTAGTCCTTGTTTAGAAGCCATATATTTACAGAGGTAAATCACTGTATTTCACCTATATCTTTATAAGATTTGAAAACCATTGAATTCTTTTTTTATTCACATTTTACACAGCGTCCTAACTTTTTTTATTTTTTTTCCCTGTGGTTGTAAACTGGAGTTAAACTGAAGAGGCGTTTATCTGGAGAGCGGCCAGGCTGAGCGTCCGGGGCAGAGCGCGGCGGCAGATGTGCGTACGGCCTGTGTTAGCCGTGGACTCATTCTCTCTGGACGTAATTTGTTTTGTGGAAGCGAGAGCCACGTCCGGCCCGGGTCAGCTCTCCAGGTTTTATTGATATGCATCTGTTACAGAGGACAGAGACCGGGCGCGCGACCATAATACTGTGTTTGTGGATTTTTGATAAAGATAAATTAGCCTCAAAGCAAAGTGAACGAGCAGGGAAGCTGCAGCTGTGGCCTCAGAACAGAGAGGATATAAAATAAAAATACAACTGCTGTGAATGTTGGACAGCACAACGTTTGTTCAGACTGGGCTAGGACTGAATTATACTAGAATTTGATTAAAGGAAGAGTAAGTACAGTATTTTCTGGACTATAAGTTGCACTTTTTCCATCGTCTGTCTAGGGATGTGACGTATGCTCAGGTGCAACTTATATATTAAAATATTTCAGGTGTTGGTTAGAGGGCGCTCTAGGCTTGTGTACCAGCATCTGCTGCACCTGTACCACTGACAATTTAAAATGTAAACATTAGCGCTAACAACTTAGGCTATAAAGACAACTGAGAAAGAGCGGAATAATTGCAAAAAGCGACACCGAGGATGAAGAATTTAAAGGATTTAGCGATTAGGAGTGAGATGGTGAGTTTGGTGAACTTGTTATATTATGTTCTTTATGCTATAGTTACCGTATTTTCCGCACTATAAGGCGCATCGGATTATAAGGCGCACCTTCAATGAATGGCCTATTTTAAAACTGTTTTCATATATAGGGCGCGCCACATTATAAGGCGCATCCACTAGATGGCGCTGCGCTAAAGGGAATGTCAATAAAACAGTCAGATAAGTCAGTCAGTCAAACTTTATTAATAGAATACAAACCAGCGTTCTTACAACTCCCTCGTTGAAAACAATGTATTTCCAACTCCATTTGTCACAGTTCAAAGCTACATGAACAGCACTCGAGCGCTCAGTTTTCTGTCCCCTCAATGTCGCAACTCTTCTACTGAGATGGAGCAAAGGCCGCGCCTCCTTGTTCTTTTGCGGCAGGATCCATAAACACGCCTATGGGTCTGGAATTCCCCTTTATCGTTTTTACCGCTGTCACTTCGGCGACGCCCCCTGAATACAGTAGCCATAATTAACCAACATTAATCCATATATAAGGCGCATCGGATTATAAGGCGCACTGTCGGTTTTTGAGAAAATTAAGGGCTTTTAGGTGCACCTTATAGTGCGGAAAATACGGTATGTGACGCTCAGCTTTCTCTCAAACATAGCGTAAAGTTAAGGAAATGGAGCTTACCTTTTAGTGAATGTGTTAATTAAAACTGATCATTTATGATTTTAGGCCTTAGAAACAGTGCTTTGACCAAGTGTTGTGAAATAATTAAAAAAATACAAGAAGATAAAATAAATTAATTCCCCTATCATGACAGATTCCCCCCAAAAATATTAATTCTGAATAAGGATGGCCGTAGAAATAGAGAATTTGATGTATCTTTATGTGGCATTTTCCCTTACATACAGAGTAAATGAAAAAGGGTTTTCTTTTTGTCACCTTGTGTTGTACTGCCCCCTGGTGGTGCACAGCTGCTGGTTCAGTCTGTGCACTTACTGCCAAAACAGAATACTAATACTATATTACATTATACAATACATTTATTTTCATTTGAGCGCACGAGTCACCAAACTTACACATATTTTAATAATATCCAGGTAAATTGAATGAAACTGAATAAAATAAGTGCCTCAATATAAAATCCCATCTTTATATTTTGTTGTATCTGTGTTTTTCTGATTTTATTGTTTGTATTATGATTTTAATTTGATTTTATTTTCTTTTGTGAACATGGGAGGCTCACTGTTGTCAGTTCATTCACAAAATTAAATGCAATGCAAATGGATTTCTAACTTTTGATAAGCATGCATCAAGAGAATAAACCAATCTTGTATAGAGCACGTTTAAAGCCACACTATGTAACCTTTCCTGTCACTCTGAAAAACAGCCACTTTGTCAACTTTTCATGTCAGGTGACTATGAAAATTACTTTGAGGCTACAGTGAATAATCTTCTAGTGAAAGAAACACTTAATCCTCTGACCCTCCTTAAAAAAAAGCTTTTTATGTCAATGGGTCACATTCAAAAAATACAGAACAGAGCAAAAATGAATAAATTTTTGAATGTTTAACCCAATTTGTTTACATAATTAATTTAAAGATGTGTTGTTTGTGCAGACCTGACAAAAAAAGGGCAAAAACTCAGGTTTTTCTGTTATCTAATGTGAATAATGAGGTAACTATTTCCCAAAATGCAATGAGAAAATGATGGATCCAGTGGTGATGTTTTTGTTTGTGTATTTAGAGTTTATAGAGTTATAGAGGAATTATCATGATTTAATATTTCTGTATCATAACAGATGTAAGTCAATGGGACTAAAAACGGCTTTAAGAAGAAGAGTGTGAGTTTTTTTTTTTTTTGTCTAGACATAAGAAAATCTGGGTTTTTTCCTTTAGTTGTGAAGCTGAAATTCTAAAATTAATTCATTGGTGAACATCTTTGTCAAATGCCATCATCCTAGCATAAGAAATACCAAAATGAGAGCAAAAAAATACATCAGAAAGGGGGGCCTGAGAGTTAAAAATGTAAAAATAATTGTTATTTTAAATGCAAGAGCCATAACATGATGAAACTACTAATTACCTTTAAGTACCTGTGTAATAATCCATGCTGACTATGTTTCCTGCCTTTATCCAGCTCTAAATCAACATGGCAGGAAGTTAGAGTTAAACAACACTACCCTCCAGTGGCAGGCAGGGGAACTGCACTGGATCATCATCATATCACCAAATACTTACTCTTTGAAGTTTTAAAGGCATTATATATATATATATTTTCATCTGTAAACACAATGTCTGTTTGTTGTTTAGTATTTATGTTATTATGATGTTATTATAGGTAAAATAATCCACACTCAGACAGGTTTTAATCATGAATCCTTTAATCATTTCCTGAAACAAAATGGCTTCAGTGAAGAGATGGAGTAAATAAATATATTTCTGAAAGTTACACTGTTAACTCTGAGGCTTGGACGTGTCGGACACACACACAGACGTTCAACTCAAAAACACTGAGCCAAAGAAAGGCAGGCACGTAACAGGGAGATACACGTCACACGGGGGACAGACAGCGGTGCGTTCAGGGGCGTCAGTAAAGCGAGCTGCGCTTTAGGATGTACGGCCGTCGGGACTTGGTGCTGTGGGACGCCTGTCTCTTCAGGATGTAAGGAGACTTTCTCTTCAGGGGGACCTCGCTGTTGTCCTCCACGTACTCCACTGAGTCCTGCAGTAACTGGGGACAGACACAGAGAGGGTTAGGAAAAAATACTACTTTTAAAAGCTTAAAGTTGCTATGAGCAGTATATATATATATATATATTTTATATTTCATAAAAATTACCAACATGTGTGCCAAGATATGAGGTAAACAAGTTTAAATCAAATATTAGTTTAATTTAGTTTTATTAAGTATTATTATTATTATTATTACCATTTATTTATTTGTTATTTTTATTATCATTTATTTATTTATTTATTATTATTATTATTATTATTATTATTATTATTATTATTATTATTATTTATTTATTTATTTATTTATTTATTTATTTATTTATTTACATCAATACATATTCATATCTGCATATATATTCA
Source organism: Bostrychus sinensis (assembly GCA_020698575.1). Taxonomy (NCBI): domain Eukaryota; kingdom Metazoa; phylum Chordata; class Actinopteri; order Gobiiformes; family Eleotridae; genus Bostrychus; species Bostrychus sinensis. Next base: position 4,143,194 of record CM036251.1, read on the forward strand.
TATTCATATTATTATATACATTTGTTATATGTTGTTTGTTCCTTGTAAGTCATAATATTGTTTTGTTTGTCTCATGTCTTATGTATTACATGTAGGTATGTCTGCACCTGTAAACAAAAAAAATAAAAATAAAAAAAATTAGTTTTACCAATGCTATGAGGTAAACAAGTTTGAGGTAAACAAGTTTAAATCAAATATTAGTTTAATTTAGTTGTATTAAGTATTATTATTATTATCATTTATTTATTTATTTTTATTATATTTTATTCATTTATTTATTAATATTATTATTATTTTTTTTTACATCAATACATATTCATATCCGCATATATATTCATATTCATATTATTATATACATTTGTTATATGTTGTTTGTTCCTTGTAAGTCATAATATTGTTTTGTTTGTCTCATGTCTTATGTATTACATGTAGGTATGTCTGCACCTGTAAACAAAAAAAAATTTAAAAATTAGTTTTACCAATATCAGAGGTACAGTTGATTTATTCACAATTAATGTGAATAAAGTTAAAGTTAAATGTACCGATCTGATCTGTCTAATCTTTGAATCTGTTGTAACAAAGTCAGGGCTTGACATTAACGTTTTTCGTTCACTGGCCTCTGCGGCAAATCCTTTTCAAAAGCCACATAATGTTTTTACTCGCCAGAATTTAAGGAGTTTAAATGTTTTTGTATTTATTTATTTCATAGCATACAATAAGATTACAGAAATGTAGACGAGGATTTATTAAATATGTGGAAAACAGGTTTACAGACAAAGTAGGGTGACCACCTTAAAAAGTACAAAAAGTGGGACAAGGAGGGACAACGCAAAAAATAAATGTATTGATACAAACCTAACTCACTGAGATTTAAGTTGCTTCAGTGCCAAGATGTGCCATTTTTATCCCAAAAACAAACATTTTGCAAAGTAATGTATTTACTGAGACTTTAATCATTGAAATGAAAAAGATGAAAGAGAAAATCTAAGCTCTCAGTCTGTATATTCTCAAAATGATCCAGGAGCTCCATGGAGAGGCCGGTCCTGAAGCGCAGGGGCCCAACACAACAAACTCCAACCCAGCAAGATGGGATGCCCACAAATATTTATTCTACATTTTACACAAGGAATACTGACCTTAACTTGAAAGCTCTTAACTTGAAACTCACTTGTTATAAAATCCACTGAGCACCAATGAAAAAGAGGGACATGATCTTAATCACACTGTAAAAAATATCTGTAGATTTCATGGTAAAAATCTGTAAAATCTCAACAGTAAAAGACCGTAGTTGATATATCGGTAAAATACTGTTTTGGTTACGGTAATTAACTGTAATATTAAAAATAAGGCAAAATAGTATTTTTTAGTTTTGTTTTTTGTAATGTACACAGTATAGCACTGTTAAAAAAATTGAGTCCTGTGTTTATTACAGTTTAACACCTTTTCAAAAGATAATAACTTTAAATTTTACAGTAAATGTTGATTAAAACACAAGTCACAAACTAAAATATACATTAATCTATTTTTTTGAAAGATAATAACTTTAAAATTTACAGTAAATGTTGATTAAAACATAAGTCACAAACTAAAATATACATTAATCTATTTTTTTGAAAGATAACTTTATTTTGCAGTAAATAATAATAAAAACTCAATTTAAAAACTGTAAAAACAACATTTGTGATAAAATTATACTGTAAAATGAAATACAGGCCTCTTGTAGTTTTTACGGTAGAATTCTGGCAACCACAGCTGCCAATTTTTTACCGTAAAATTTACAGATTTTTTTTTACAGTGCAGAGTAAATTTGAAATGTTTGCATGTGGTCTTAATATGTTTTTTTTTTTTTTTTTCATGATGAATGATTCTGTACTAAATTAGATGTTGACTCAAATATGCATACATCTACACAGGAATTTAGCAACTCTAAAATTAAGATACACGCATGAAACCCAACCTGCCTCAGTGGCTCGTGAGACTAAAAGTGCTACCAAGCCAAAATGGAAATCTTCCAGCTTTTGTCCGGCTGCTGAGAGCTGATGTCAAGCCCTGCAGATACAGTGAAGCCCGAAATTATTCAGCCAACATGCCACTTTTTGTTCAAATGTAAAAAAAGCTGAGAAATATTTTGATTTTTTTCCACAATGATACCTCTTGTACATCGTCTTATCATCTTTTGGGAGAAGTCTGTGTCATTTCCGGTCCAAAAAAAAACCTTGCTGGTTGAATGAAAGTAACTTTAAGTCAGAATTTGCCCGGGGGATGAATAATTTCGTGTTTTCGTGTCTCACCCGTTCCTCTCTGTTCTGCAGGACTCGACACACCAGCTTCAGCCCGTACAGCTCGTCCATCAGGGGGGCGGGGCCGTCGCGAAGCTCCTCCCCCTCCTCCTCCTCCTCCTGCTCCACCACCGCCCGCTCCGTGCTCCACCCCTCGTCCCCGACGCTGCTCAGCAAACGGCACAGCGTCGCCAGGGACACGCGCCAGAAGGGGGCGCTCTGCTTGCTCTGTCTCATCTGCACACAAGAAAAGTTAATGAGATGTAAATGATCATGGGTTAAAATGAATGAACTCTCCTACGCTCTGGCTGCTTGGGAAAAAACACAAAACAGAACAAAATACTCGGAGCGTTGAGCATTTTCCACGTTTTGGGAAACTCATTCATCCATGAAACTGGTTCTGACACAGAGTTAAGTGTTTTCATTTTAATCCACAAACAAAGGATGAGACAGTGAGCTTCAGGCAACAGCAGAAATACACTCACAAGTTTAACATTTGCTATGGAAGTTGCAAGTTTAATTCCTGTCCAGTCGTTCTTTGAGGAAAATCCAGCACAAAGGTTTAAGGAGAGAAAGACTGACACTGTTTTATAATTCATTTCATTTCATTTCATATAATTTATTTTGAGGAATGTGCCTTATCCGTATAATTGGGCAAATTAACTGTCACCATTTACACCTTATTTCACTCATCACCAAAATAACAACAACAACAAAAAAATACATAAATAACAATGTCTAAAAAGGACACATGTCCAAAAGGGAGCAGGGAGAAGTATAAAACTTATCTGCCCCTGCCCCTTAATTACAACTCATGTTCACACAGTAAACAAAACCTTTGTCTGAATTATATAAAGTACAATGAACAACAACAACAAAAAACTATTCCACTCCAGGAATGTTGCACTTTTCTAATTAAAAATCTATTTAAGGTTAATACTAAGTGCTACAGTCCTGGGCAGAACCTCCTCTCCTCCTCTTGGTATGATTCTAACATATGATTTATTTATTTCCTTCTTAAATTGCTTTATATTACAGCTTTGCTTAATTTTCTCAGGTAAACTATTCCACAATTTTACACCACAGACTGAAACACTGAAACTCCTCATAGTTGTACGCACACTCTTCAATTTAAAATGTAGGTTTCCTCTAAAGTTGTATCCTCCTTATAATAATAATAATAATAATAACACATTGGATTTATATAGCCTTTGTAGATACTCAAAGTGCTTTACATTGCATTATTCAATCATTCCTCAGTCAAACCTGGTGCGTTTAGTGTCTTGCCAAAGGACACAACAGTTTTGGCCCTCCATTTCTTTCAAGGGTCGCCAGAGACTTATTTTTAATTTGTGGCTGGAGTTTTTGGATACACATTGTGGAATCAAACCCTTGTCCTCAATTCTGTTTCATTTTATTTCTATAGCCCAAGATCACAACAACAAAGGGTTTCCAAAGGCTTTAGACATAAACAAACAAACAGGTAAATAAAAAACCCTCCTTCTTGGTAAGGAATAACCCAGCTACAGGGGAAAGAGAAACCTCAGGGAGAACCACATGAAGGAGAGATCCACTCCCAGGACGGATAACGGACAAACTCTTTTCTAGTTACATGCAAAGAAGTTAGTCTGGCACCACTTTGCGTAAGTTTCGTTTCTGAGGGCCAAACAATCACAGGCGGAGTAACCAATCAGAGAAATGAAGGGTGGGACATAAGCAGTGCGCCGCTGACCTGTGAGGAAACATATGTGGTCGATTCTTGATGGTTTTCCTATAAAACACCAGAATACAGCGTATTATGAGCAGCTTTGTGAACAGGGACAGCAGCAGAAGCCAGTTGTGCAAAGACTTGGGAGAAAGTCATTTTGTTTGAATGCGGTGGTTACGTCGGACGAAGAAAAAAATCCCACAGAGGACTGAAGAACAACGAGGACTTCAGCAGAACCAACAGGTGACGAAGGAAAGCACTACAGTTTTCACTCTGCTTCCATGTTTCTAAAGCTGGGGACACACTACACGATTTTTTGCCCGATTTTATAACGATTCACAGTTGCAGCGAGTCTTTACCAGTCAACAACAGTTGAAGGGAATAACAATCACTAGGCGGCTCTGAAATCCGTTAGTGTGTGATGTTCAAAGACTCGAGTCGGCGCAAAAACCCGGCCTGACGTCAGTCGCAAGCAATCAAACACCGACTCTGGAGCACACTCCTGTAGTGTGGGCTGTTTACATCCAACTGGGAATTCATGGAGTCCAGCGGCCGATGAAAAACAGTTGATGGGACACAGGAAATAGCATCAGAGAACGAAGACGACGCAACAGGAAGCGGCGGGAAAATATAAGCGAAAATTTGAAGAAGAAGAAAACATAAACAACCATGGCAAACACCGAAGAAAGTTGAGTGCTATAGCAAAACTGGATACATAGATGTTTTTTCTCTTTCCCGTTTTCCAAACAGATAGCTATGCACACAAATACAACAGCGACCCAGGTAGCTCAATGTTTGTTTACCATTTAGTTCTCGCGAGTTCCCCGCAAGCGTTTTGGTTACAGATCTTGTAGTGTGTGAGCCCCAGTCTTTCAGTCGTCAGAACTAAATCTGCTGAAACCAGTCGTTAGTGTGTGCTCCTAGTCTGTTCAGAATCTGTAACCACTGAGAAAATCCTGTAGTGTGTCCCCAGCTTAAGACGCGCCAGTTTCACATCGACCGGAGAGAAGCCTTTCACTGCGAGTGAGGAACCAGACTGTCCTGTTTTAGAAAAGTAGGAAAGGCTGGCGCTGGACTGATGGTTATTGTCCTTTTGCTGATCGAGTTTAGGTCTGTGAGGGTGCAGCAGGAAAAGCTCGGTCACTAACAATGTCACCAAACAAGAGACAAGTTTTATCTGTAGCATTTTGCTCAGTTATATGCGTACTTCCTTGGACATGACTCCTCCTGCAAAAACTATCAGTGTTGAAACTATAGTGATTATTGTGAATATCAGTGTGTGTCTTTACTGACCTCATCCACAAAAGCACTCTTCTTATACAAATACATTTTCCAATTTTTACACCACACAGACCTAAAATAATGGGAAATTGATTGAGACCAGTGTGGCCTGGTTTGTTCTGCTCTAATTATCTCTGTGTTAAAGTGAGAATTGAACAAAAACCCCAGGAGTGCCCTCTGTAGTGATTATCTCACACTTCTCTGTTCGTCTGAGAGAAAATACTGCACCGAACTGGTTTTTAATGTCACACGACGCAATGTAATCTGAATAAAGGGCACCTCTAGTTTTCATATCAGGTGTTTAATGTAAGAATATGAAATCTAAGTAATGAAAGTTTTATTGTATCAGGTATCGAGGGGGAGACAACTTACCATCCTCTTTCTCTACATCCATAAATCTCCTCTCTGGTCTTCCTCTAAGCCTCTGCTCTAACCTCTACTCTCTTTCTTCTGTACTTGTCCAAACCATCTCAGTCTGGAAACTTTATCTCCAAAACATGAGCTGCCCCTCGGCGTGAACAAAGAGAACAGAAACAGCTCTGACACCTGGCTGTTCCTCCAAGCCACTGTCTTTAAACCACACAACATCAATAATCTACAAGGCATTTTCACCACAGAACTGCTGCTCATTTGATATCTTTTTTCTCTTGGTAGGACCTTTCTCTTCTCCCAGTAGATCAGCAGTTTCTGAAATGCTCAGAATCAATCCATGCCACGTTCAAAGTCCCTTAAAGTTACACTGTGTAACTTTTCTCCTAAATATGTGGGGCATACTGACTTGTTTTTGTGATTTTTTGAGCGATTATAAGGCCTGAGGTGGATCTGTTGCTCCGAGCGGGGCTTCTGTACTGAGAAACCACCCTCGCAACTTGGCCGGGAGAGCTCCGCTGTTCAGGAAGAGTCACGTGACAGGGAACGACTTGAGGTGCAGTATAACCAGGAAGCTACTTTTAGCGTTGTTATTTTCGCCAGTTCGTCAGGGCCGAAGGACACAAGAAGATGAAGACAATGTCGGACGAGGCAAGAAAAAGAAAATGTGAAAGGGACCGCACCAGATCGCAGACAAGAGTCAACATCAGACAGACTTTTGCTCGCTGGCGTCAGATGAGAGACAGAGAAGGCTGCAAATCAGATCACGTTTTTGCTTCTTTATTGTTGGGCAGGTAAATTAGCCTCTTTATTTTTTCTTTAGAACGTGCTTTTTCATACAGTTATTAGTTGTTTTTACTGCGACCATTGCGCGATATTTGTTGATAAGCTAACGCTAGCGCTAACTCTATAGAAGATCCAGTCCAAACTTCCAAAGGTAGCAGCGGGTCAACTAAAGTTGAAACAATGATGGAAATAGACGCACGCTCGCACAGTTTCAGAAGGAGGAGGGGCCCTAGTGTTTACGTTTTGCGATGGTGCAGTGGCACCTGTGGCCTCTAGAGGTGCAAGACCGGGAATCTTACACAGTGTAACTTTAAATCCTCTTTCTTCTCCGTTCTGATGCTCGGTTTGAACTCCAGCAGGTTTGTCTTCAACATGTTAAACTAAGCTCACTGTTGGGCTTTAGGCGCCACTTAGCCACGCTTCTTTAACTCCGACGTTGTGCTCTTGTGTGCAATACATTTACAACTAAGAAGACCGTAAAATGCTCCCTTTATGAGCCGCTGCAGAGCTGAAGACTTTCAAATTACTGACTCTCACTGCACTAGAGCCATTTAGCATTTCCTCAATAAACTGAGAAAATCACAGATGCATTTAAAAGTCAAGAAAGATTCCTATTTACTCTGCATTTGACCCACGCTTTCAATGCATCACAGAGGACTGGTCATGTTTTAAGTCGGAAGGAAATCAGAGAAAACCCACTGAGGCACAAGGAGAACATGCAAACTTAACAAGAGCCCAGGCACCTCTGTGATGTAAGGTGACAATGCTAACCACTCTGCCAACGTGCTACTGTATATGTCTATGTGTGTGCTAGTAAAAGATTTAAGCACAGAGAAGACAAGGAGTCAGAGGGCATCAATCCTACTGAGTTCAGGCAAAAGATAAAGCACAGTAGCGATGTTTGGACTAATACCTTGTTATTTTTGTAGATTTTATATCTGTGGTATTTCCATTTCTTTTCGGACTTGCTAATATCTGATCCTGTTGAATTCTATATCTTTGTAAATATTATTTCAGTGCAAGCAGCCAGTGTATTGAGAATTATAGTCATTCCAGAGATAGCAATATTTGACCACAGCATAGCCAACCTTGCTTTTATAACACAAATTAAATTCAAGCCAGCAGCCTTTTCTGCAAAAACACCCAGGCTCACAGTTGTGCTTCTTCTGCTACGAATTTTTAAATAATTTGACTGCGTCCATGAGAATGGTGCCATAAACTTAGCAGACAGCATTGCTTTTTCTTACTAAAGAGGAATGAGTGTGATGTCTGTGTCCGGGTAGATATTCTGCATTTTTCCTCTCTTTCTGTCAGGTTTTAATGTTCCCTCATCAAAAACAGACCTGGAGTTGTGTTTTGCTTCATTCACGCCTGTTTAAAGTTACACTGTGTAACTTTTCTCCTAAATATGTGGGGCATACTGACTTGTTTTTGTGATTTTTTTGAGCGATTATAAGGCCTGAGGTGTGATCTGTTGCTCCGAGCGGGGCTTCTGTACTGAGAAACCGCCCTCGCAACTTGGCCGGGAGCGCTCCACTGTTGAGGAAGAGTCACGTGACAGGGAACGGCGCAGTATAACCATGAAGCTACTTTTAGCGTTGTTATTTTCGCCAGTTCATCAGGGCCGAAGGACACAAGAAGATGAAGACAATGTCGGACGAGGCAAGAAAAAGAAAATGTGAAAGGGACCGCACCAGATCGCAGACAAGAGTCAACATCGGACAGACTTTTGCTCGCTGGCGTCAGATGAGAGACAGAGAAGGCTGCAAATCAGATCACGTTTTTGCTTCTTTATTGTTGGGCAGGTAAATTAGCCTCTTTATTTTTTCTTTAGAACGTGCTTTTTCAGTTATTAGTTGTTTTTACTGCGACCATTGCGCGATATTTGTTGATAAGCTAACGCTAGCGCTAACTCTATAGAAGATCCAGTCCAAACTTCCAAAGGTAGCAGCAGGTCAACTAAAGTTGAAACAATGATGGAAATAGACGCACGCTCGCACAGTTTCAGAAGGAGGAGGGGCCCTAGTGTTTACATTTTGCGACGGTGCAGTGGCACCTGTGGCCTCTAGAGGCGCAAGACCGGGAATCTTACACAGTGTAACTTTAAGTATTCCTCTATATTTGGCACAGCCTTTATGAGGCCTCAAAACGCTCAGTTTCACAAAACTCCGCCTCTGCCCCAAAGCCCCGCCCACTCTAGGAAGCACTGACCAATCAACAAGCGCTCTGCATCCAGTCTGCTCTCTCTCCTCACAGATATTTTTCATTTAGTAGTAAAAAGGCATCATACAAAAAGTTTAAGGGAATAAAAAGCTCTTTTTCTATGATTCTGTTCAAAAGTCTCTACTCTCTGTTGCCCTCTGCTGGTCTCTTCACCTGTTTCTTTATGGCTTAGTAAAGTTATTTTAGTCACATAATGTTTTTAAAGGTTTTAAAATGTGCTGCTGTTCTAGAGGAAACCAAGATTAGCATAAAATATAAATAAAAGCAGAATATATCCTTCAATTTATAGCAATTATTGCAATATAAGCTAAAAGCTATGTGCTAAAGGTCACTGTTATGTCAAACTACACAGTAAGTACAGAAATGTGGTGGACCAAAATATATCAAACTACATAAGTAAAGGTCTGTATTTCAAGATTTGGATTGAATAAAGATAATAAAACCATCTAACATCGTAAAAACATCCTGACAGCAGCAGTATTTATGTGTGTGATAACCTGTGTCCTGTTCTGAGGGCCACAGCTCTGCCTTCAGGGGCCCAGTGTGAGCGGGAGTCACTGAAGATGACACAAACAGACCCCGAGCTTCAAACTCTCATTTTGTTAAAGCTCTTCATCCCAGCGGTCACAGCAGGGAGAGATTTAACACAGACGGACACGACAGCAGATAAATGCTCTCAGGTTTAAACAATATCCTGCACGAGACTCCGCCCTCAGAGGCATCGCTACAGCAGAGACAGCGTGGACAGCGTGGACAGCGTGGACAGCGTGGACAGTTTGATAGCATGCCACAGCTAAAAGTCCCTTTGAGACGCTCCCTTTCCTTTAGGGGCCACCACAGCTAATAATCTGATTTATGTATTTAATTTGACATTTTTTATTTGGGGCTAAAGTTGGTGGTGCAGGCCCAAACTTATTCATACCCCTGGCAGATTGTGACTTAAAGTTACTTCCTTTTTTTTTTTTTTTTTTTTTTTTTGACTGTAAATGACATAGGCTTCTCCCAAAAGATATATATATATATATAAATTTATTTTTTTATGGACCTGAAATCGGTAGAGATATGTATGAGTGCTGGTGGGCAGGTGTATATATACTAGAAGGTGTGTATATAATGTATGTAATGTAGTATATTGAATTTAACTTCTGTGTGGCCCCAAAATCTGTATGGACGAGCGGGTGCTGGTACACTTATGGTAATAATGGGTGGTCAAGATGTGTGTACTAAAAGGGGTTTTAGATATTTTTATAGTATATAATTAGATTAATGTTCCATGTGCTGTATGACATTCTCCTATTTCCCTCAACCCTTGGGACAACGGATGGAAATTAGCATTCTTGCTAAAATCCGGTACGTTTACATTCATGCACTGCAAAAAATCAATATCTAGCATTAGTTAAAATGACTTGAATTCAGATTATTAACCTTGATTTGAGTAATGTTTTATTAAATTAGATTTATTTACTAATATGTCTAGATGATTTGACTTGTTTCAAATTATTTCTGTCTTAATTTTAAACCATTTTTACTTATTTCAAGCATTAATTTTGCTTGAAATAAGTAAAAATGGCTTAAAATTAACACAGAAATGATTTGAAACAAGTCAAATAACCTAGCCTAGTAAGTAAATAAATCTAATCTAGTAAAAAAAATTACTCAAATCAAGGTTAATAATCTGAATTCAAGTCATTTTAACTAATGCTAGATATTGATTTTTTGCAGTGTGCTATATATGCTGTCTGTTCATTAACATGCATTGTCCCGTTTAAATAAATAAATAAATAAAATAAAAAAATAAATATATATATTTAACATTTGTTTACATTTTTACACATTTTTATACATTTTACATGTAGAGGAGTGGAAAGAAGTACAAACTTATTAAACCCCACCCCTTCTCACATTTATCTGCTTCCTATTTATACACAATCATGAGTTTTTAATTAATAAGCAATAAATAAACTTTTCAATCCAAACTGTATTAACTTATACAAACAAAAACACTTGTATCAATTACATTTTGCAATTATAACATTAACCATTCCAACTAAATTAAATACCTTCTACCTTTCTATACCTTTTTTTGTTTGTTTGTTTTTTTGTTTTTATTGTTTTGTGTTTGGACATTCCTTGACAGAATAATATTTGCCCATTTCATGCAATATGTTGTGTTCTAGACATTATGTTAAAAACTCAGATGGCATGCAGGAGCCTTTCCCAAAGTCAAAAGCCTTAAGGCCCCCAACAATAAAACTTTACTATATTCAAAAGTCTATGTCATGTTTTCCCTCATAGATTTTTATAAAAACCTTAAGGTTATGAACACTCCACTGCTTCAAATACAACCTCAAAAATAATCCAAAATACTTAAAAATACTTAAAAAAAATACTACAAATAATAAAAAAAAAACTATGAATGCAAATACAAATATAATACTACAAATAATACTACAAAATTAATTCAGATAATACTACAAACACTATTACAACTGCTAAAAATAATAGAACATAAATACTTTGAGTACAACTACAAATAATACAACCAAAATCACAGACTCATAAGTATTTAATTGTAATTCATTTCAAACTCTTTTTTTTTTAATGTAGATGAACTGTGGGGGTCCCCCTGCAGTACCTTTGCAGCCCACAAGGGGACCCACTGGCTTAGACAATATTTTATTTTATTTTTGTTCACAACTGGTTTTTAACTCGACGTGAATTGTGTGGTCCTCTGTTGTCTTTTATTGTGTTTTATTGTTTTGTTTTTATTATTTAATTCTTGGCATTTATTTATTGTTATTTTATTGTATTACTTTTATTTGGTTTTACTGGTTCTTATTATTTAATGGGGACTGGTGGAGCTGAATGGAGTAATTTATTGTTATTTAGTGTTCTATGTGCAGCACTTTGGAAACTGTTTTGTTTGTAAAATGTGCAATACAAATAAAGTGGATTGGTTTGAATTGGCTAAACTCCCTTTCCGCCTGTGTAAATTACCAGAAATATTACCATAAAACATCTGCACAGTGAACACAACCTACAGAGCAAACAGCGGAGTCAGAACAATCCCAGTCTGCAGCTGAAAGGTTGATTAGAAAGACATAATTCAACATTATTTTCCGTTGCTTCCTGCCACATGGGGCTGGACTCCATCCCAGCTGCTTTGGGTGTGAGGCGGTTACGCCCCGGATAATCCACTAACCTTCATGTGATTTGAAGCTAAATGTTCCTAAAGAGAACAGAAAACGCGCTGCTGTTGCAAAGCGCGTCAGCACACATTTATTTTACAGAAGCTCAGATGAAAGGAGGCGGCGCACAACAACGAGCCATGAACGAGCTGCTTCAGTGACGGAAAACAAACCTCACAATTCTCCTGAAAGCGCCTCATCTGCACTGTAAAAAAAAATCTGTAAATTTTACGGTAAAAAATTGGCAGCTGTGGTTACCGTAAAAACTACAAGAGGCCTTTATTTCATTTTACAGTATAATATTATCACAAATGTTGTTTTTACAGTTTTTGACTTGAGTTTTTATTATTATTTACTGTAAAATCTAAAGTTATTATCTTTCAAAAACATAGATTAACTGTATATTTTACAGTTTGCAACTTACGTTTTAATCAACATTAACTGTAAAATTTAAAGTTATTATCTTAAGGTGTTAAACTGTAACTGTTTTTTTTTGTTTTTTTTTTGGGTGGGGTGGGGGATGGGGGTATATTTAGTTAGATATTATGTTTTTTATGATAAAATTAAAAGAAAGTTGTTGCAGAATGCTGTTTATTTCTGTTGTTAAACTGCAAATAAAAAAAATTAACTAATAAACCCTGGACTCAGTTATTTTAACAGTGCTATACTGTTTAAATTATATTTAAAAAAAAAACTAAAAAATACAATTTTGCTTCATTTTTAATATTACAGTTAATTACCGTAACCAAAACAGTATTTTACCGATATATCAATTACGGTCTTTTACTGTTGAGATTTTACAGATTTTTACCATGAAATCTACAGATATTTTTTACAGTGTGGAGAGAAGTCAAACTGTGAAATGTAGCCATCTTAAAACATGAATCAATTAAAACGCAACAGAAAACAGGCAGATTTTGGTACGGGACCAGCCTGCCTTGCCTTATTTTGTCCCACATTCAGCTGTCTGTCATATGCGTGCACTGTAAAAAATATCTGTAGATTTCATGGTAAAAATCTGTAAAATCTCAACAGTAAAAGACCGTAGTTGATATATCGGTAAAATACTGTTTTGGTTACGGTAATTAACTTTAATATTAAAAATAAGGCAAAATTGTATTTTTTAGTTTTATTTTTTGTAATGTATACAGTATAGCACTGTTAAAAAAATCGAGTCCTGTGTTTATTACAGTTTAACACCTTTTCAAAAGATAATAACTTTAAATTTTACAGTAAATGTTGATTAAAACGTAAGTCACAAACTAAAATATACATTAATCTATTTTTTTGAAAGATAATAACTTTATTTTGCTGTAAATAATAATAAAAACTCAAGTCAAAAACTGTAAAAACAACATTTGTGATAAAATTATACTGTAAAATGAAATACAGGCCTCTTGTAGTTTTTACGGTAGAATTCTGGCAACCACAGCTGCCAATTTTTTACTGTAAAATTTACAGATTTTTTTTTACAGTGTGGCCAAAATTCAGGAAATGAGGCAGAAAGAGATCTTACAGTCGTGCTTAGATGCATTTATCTAATACCATGTTCTGGGTCTGAAGTGGGAGTTACAAAAAAATGAGTTCCTCTTTTGTCCCTCTCGCCTCGGGCCCCTAAACGTCTCCGTTAGCTCTCACTGTTAAGCGTTAGGATTAGTAAACAGATAATTTACTCACCCCCTGTGTCTCCCACCATTGAGTTATAAACATGTTAATTAGCCAAATTAGCATTAGCAAAATTATAAACATCAGCCACTGTGTATACTGCAAAAAAAAAGTACTTAAGATAGTTTGTAATGTAGGATTTAGAGAACACACAAATGGTTTATTTTTAAAGTTGAAAGTACTGAAATGTATGGATTTATAAAGTTTAAAACTGCTCAAATAATGTACAAAGTTCTTCCAGGAAACAACACAGAGCTACATTCTGAGGTGAGTTAAACTTTAAAAAAGTAAAAGTACGCACAACCGTAAGACAAATGAGTACAGCCATATGTGGAGAAAATGTGTGGAATAATCTTGAAGAGACGTTTAACAATCATTAAAACATATTTCAATTTAAAATGATGTACAAAAAATCATTATTAGAGAAATACCTGAGTGAAGAAAGACTTTTATTAATATTGTTACAGTGTGGTTTGTTTGAAAACTGACTCTGTGTGGGAAGTTTTAGTAGATTTTGTTTGTACATATTGCTGATTATGATCATGGATAACATAAAAATTGTATAAAAGAGGTAGAAATAAATAAGCTTAGCTTCATTCTGCTCCTTTTGAACATTAAATACTTTTTTTTCTCTTTAAAAATATGAACTGTATATCTGTATACCTTAAACTAATGACTCTAATATTGTTTTTTGTTTTTTTTTTTGTGATTGTATATTGTATTTATGTTCAATAAATTCATTCATTCAGTTCAGTATTTATAAATGGTTTATTCATTACCTTATTGTTAGTTACATATTTATTAATGTGTTAATACTGCTTATAAGTGGTTGTCTATTCTAAAGTGATGTTTTCTTCAGTTAATTTTCTGTAATTGATTAATTGGTAGCTTTTTATTAAATTCATGAACCATAATAAAAAGGTTACTTGTGTATTTTAGGAAATAGTTGGTAACATTTGGCCCAACATTTGGCAGAAAAGACCAAAGTGTGGCGTTTTGGTTTCGTGTAACCCCAGGACCTGATTAAGAGCTGGTTTGGACCCGACTTAGTCTTGGTTTAGAGCCAGCTTAGTCCTGGTTTAGTTTTAGTTTATTTCTGATTTTAGACATGGTTTAGTCCTGGTTTAGTTTTTCTTTAGTCCTGGTTGAACCTGGTTTAGACTTTGTTTAGACCTAGTTTAGTTCTGGTTTAGTCCTGGTCTGGACCCAGCTTAGTCCTGGTCTAGTCCTGATTTAGACCTAGTTTTGTTCCTGCATGGTTTAGTCCTGGTTTAGTCAGAGTTTAATTCTGGCTTTATCTAGTTTAGACCTGGTTTAGAACTGGTTTGTTCCTGGATTTGGTCTGGTTTATTTCTGGTTTAGCCCTGTTTTTATTTTATTTTATTTTTTGTTTTTAGACCTGGTTTAGTCTCGATTTAGTCTTGGTTTAGTCTTTGTTTTGTCTTTCTTTAGTGTGGCATCCCTCACTATAGTCCTCTTTTTGTTTTTTTCTTTTTTATTCTTCTTTAAAAGCCAAATATATTAAGGCAGTGGTTCCCAAAGTGGGGTCCGGGGCCCCCTGGGGGTACTACAGGTACTACAGGGGGGCCCCCAATTAATTTCAATTTGAATTTATTATAATTTTTTTATGATTATTATTTCAGACACATGATTTTGGTTCATAAAAACAAATAAATCATACAAAAATATAAAAAGTCAATGAAAATATTAATATTAAGTACCATAAAAAAACATTTGAAATTAATTACAGTTGTATAGTTGTTTAAAATATTATTTTAAAACAACTTTTAGTCAATAATCAGTGTTTTTGTAATGTTTTCTATATCGTTGGGGGTCCACGAGGGATTTTCGGAAATTTAAGGGGGCCATGACAGTCTTAAGGTATTATAAACGATCATATAACTCCAGGTAGACCCCTGCTATGTGCTCGCGTACCCCTAGGGGTCCCCATACCCCTGGTTGGGAAACACTTCTGTCTTTCTTCCACATTGACATAAACCACTCCATGCATTTGCCACAGGATTAAACAGATCACGCCTTAAGTGATCTTTTTAAGGTTTGTCAAAGTCTTGTTGGTCATTGAGGAAAAAAATTGAAAATCAATCAATGGCCGTGTAATCAAAATCTTAATAAAGCAAAGAGCAAACGCGAGCTTTTGGCCTGGAGTCACTCAGACCTCACAGATTTCATTAAACTCATGTAAAACAAACCTGTGGCTCTCACATGGGGCAGGTTTAAATTAAACTTCATGCATTCGTCTGACTTTAATCGTCCTGAATCAATATGTTCAACGAGCAGACAATAAGCTAACCTTTACCGGCGTCACTCCTGCCATTTACCCATCAGGCTGACAGGGCATCTGGATTAAAGAACGTTAGAGTCAATACTCAAGTAATAACACAAGATCTCCAGGGAGGACTGATGGGAAGACAAGGAGCTTAAGGGCTTTCAGAAAGTATTTGGAAATGTGTAAAAGCATCATTCTTGCAAATAAAGAAGCTGTGTTGGGGACGTAAGTGGCATTTTGGGTGAATATGAGGATTATACTGTACATCAGATGAAAGCTCTCAGTGAGATCTTTTCATTGGCAAAAGGACAGAACTGAAATGTTGACCCAAAAAATGTAATTTAAAGTTACACTGTGTAACTTTTCTCCTAAATATGTGGGGCATACTGACTTGTTTTTGTGATTTTTTGAGCGATTATAAGGCCTGAGGTGCGATCTGTTGCTCCGAGCGGGGCTTCTGTACTGAGAAACCGCCCTCGCAACTTGGCCGGGAGCGCTCCGCTGTTCAGGAAGAGTCACGTGACAGGAAACAACTTGAGGCGCAGTATAACCAGGAAGCTACTTTTAGCGTTGTTATTTTCGCCAGTTCGTCAGGGCCGAAGGACACAAGAAGATGAAGACAATGTCGGACGAGGCAAGAAAAAGAAAATGTGAAAGGGACCGCACCAGATCGCAGACAAGAGTCAACATCGGACAGACTTTTGCTCGCTGGCGTCAGATGAGAGACAGAGAAGGCTGCAAATCGGATCACGTTTTTGCTACTTTATTGTTGGGCAGGTAAATTAGCCTCTTTATTTTTTCTTTAGAACGTGTTTTTCATACAGTTATTAGTTGTTTTTACTGCGACCATTGCGCGATATTTGTTTATAAGCTAACGCTAGCGCTAACTATAGAAGATCCAATCTGCGGCTACACAAGTGGTTACAGAAGTTTATACAGTAAATATGAATGCACTCTCTAGTCCCATTGTTAGTTTGACGTAACGCACGCTCGCACAGTTTCAGAAGGAGGAGGGGCCCTAGTGTTTACGTTTTGCGACGGTGCAGTGGCACCTGTGGCCTCTAGAGGCGCAAGACCGGGAATCTTACACAGTGTAACTTTAAGAAAAATTAAAAGGCGTAACAGTAAAAGCAGTGTTTTGTTCTCATTCGCCCTTTGAGCACTGTGGCATAATTCCTGGTCCAACTTTAAAAATACATATTTATTTATTCAGATTTAACCTTTATTCAAATAAAAACATCTTATTTAGGATTTAAAAAATTTTATATATATATTTTGCAAACGTGTCCTGGCCAAAAGGCAGCAGCACAGTTTCATGTCAGCTGCAGAAATCAGAAAAGAAAGCATCCCGCAATGTTTTTATAGTAAAAGGTTTCGCATCTCTAGGAATTTTCTTTGGTCATGTGGTGCACACATAAACAGTAATGTGTTATGAGAAACCTGCAGAATATAATAGGGTAAAATAAAATTGAAATGTACTAATCTCAATTGACAACAAATACAGACATGAATTAAACTCTGAAGCAGAATAACAGACTAAACTCCCTTTTTTTTAAAAATTAGTGGATAAAGAGACTGCAGAGTTGTGTTAAGGGTTGATGTTCCTGATGTAATGTGAAACAATAGTTTCTAATTGTTTTTAAAAAGAAAAAAATAGCTTAAATTTATCTGATACATTGCTTTTTTCCTCATAGAATATTAAGAGCCTGGTGAAAGCTGCTGTGTGCATTCAAAGATGAAAATCTTCAGAACATACGCCCTTCGTATCTGACTTTTATGCCAATTTTAAAAAGTGTAATAAATAATTTCCAACATAAACTGTGGTCGTATGAATTTCAAAAAGATTCTCAGTTTGATAACACAAAAATGGCAGCAGCAGGTTGTTCAGTTTTGGTTAAAATTAGTTTTGGCTCTCCAGTAAAAATTGCTCCTCTGCTTCCGAGCTCTCGATATCTGAGTATTTGTAATGAAGTTCTAAATGTACCTTTTGTTCCAGTCCCAAGCCTGTATACATGGAGAGAGGTGTGTCAGGAAGGGCATCTGGTGTAAAAATCTATGCCAAATCTCTGCCTCCATCTATCCTAAATTAGAGCATTACACAAGGTTTTCAGCTTTTATAAAATCTAAGGAGAAAAATCAAGAGAGGGGGCCTTTATTACAAACAGAGAGAATCCACTGTGGCTGATACAGAGATAAAAGTTTTTGGACCAGTATGTAGGACATATGGAGGAAATTAATTTAATATTTGTTTTACTAATGCTTCTTAAAAGTTTTTTTTAAAGAAATCCAATAAAGCAATCTCAATCAAACTTGGGGAGAGCTACAAAATGCATTCAGATCTTGGTTCTATGAGGTTGCCAGAGAAATGAGCAAAATCTTTTTTTTTATTGCTGTTTTGAGCTTCTCAGGCTGTGATAAAGTATGCAAGTTTGGATGTTTCTTATGAACTGCAGAGTAAAGGCCGGGACACACCGGGGCGATCATCGGCCGTTTGACGCGGTCGGCGACGTGAGTCTGTTTGGTGAGTTCTGCACCATCAGAGGTAGTGGGACACAGTTGGACATAGTTCTGGTTGAACACGTGGCAGCAGCGTCAGGCCGTCGTGCTCAGCTCTGATTGGCTGTGTCCCGTTCACAATTTGTCAAACAGCTCGGGTTTAACATCAAAATATAAGGAACTTTCTGTTCTACAGCTACTTCATTATGTTTCCCACAAGCAGTTAGCTTAGCTTAGCTTTAGCCTCGTGCAGATAAAAATATAATCCTCCCTCAATAATCCAGTCTCTTTTATTCATTACTGTGATCAGACCAGGTTAATCTAGTGCGTATAATTGTTATTGACTGATAAATACTTGAGGTAAACACGTGTGTGCTGCAGAGTTTTATTTATTCATTCATTCATTTTCTTTCACTTATTCCCGTTAGGGGTCGCGGGTGACTGAGCTTGTGCGGGAGGTTGAGAGATACCGGCTAGATATAGTCGGACTCACCTCCACGCACAGCTTGGGCTCTAAAGCCCAGCTCCTCGAGAGAGGTTGGACTCTCCACCACTCTGGCGTTGCCCGCGGTGAGAGGCGGCGGGCCGGTGTGGGCTTGCTCATAGCCCCCCAGCTCAGCCGCCATGTGTTGGAGTTTACCCCAGTAAACGAGAGGGTCGCATCCCTATGCCTTCGAGTTGGGGACAGGTCTCTTACTGTTGTTTGTGCCTATGGGCCAAATAGCAGTACAGAGTACCCAGCCTTCTTGGAGTCCCTGGGAGGTGTACTGGAAGCCTGGAGGGGTGTGATTGGGAAGAAAGGCCTCCCCGATCTGAATCCGAGTGGTGTCTTGTTATTGGACTTCTGTGCTAGTCACAGTTTGTCCATAACGAACACCATGTTCGAGCACAGGGGTGTCCATAAGTGCACGTGGCACCAGGACACCCTAGGCTGGAGGTCGATGATCAACTTTGTAGTCGTGTCATCTGACCTTCGGCCGTGTGTTTCGGACACTGTCAACTGATCACCACCTGGTGGTGAGTTGGATCTGCTGGCGCAGGAGGAGGCCGGACAGACTCGGCCAAACGTATTGTGAGGGTCTGTTGGGAACATCTGGCTGAGCCTCTGTCAGAGGGGTCTTCAATGCGAATGTCGATGTGGCCGTTCGGAGCTGTGGCCGTAAGGTCTCTGGTGCTTGTCGTGGCGGCAATTCCCGAACCCGGTGGTGGACACCGGAAGTAAGGGATGCTGTCAGGCTGAAGAAAGAGTCCTATCAAGCCTGGTTGGCTTATGTGACTCCTGAGGCAGCTGATGGGTACCGGCAGGCCAAGCGTGCTGCGGCCTGGGCGGTTGTGGAGGCAAAAACTCGGGTCTGGGAGGAGTTCAGGGAGGCCATGGAGGAGGACTATCGGTTGGCCTCAAAGAAATTCTGGCAAACCGTCCGCCGCCTCAGGAGGGGGAAGCAGTGCTTCACCAACACTGTTTACAGTGAGGGTGGGGAGCTGTTGACCTCGACTGGGGATGTTGTCGGGCAGTGGAAGGAATACTTTGAGGATCTCCTCAATCCCACTGACACGCCTTCCGCTGAGGAAGCAGGGGCTGGGGACTCGGAGGTGCACTCGTCCATCACCCAAGCTGAAGTCACTGAGGTGGTTGGAAAGCTCCTCAGTGGCAAGGCACCGGGGGTGGATGAGATTCACCCTGAGTACCTCAAGTCTCTGGATGTTGTGGGGCTGTCGTGGCTGACACGTCTCTGCAACATCGCATGGCGGTCGGGGACAGTGCCTCTGGACTGGCAGACCAGGGTGGTGGTCCCTCTTTTCAAGAAGGGGGACCGGAGGGTGTGTTCCAACTACAGGGGGATCACACTCCTCAGCCTCCCCGGGAAAGTCTATTCCAGGGTACTGGAGAGGAGAATTCGGCCGATAGTCGGAACTCAGATTCAGGAGGAACAATGCGGTTTTCGTCCTGGCCGTGGAACAGTGGACCAGCTCTACACCCTCTATCGGGTGCTCGAGGGTTCATGGGAGTTCGCCCATCCAGTCCACATGTGTTTTGTGGATTTGGAGAAAGCGTTCAACTGTGTCCTTCGTAGTGTCCTGTGGGGGGTGCTCTGGGAGTATGGGGTCCGGGGCCCTCTGCTAAGGGCTGTCCGGTCCCTGTACAACCGGAGCAGGAGCTTGGTTCGCATTGCCGGCAGTAAGTCAGACCTGTTCCCAGTGCATGTTGGACTCCGGCAGGGCTGCCCTTTGTCACCGGTTCTGCTCATAATTTTTATGGACAGAATTTCTAGGTGCAGCCAGGGGCTGGAGGGTGTCAGGTTTGGGAACCACAGGATTTCATCTCGGCTTTTTGTGGATGATGCTGTTCTGTTGGCTTCATCAAACCAGGACCTTCAGTGTGCACTGGGGCGGTTTGCAGCCGAGTGTGAAGCGGCTGGGATGAGAATCAGCACCTCCAAGTCCGAGGCCGTGGTTCTCGACCAGAAAAGGGTGGCTTGCCCTCTCCAGGTTGGGGGGGAGTTCCTGTCTCAAGTGGAGGAGTTTAAGTATCTCGGGGTCTTGTTCACGAGTGAGGGAAGGATGGAGCGTGAGAAAGAAGGAGCTCAGCCGAAAGGCGAAGCTCTCGATTTACTGTCGATCTACGTTCCTACTCTCACCTATGGTCATGAGCTATGGGTCATGACCGAAAGGACAAGATCCCGGATACAAGCGGCCGAAATGAGTTTCCTCCGCAGGGTGGCTGGGCGCACCCTTAGAGATAGGGTGAGGAGCTCTGTCACCCGGGAGGAGCTCGGAGTAGAGCCGCTGCTCCTCCACATCGAGAGGAATCAGTTGAGGTGGCTCGGGCATCTGTTCCGGATGCCTCCTGGACGTCTCCCTGGGGAGGTGTTCCGGGCATGTCCCACTAGGGAAGACCTAGGACACGCTGGAGGGACTACGTCTCTCAGCCTGGGAACGCCTTGGGGTCCCCCCGGTAGAGCTGGAGGAAGTGTCTGTGGAGGGGGAAGTCTGGGCATCTTTGCTTAGACTGCTGCCTCCGCGACCCAGTCTCGGATAAGCGGAAGAAGATGGATGGATGGATGTTCAAAAGACCGCAACACTGCAAGCACTCTGCTGCCCTCTGCTGCCCTCTCCTGGTCTCTTCACCTGTTTCTGTATGACACCAGTAAAGTAACGCTTTCCTTTTGTCACATTTGGCCTCATTCATGAAGGTTCTCTTAAAAAAGTAAGAACTGCTCAAGAGCAAGTCTGTTTCTGGCTTATTCCTGGTCTATATCACAGTTTTTCTGTTAAATAACATTATTCTTATAAGGAATAATTTGTAAAAACATTTAATTTACAGTCTTTTGTTTTAGTACGAGTTTTAAATATGTTAACACTGCAGAATTTCAGTGCTTAAGAGTATTCTTGGGATTTGTTCTTCCTTAACTAAAAGCATAACACATCCCCCTTAAGCATTTGTCTTGGATTCTGATTGGTTGTATGTCTATCCAATTTCATTCAGAGGTAGTTTAAGCTGCATCCGTTTGGAAACTAGCTTTTATTATTTGTGATCAAGCTAATTCTTTGTATAGAACAGGATGGATGGCTATAATGTTGTTCAAATGGCCAATTATATGGACATAGATTTGCATAATAACATTTTCATTTTAGCCCTTTACATTTCCATAATCAAGGCATTTTCATTTACAATCCCTCCTTGAACACAGCACCCCTCATTTACCACTCTCCGTTATTCCAGCGGTGAGCATCATTTGTGATTTCTGTAATCACACGGTGGACCCACGTCTCGTTACCACAAATATGTTTTGGTTTTTTTTGCGTTTGGAGAGCGTGGAGTGCGCTCTGAGGCGTCCTGAGTGCTTCTATCAATCACGTCTCGTATCATTATGACCGCCTCAGCCTTGAGCGGTGATTCAGAGCCCGTCTGAGGCCGGTGCGCCGCGGAGACGTACGGCGGAACGTCATTAGGCCCGGGCCGTCTCATACCCACACAATACAACCTGGCCTTCAGCAAAACGTGCAGCGAAATAGCGTCAGACTGTGAGAAATTGAGACAATGACCGGCTTTATCCACAGCTTTCAGTTCAGTGTACACAGACTGAAAGCAAATGCATCCATTATTACACTGAATCTCAGCTGTCAGCACTTTTTGTACAAGCTTTGTGTTACTTTTCTCCTCTACAGAACAAGGATTGTAACCATCTTTAAGCAGCTGATGTGAATATCTGACTTGATAGCAACTCTTCCTGCTTTTCTTTTATTAAATTACAGCTTTTTTAGGCTTTTTGAACTATTTTTGGACACCTTTGCATTAGTATTTCACATTTTGCACTGGGTAAATGTGTCTTGTTTAGCACAGGATAAAACTATTGTAAATGTAGTTCATTGTTTGTACCAGGGCTGCCTAATTTAGTTTAAAATCTTAGAATTGCTGCTAAAAATACTAAACTTTGCTTTGTTAAAAATAGTTTAATGTGGTTTAAAAGGTAGTCCATGGTTAATTAAAAATACTAAAATGCAAGTTCAAATAAAAAATTGGTGTTTAAATAAAAATGGAATTTAAACAAGTGCTAAAATCAGTGTAAAAATGCAGGTAAATATAAGTTAAACAGAAGTCTAAAACTAAATGGGTTTCATTAAAATGTTACACATGCAGTATGAAAATGCATTGTGTTTTGTTGAAAACCTGTAAAGTTTGTTTGCTTATGGAAATATATTTAGTTTTTCTTGTGAAGGTTTTTAACCTGCCGCTGATCTGTCAAAAACTGGACAAAGTAAAAGTATTTGAGTGGAATCCTGCTGTCCTTTCCTTACAGTAAAATCATTAATAACTTAAAATAATGTATATGTGGAAAATGTCTTCTTTTGGGGAGCTTTTACTTTGATTTTCCAGAAAAAGGCGTGGATTAGGTGTCTGTCACCCCTGCTGGCAACAGTGGGGAATGGACAGAGCATAAAGTAGCTATTTAGCACTGGCTATTAGCAACACGAGGCTAACTAGAGACGGTTTAAAGCTGAAATGATCAGAACGAGTCCGGTGACGGTGTCTGGGCTTTAGAAACGCGCAGGAGCACTTCCTGGTTTCATGTGTACTATGTAGAGCCGTGAGACCGAGCGTTTTCTGCTCTGGAGAAGGGCAGCGCCTCAGCATACAGGATTACTCAAACAGAATACTAATGCAGGTCTGTTTTTGAGGCAGGAAACAACATTATAGCATGGACAAAAGCTTTAAAAAAAGTCAATTTAGCAGAATAATTGACCTTAATTATTCTAGAGCTATCCCTGGTGGTAAAATTTGCCAATATTTATCCAGGTTTCACTTTGCCTTTCTTTTTTCTATTTAAGTTTTTCTTTTGTGGGGCTGTGGCAAGAAGTGCACCTGTGTAAAACAAGTCATCGATTCAAGACCTCTTTATGCACTTTCACATTTATTCACTAAGGCCCACTTTGAGCCACAGATTCACCTTTTCATGCATCTCTTTAAACGACAGAAGAAACACACACAGTAGGACAAAAAGGACATTTCAAGTCAATTTCAATTTCATTTCGTAGAGCCCCTCGAGATGTTTCTTTTCCAATGGCTACGCACACTCCATGAGCCAGACAGAGAAAAGAACCCTCAACCTTCCTCGCTGACAGACATCTTCAAGCCTATTATGCACATTCTTTTTGTTTTGTTTGTTCGTATTTTTCATGATTAATTTAAAAACTTAACTTTACAAACCGCTGAGAGACTACAAACATATTTGTACATTTAAAGGAGCATGGATTGGATCCTCCCCAGCTCAGTGTTTGAACCTCCTCCCACACAGGTTCCTCTCGCTCTGGTGATAAAAGTCAAATGTGTTTCAGAAGTTTCAAGTGTCAGTTTAAATGAATGCAGCTCATCTCCACACACACAAAAAAAAAAAAACAGAAAAAGGGGCTCTTGAATTAAACATGAACAGGGCCAAAGGTGGAGCGGCATGATTAAAGAGCAACGGGAAGGAGTGTTTTGCTGTTTTGAAGATACAGAGAGTGAGGATTTAGTGAAGTTTTAGTGAGGTTACCTTTGCAGAGAAGAGGCTGCTGAGGAGCTCCTGCTGTAACGCTCGCTGGTCTGGGTCCACCTCTGAAACTACAGCAGGACAAAGAAACATTCAGAGACATTTAGAGTCGAAAAATGCACTGATCAGCAACAAGTTACATTCAAAATATCATTCACATTGGATATAGCCGTGGTTTCTAAAGTGTTAAAGACCCAGACGTCTGAATATACAGAAGTTTAGTAGTTAGACTTAATTTTGTTTTAATTACATGAAATAAAACAGATTCCAAATACAGTACAGCGATAGTAAAATACAAGAATCTGGAAATATAACTTTGTTTTTTAAAATAAGTCACAGAAAAGAATCTAAGTGGGTCCACAGTTAGTTCAGTAAAGCAGAAGAGCATTACTTTATGACAGATGACATTGTCCAGTGATGAAGTGATGATGATGTTTTGCCTGGGCTCAAACCAGGGATCTTTTAGTTCAGGGGTAAATGCTCTATCCCTTATCTCTCACAGTGGTAAAGAAACCACTAAAACTAATCATATGTTTCTTTACTGACCCCTTGTGGCTGTAATACCTCGGACCAAATCTCACAAAGTCCGAGCATTACTTTTGAGCAAACCAAACCAAAACAAAACAAAACAAAAAAAAGCTGTGCCAAAGAGAACATATTTGGACAGAGCATAAAATGGCTAATTAGAACAGCTATTAGCAACATGAGGCTAACAGATAAATGAGCTTCGTAGTGACGACACTGAAATGATCAGGTCCGGTGACGGTGCATGGGTTTTAGAAACGCGCAGGAGCACTTCCTGGTTTCACGTGACTCTGTAGAGCCGTGAGACCGAGCGTTTTCAGCTCTGGAGAAGGGCAGCGCCTCAGCATACAGGATTACTCAAACAGAATACTACTGCAGGTCTGTTTTTGAGGTGGGAACAACATTATAACATGGTTAAAAGCTAAAAAAAAAATCATTTTAGCAGAATAATGGATCTTAATTATTCTAGCGTTATCTCTGATAACAAAAAATGCCTGTATTCATCCAGGTTTTACTTTGCCTTTCTTTTTTCTATTTCGGTCCTTTCTTTTGGGGGATGTAGCCAGTGCTGAAAAAGTGCACTTGTGTAAAACAACACCTAAGAGTCATCGATTCAAGACCTCTTTATGCACTTTCCCATTTATTCACTAAGGCCCATTTTGAGCCACACATTCACCTTTTCATGCATTTGTTAATGAGACAAAATACTACTCCAGGTCTGTTTTTGAGACATTAAAACATTAAAATATGCTTAAAAGAGAGGATTTGGCAGAATAGGGGACCTTTAAAAAAAACTAAATTAGCCAGTTAGCCGCTACACTCACACATTTGTTCACTTTTCACAATAGTGCATTTAGATTCCCCAGTTCTTCCATTATCTGTTGGTCTATACAGCTCGTCAACAATCACTTAACAGTGTTTATAAATGTCCTACTGGGAAACTGTCCGCTCCAGCCACAAACTAAACCACCACCCTCCAGTAATGTACTTTCGTCTTTCAATTAGAAGCAGTCATTCACATTTTCTACCAATTTTATTCATAACAGCACTCTCGAGTTTGTGTTTTTTAGTCGTGTTAATCAAGTGTCAAGTGTCATTTTTGTCCACAATCAAGTGGCCAGTTTGACAGAGGTAATGTGTCTCTTGTAAACAACATCGGATGCCAAGGATAATTATCAAGAGACAAGAGCAACGAGCAAAGATAATAGCTTTAACACATTCATTCGCACAGGGGACTGAGAAGTGTTCATTGGTCTCTGGGTCTGGCTCTAAAGTACACAGATGAGTTTTTAGTCGTGACCTTAACCAAGTCTCTAATCATTTCATACAAGCCTATTTTTTGCCATAGGGTGAAGATTAAATGTATGTATCTTACAAATCCACAAGTACAGGATGATAACAGCGCCGAGACGCGAGAGATGACCAAAGATTACAGCTTTAACGCATTCAATCACGAGGAATAAGAGGTGTCCATATGTTTAAAAGGACAATGCATAAGAAAATCTGCAGTGATTGTAGTCAAGTGCAGAGATGGAAAAATGACTTTACACTCGTTTAATCTGATAAAACAATTAAAAACACCTCTAAAAATAAATAAAACAGACATAGATATGGGTGAAAAACGTGAGTTCAGCGCTTGGTTTGTCATAAAAAGAAAAAAACGACATGCACCAGTTTTGCTGTGGAAGTGGAGATATGTCTAGAAAAGAAATATCTAAGTATTTATGCAATTCTGTCCAGTAAAAAGGGGATCTTTACGGAAATATTTAGTCCATACTTCAGTAGCACCTGTTGCGTCAGTGTTAAATGTGCGAGAGATTGGACCGTCCTGCAGAGCACATACAGTATAATTAAAGCAAAACTCAAAAAAAGGCTTCATTTGACCAAAAATAGAGCAATGATAAAGATAATTCATGTATTGTCCAGTTAGATAGACTGAAGCAACAGCCAAAAGGTATAATAATAATAATAATAATGAGCTTTTTATTGTAATTTTAAAAGACTACAGTGATGGACTTTTACTGGAACAACCTTAACAGAACTTTTTTTTTCTTTTTTCAATTCAATGCAATCACTTTCAATGTTGAAAATGAATTACTGTAGAATGTCACTGCTTCAAAAAGAGATTTTTATTACTGCCACTGTTTTCACTGAGAATTCACTTTTTCAGTTTTCTGTGAATGAAACTTGAGCCCAGAGCTGCTCGGTGTAAATGAATTGAAAACGGATGATTTTGCAAAAGTGGATGACAATCACACATTAAACTGCTACACTTCATTTTCAGCCGTCCTCCTTCCATGCAGAGTTGTTTTAAACCAGTCGAGTTTACAGCTTTGAGAATGTTACCTTTGCTTTTTTTAGTTCCAATCCAACACAAAGAAATAATTGTCACAGTGTGTATAATTTAATGTGTATTTTAGTCCTAAAAACATGCAGAAAATGTAGATTTTGATGACAGTACTGCATAGATGTTTAGACAACAGAGGAAGACTCTTTTGGCTGCTCCCTTTCTTTCAGATGTTTCTGAAAATTAAAACAAATATATTTTAAGCTAATTTAAGTTTTAGTCACTCTGTTTATTCAAGCTTGGGACTGGCACAAGGGTGGGGTTCAACCAGGGCTGTAATGATATCCAGTATTATCAGGCTTTGATATGTTCTGCGAGGTTCAGTGTTGTAGAAATGCTCAAGCCTTTAGTGCATTAATCATTGTGGTATCAAAAGATCAAGCCTAATCAGTTTTTAATAACAATATGTTGTGTTGGCTGCACTGAAACGAAGCAAAGGATCATGGTCTCTGTAGTTCCCTCTGCTTTTTTTCACTCTAACAAAACAAAATCAGCCCCGGGAGCTCACCGTTCATTAAAGTCTCTACTTTCAGCACAATGCAACAGAAAGATTTTACATTTTTTGGATTGATATTTTACATTTTCTTTTCATATCTTACCTATTTTTATTTTGTCCTGTAAAAATTCTAAGAGTAAATACTGGATGCTGTTCTTTCAGTGATTTGCATAGGTTTTACGAGGCTAGACGCTCTTCCTCATACAACCCTCTCCATTTATTCGGGCTGGGGACTGGCACAAAGAGTACACTGGCTCCCTGTGGCTGGATGTATAAGATGAATTCCCCTTTTTTTCATTAACCTGGTGGGTTTATAAATGAATCTATAGACACGGATTATTTTTTTAGGTAGGTTTTATGTTGGACGCCCTTCCTGATGAAACCCTCTCCATTTATCCAGGCTTGGGACGAGGACAAAGAGCACCCTGGCTCGTGAAACTGACGGATTCTTAACTAAATGAGAGGAAGTTAAGTTTAAATCACCTCACCCTCACAAAGTATTTCATTTATAAAAAATAATCTGACAGGATAAATGAAGTCCAAAGTCAGTTTATACACATTTTTTTTACAGAAATCCTTCAAAAAAAAAAAAAAAAAACAACCTGTGGCTGTGTCTCACCTGAGCAGAGCCCTCCACACGTGAAGCAGAGGAGAAGCACGCACGCCAGCTGCACCTGCATCTCTTTTCTTTACAAAAAAAAAAAAGCAAAAATATCTACAACAAAGCAAACACAACAAAAACTCCAGTCGCTGCTCACTCCGGGTGGCTCTAGTCCATAAGGTTAAAGGTCAAAAAGAGCTGACGGTGCTGTGTCTCTCTCCTCTTTAGTCCAAACGCTGCGACTCCTGCCTCTCTCTCGAGCGTGCGTCTTGTCTGTGCGGCTGCTGCGGTGTTGAGTGAGGAGCCAGCCGGAGCCGCTCTTCTTATAAACCCTTCGCTTGATGTCAGTGCTCTGCCCACTTACACCCAGTTTCCCCTCAAAAAGACGTCAGGGGCAGCGTCACGGCCCGGCCAATACTGCTGCCAAACTCTGCGTCACCGAAAGGCGCAGTGATTTTCTTTTTTTGTGTGTGTGTACTCTTGGGATGCTGTGCACACAAGAGTCAGGGGTGACGAATATGAAGGATATGACTTTTGCGGGTTTTATTTGATTTGAATTCTGTGACGTTATTGCATGGAATTAAAAAGATCTTAAAGGTAGAGCTAACGATGGTTGACCCCTGATGCTAAAGTCTTAATGGAAGGCTAATATTGGACTATAACCTTTATGTGTTCTGGTTATTGGAGCAAATATGGGCTCATATGTCTTGGTGTGTGGATTGTTTGTCTTTGAAGCAAGGATTGAGCACTTTGTAAAAGCCTTAGATCGTGTTATTCTGTCCTGTTTGCTTTTGGGCTCAGGGAGATTGTAGAAATAGTGACGATAGTTCATGAACACGCTCAGCCGACAGTCGAGGGCATTACATTCTTGATTTAAAAGAATTTGAAGTATTCTGAGAGCAAACACTGGGCTAAATGAAAGGACAAGAAGAACTGATTATTGCTATAAAACAACATCAATTTGGCAGTTTCTTTCAGGTGTTTTTTCCATCAGATGCCCTTCCCTTCGTGCATCCAGAGTTGGGATTGCGGCTGGAGTTTTTGCTTCCACACTGGACAATCATATATTCTGCAAAATCAACTTTTCTGAGCTTCTCCTCATGTTATAATGTTAATAAAAACATATATAATGTTGTTTTCCTCACGTCTGTGAAACTCCGCCTCCCCCACAAAGCCCCGCCCACTCCAGGATGCACTGAACACTCAACAAGCCTCTCATTCATTTATCAAAAAAACAAAACAAAAAACTGTTCAGCTCTGTCAAATAGCATTTTGCAAAAAATTTAAGGGAATGTAAAGCTTTTTTTCACTGATTATGTTCAAAAGAGTGTAACACAACTGCACTCTGCTGGTCTCTTCTTCACCTGTTTCTTCATGCCACCAGTAGAGAACTTGTTAAAAATGTTTTCTTTTAGTCACATAATGTTTTTAAAGGCTGTAAAACCACTAGGGCTGCATGATATGGAGAAAACCTGCGATATTCGATAACTATGTTGAAAACTGCGATAACGATATTATTGCGATATTTGAAAATAGAGTTAGTGTTCAAACATAGTAAGTTAAATTCACTACATTTCACAAAAATGTAAGTTCCTGTATTTACAAGTCAGAACAGCGACAAAATCAAAACTTAACACCGACTAAACCAGGAATAAAACAAGGCTAAGCTGTGACTAAATTAATTAAATTACCACTAAAACTGGACTTTTTAAACATTTTTATTTAATCACAACACATGTTCTTTTAAGGCTCTGGTGGAAAATGATTCTTCAGTGTAAATCTCTGTCAGATGGAAGACCACAGCGTTATTGTGATATATTTAGATTATTGCGATACGGATATTGTTTTTGCTGATACTGCGATAACGATAATATAATTGTAATATTATATTGTGCAGCCCTAAAAATGACCTGCTGTTTTTGAGGTGACCAAGATTGCTTTAAAAATATGAATAAAAGCAGAATATAGCCCTTTTGATAAAAGATCATTTATATAGCCTTCAGGAAATAAAATTAGCTTTGCATCATGGCACATGTGTATGACATGAATAATAACCAGTTTGAGAGATGTGTTAGTCTCTGTTTGGCAGGACTTCTTTGGGTCACTATCATGTAAAAATTTAATTACAAGTAAACACATTATGTCTATGTCCAAGCATGCACAAAAAATTCACAGCATTATAAGACACAAAACTAAGTGTACTAACATTCATGATGGGCAATTTACATCCATGAACTGACTTAAACACTCACAATCCAGCCCCAGACTTGTTAATAACAAAAACATACTGTCTTTAGCCTCGTTTATGTCAAAGAAATTGGTCCTAAATTGACTTCTGACGGAGCTCAGGGGCCTGCTCTTTACAGCCACGTCTCTAAGTCACTCACCACTAAGGAATTTAATGAAGGAACTAATCAATCAGTATCTGTTTATGTAGCGCTCCACAACTCAGGTTTACAGTTGAAATGACAAACAGCTGCAGGTCAGATTGAGTCAATTTAGAAGAGTCGTGAATTATACAAGAGTTCGGTCTTAACTCAGTTTAAAATAGTAAGGCAAACTCAGCACCTCAGTGACCGACGAGGTATCAAAGAAGATGAGTAGTTATTTATTTTGTCGACTTCAGGAGGACAACGAACACCGTAACCCGGACCAAGAACCACGCGTCTCTGGAACGTAAAATACAAACGCTATCATCAAAGACGGTCCACGCCCACAGCAGGGCCTCTTCTCGCTGCTGAAGCCTGGAGGGAGGCACCACAGTGGAGCAGAACAGCCAGGTTTACAACAGCTTCATTCACAGGACGTCTCAGCTCTTCTTAGCAGTGCTGCTCTCATATACTGTACTTAACTGGACTGGGTTTTGCCTTTGCTACCAAACATTACATTACTTGGTAGAATATGGACATGTGGATTCACTCTGTCACTGCGTCCAACAGAAGAATGAGTGGATGAGAAACAACTTTCTCCAGCTAAACACAGATACGACTGAAATAATCATCTTTGGCCACAGAAACAAAGAGAAAGTGTCTAGAGTCACTGTGAGTCTCTTTCACTAAAACCAAGTCAGGTTAGAAACCTCGGGGTAATCCTGGACTCAGATTGACCCTCAGCAGTCACATTAAATCTATAACATCATCAGCATTTTACCATCTCAAAAACATTGCCAGAAACAAAGGTTTACTGTCTAAACCTGACCTAGAGAGACTTATTCATGCGTTCATCTCCAGCAGGTTAGACTACTGTAACACTGCTCACTGGACTCACTAAACCAGCTGTGAGACAGCTGCAGGACGTCCTGAACGCTGCTGCTGGTCCTGACCAAAACCAGGAAGTACGACCATATTAGTCCTGTCCTCAGGTCTCTGCTTCCTGTCGCTCAGAGAACAGACTTTAAAACTGCTCTGCTGTGTACAAGTCTCTCCATGGCTTAGCACCACAGCACATCTCTGACTGGTCCCATATGAACCATCTGGGACTCTGAGGACCTCAGGGACAGGTCTCTGCTGGGACTCTGAGGAGCTCAGGGACAGGTCTCTGCTGGGACTCTGAGGACCTCAGGGACAGGTCTCTGCTGGGACTCTGAGGACCTCAGGGACAGGTCTCCGCTGGGACTCTGAGGACATCAGGGACAGGTCTCCGCTGGGACTCTGAGGACCTCAGGGACAGGTCTCCGCTGGGACTCTGAGGACCTCGGGGACAGGTCTCCGCTGGGACTCTGAGAACCTCAGGGACAGGTCTCCGCTGGGACTCTGAGGACCTCAGGGACAGGTCTCCGCTGGGACTCTGAGGACCTCAGGGACAGGTCTCCGCTGGGACTCTGAGGACCTCAGGGACAGGTCTCCGCTGGGACTCTGAGGACCTCAGGGACAGGTCTCCGCTGGGCCCAGAGTCAGGACTAAACTCGGTGAAGCAGTGTTTCAGTTTTCTGCAGTTAAACTCTGGAACAGTCTTCCTGACGATGTTAGACCTCTGCTCTGACAATGTTCAAGCCCAGACTTAAAACTGTTCTCTTTAGCTGTGCATATGACAACTGAAAGTGTTTTATCTGCACTCTTCTCTTTTAATTTAATTTTAAATGGATTCTTAATTATACTCTTTAAATTTGATTTTATTGTTTTAATTGTAATTCTTGTCTTTGTACTTTTAAACTTGCCTTTTTTCTGTAAAGCACTTTGAATTACTTTGTGTATGAATTGTGCTGTACAAATAAACTTGCCTTACCTTACTTTGCAGTTTTTATATCTATTTAATAATGTTTTTAACTGCCTCATTTCACACTGAGGCACTTTCATTATTTTGTAGGACATTCACTTAAGAATATTCTACTGCTATACCACTGGAATATTTAACATGTAACATTAACATTTAACATTTTTCTATTTGGGATCCTTATTTTAGATGTAAGTAATGTGGAACCTGAAATCTCCATTGTGGTACAGGGATTTTCTTAATTGTGTATGTTGTTGCACTTTTATGTCATTGTAATTTTGGCTTTTGTCTACAGAATCTGAGTCGGCCGTGCATTTACCTACATTAGATCTCCTTTAGGAAATAACTCCTGCAGGTTATATTCTTCCCACCAAAGTCACTATAGTCTCCACCTACTGCACTTTAATTTTTAATTCCTAGAACAAAAAAGTGATGTTGTATGAGACAGTGGCTTGGAGGAGCAGACAGGAGCAGAGCTGAAGTCGTTTCTGTTCTCTTTGTCCATGATGAGGATGGATAGGATCATGAAGGAGAACATCAGAGGTTTTGGAGATCAGATTTTCCAGATTGTGTCATGATCGATGTCTGTGTCCTGTCTTCTGTGTTTTGTTTCCCTTGTGTGTTATTTTGTAGTCTAGTTAGTCCTCGTCATGAGCTTGTCTTCTTTCCTCTGTTTTATTTTGTAGTTTTAGTCTGTCCTCGTGCTTTTCTGTTTTACTTCCTGTCTCCTGTGATTGCCGGCCTTAATGTTTTTCGTCTGTGTGTGGATATAAGTCCTCCCTGTTCTGTGTTGGATCATTGTTTTTATCATGTCCTTCTCTCTGCAACAGCCTTTTGTGTTGCCCAGTTCTTCTGTAAGTCTTTTTATATTTGCTCTGCCTTTAGTTTTTGGATTTTGGACTCTTTCAGTTTTGTTAATTGTTTTTTCCCCTTATGGAGTTTTATTTAGTTTTAGCCATTTTCATATTTGCAGCCCTGCATTTTTGGGTCCTTTTCTCCCTTGTTCCCCCCAAATCCCTGACAAATATCTTCTAATGACTTTGTAAGAAGGTCATTATTGATTGGTTTGACCCGGACTGAGGTTTGTGTCGTCTGACTTCAGTTTGTCCTTGACTCACTTTCAACATTTAACTTTAACTGTTTATCAGATGTTTATTTAACTTTAACAGGAGCTTTTAGTGTATTTTTAGGGGAAATATATTTTTATTTGGAAATCTGTCTTAACCATTGGCCTTTGCTTTTCATTTCTGGAAATGATGGTGTAAAAAATGTTGTAGGAGTGCTGGATTTAGCTCTATACGCCAGCTCTTTGTGCCAGTCCCAAGCCCAGGTAAACTGAGAGGGTTCTATTGGGAAAAAAAAAAATCTATGACAAATCAATATCACACACAAAGAGGCCGGTGATGTGTTGTGATGACCCCAGAAGAGAGAAGACTTAAGGAAAAAAGTCTTTGTCTGTTTAAAGGAGCTATAGTCTGCAAATTAAGTAATTCTGTATTCTCTGGCGCTGAGTTTCTGAGGCTTCAAAACACTTGCCAGCTCGTTCAGTTCATTTACCCAAAAAACAGTATACAGTTTGTAGTAAAATGGCATCATACAAAAGGTTTAAGAAAGTAAACAGCTCTTTTTCTCTGTTTCTGTTCAAAGGAGCTGCACTCTGCTGCCCTCTGCTGGTCTCTTCACCTGTTTCTTTATGGCAATAGTAAAGTAATTATTGCAAAAAACTTATTGTAGTCACATAATATTTTAGAAAGTTGTTCTAGAGGTGACCAAGATTGGTTTTAAAAGATAAATAAAAGCATAGTCCCTTGCGCAAGACCATTGTATTATTATTTTTTGTATTTATTTATTTTTTAGTTAGTTATATAACTGTTAGTCCACTCTGTCTTATCATAATGTTTCAGTGCTTATATCATAAAAATTCTCTACGGAAGAGGATTAGGGCCATTGTAAAAAAAAAAAAAAAATTTAAGGGTTAAGTTCTGAGAAAAAAGTCAGAATTCAGAGATTAAAGTCAGAAGTATGGGTGCCTGTAAGGACTGACGTTGTGCAAGAAAAAGAGTACAAAATCCATACAATAAACTATATAAATGCTTTATTATTGATGAGGTTGTGATGTTGTCTTTGTTTGTTTCAGAAAATAAATTTTGTATACGTTCTAGAGCACTTTCTCTTGCGCTGTTGCCTCAGCGACAGTAATGGACGGGCCGTCGTTGTGGCAACAATAAACAGAGCGCAAATTCTTAAGCAGTGAATTAAATGACTAAAAGGTGACTACTTCCCCAATAAGTGTTTAAGTGCATTCTTGTATGTTTCTGTGGGTAAAAATTTTTAATTTTTACATACAATACGTAATATTTCATAGCAGAAGCCTTCCTTACAGGCTGCCGTAGTTTCACTACAAGTGCCTGGAAGGATCAAACCTGAGTCATGTTCATTTGTGCAGCGCAGGCGGGAACCACATCTGCAGACATAGTGTAAGAATTCTGACTTTATTCTCAGAATTCTGACTTTTTTCTCAGAATTTTGTCTTTAATCTCAGAATTTTTACTTTTTTCTCAGAATTCTGACTTTTTTTCTCAGAATTCTGTCTTTAATCTCAGAATTTTTACTTTATTCTCAGAATTCTGACTTTTTTCTCAGAATTCTGTCTTTAATCTCAGAATTTTTACTTTATTCTCAGAATTCTGACTTTTTTCTCAGAATTCTGTCTTTAATCTCAGAATTTTTACTTTTTTCTCAGAATTCTGTCTTTAATCTCAGAATTTTTACTTTATTCTCAGAATTCTGACTTTTTTCTCAGAATTCTGTCTTTAATCTCAGAATTTTTACTTTATTCTCAGAATTCTGACTTTTTTCTCAGAATTCTGTCTTTAATCTCAGAATTTTTACTTTTTTCTCAGAATTCTGACTTTAATCTCAGAATTCTGACTTTTTTCTCAGAATTCTGACTTTAATCTCAGAATTTAACCCTCAAAAATATTTTTTTACAATGGCCCTAATCCTCTTCCGTAATTCTCAAACAGTGAGGGATGTGATGTATTTTTGTGAACTCACCTGCGGAAAACTCCAGACTCCAGCTGTGTTTAGTGCGCGCAGGTGGAAGGGGGCAGACTTTACCCACTAAACTTCTCCAGTCCACCGAGAAACACCCCTCCTTCCACGGGACAGGACAGGGGGCTGAGTCTGGTCCGGGACAGCCCTCCTTCCGCGGGACAGGGGCTGAGTCTGAGCTCTCCGCGGGACAGTCAGTCAGTCAGCTTTGCACGCGCTCGAACCGCGTCCAAACTTTGTGGAAGTTTTTTTTTTTTTTTACTGAGGCTCCGCGCTGCTGCCATGCCGGGAGTGTGACGCTGCGCCCGGGCTGCCGCGCTCCGCTCTGTCCCGCGCCGGTCTCGTCATGGCTCCGTTTGGGAAGAACTTCCTCAAAGCGCGGCTCAAAAACAGGTAACTGGACCCGGACTAAAGGACTGGACCCGGACCAGGACTGCTTTAGGAGCTCGGGGGGGTTTGGATGAGAGAAGTGAGGATCACGTTTCCCGAGGCGATTTACCTGCGCATTTGAGTTACAGGTGGCTACAGAATTTCGTGTGGATTAATGAACTACAAAACATATTTATTAAATCAGGAGGAGATTAGGAAAAGCTCATATTGGAAATAATATGGATGTATCTTGGGCTAATTAAGAGCTGCTTGTTTTGTCAAGGGTTATTGTTGGAAAGTTGTAAAGAGTTTTGTTGATACCTGGTGATATTTGTTGCTCGATCATTTCCTACAGTAGCTTGGAGACGTAGACAGGAGCAATGAAACAGAGACTAAACCACAGGGGGCAGCACTTTCGCACACAATATCTGCTGCTGAGAGGAGCATTAAAGTTGTATGAATAATGAATGCTCACCTAATAATATTCTATACTTTTTTTGCATTCACAGATAACAGTGTTAGGGATGAAGGGATACTTTTCCCTCCTGTTTTCTACAGTGATAGAGTCTGTAGTATGTGCATACACCACAAGGTGGAGTGGTGAGCTCAGTCTGCTTCAGATCAGCTCAGTCTCGCCATCACAGGCCGAAGGTTCTCACACGAGACGTTCAGGGAGAGACTTTTGGTTCAATAAATTATCCAAAGGCGATGTGGAGAAAACATGCGATATTCGATAACTATGTTGAAAATTGTGATAACGATATTATTGCGAGATTTGAAAATAGAGCTTACTTTTTGAACATAGCAAGTTAAATTCACTACATTTCACAAAAATGTAAGTTCCTGTATTTACAAGTCAAAACAGCGACAAAATCTGACTAAACCAGGAATAAAACAAGGCTAAGCTGTGACTAAATTAATTAAATTACCACTAAAACTGGACTTTTTAAACATTTTTATTTAGTCACAACACATGTTCTTTTAAGGCTCTGGTGGAAAATGATTCTTCAGTGTAAATATCTGTCAGATGGAAGACCACAGTATTATTGCGATATATTTAGATTCTTGTGATACAGATATTGCGTTTGCTGATATTGCGATAACGATAATTTTGCGATACAAAGGCGTGATTTTTGGGCCACAAAGGTACTGCAGGGTGGCACCAGTGGTTGTCTACAGCAAGTGTATAATTTGCTCGTTTCTTTACTGTTTCTGCCTCATGTTTCTCTCTGGAGCTCCCCCTACAGTTCGGAGTGAAGCGCTGTCATAAACACTCAGTCCAGTTGACTCCTGTGTGATCCCTCGCTCAGCTTTACTTTCATTTTCTCCTCGTAACTGTATAACAATTTTTCGCCGCTTTATTCACCGCACAACAACCATCACACACGACTCTGAAACTGTTTATTTAAAGTAAAAAAGTTACTGAGTTCTGCTTTAAATACCAGTAAAAGTTTTAGCCATTAGTCTGTTTTTTGTCATGTTATTATAGAAATATATGGAGAAAAACATAACATAGTATTGTAATCTGAAAAGACAGAGTGAAGTTTTATTGCTGGATGGGATTTTTATGATTTTTAAAGGGGAAAATCAACTCTCTTGACTTTGGGAATAGCTAAAGAAATAAAGAACAGCATGCAATAGACATATTATAAATAAAAATAACCTTTATGGTTATATTACAGTGTGTTTTAGTGGCATCACAACGCCAATCTGCTCAGGGCAACAAAATAGTTATAATAACATGTTTCAGACAGCTTCCCTCAAGTGAAATAATAAATGCTGTGCAGTGCATGAGTAATATGTCCTGGTGTGGTCTTTGTAAATTTTGACAGCACTTATTTAAACCTATACTTCTGAGCTCACGCCTGTCAAAGTGAAGTTATGTCTGAGTTTGTGACGCTTGTGCCATTGTCCTGTCACTAGTCCTTGAAGTGTCTCTGTATTTGAAGATTCTCGGACTAGACTTTGGTTTTGAGCGTTCTGACCGCAGTCCCAGTCTGGTCTCTGTCTCTGGGTTTGTCCACTGAGGCCCATTGTTCACGAGCAGAGTCTGTTTGGGAGAATTTAGGTCTAGACTTCAGGCCTTTTGTGCTGCAAAGAAACAACCTCAGCATTCAAATGTGGCTTTGTGACGATCGTGCAAGTCACTGAGACAAAACAATAAGATTTGAAGGAAAACAGTGTACAAAAGTTGCCATAGGAGTTGCTGAATAGACTTTGTCAGTAACTTTTCACTCTGAGTACCATTACAGAAGATATTTGTCTTTACCCAGTGCCATTTTAAAGGACTAATGTGACCCTAAATCAGGACTAACCCAGGTCTAGACCCAAGATTCAAATAGATATTTAATCTGTAACATAACTACTGTACACCTGGAATAAACTGGACCTAAACCAGAACAAAAGCAGGAATAAACCAGGACTAAACCAGGTCTAAACTTGCCCTAAACCAGAATTATAACTGGGCTTAAACTTAGTACTAACTGTGCCTGAACCTGGACTAAACCTGGACAAATCCCTAAACAAATAGACTGGACTAAAACAGAACATAATCGGGCTAAAATGGGACTAACGTTGACCTAAACCAGTCTGTTATTACCTATGTTAATGGATTTCATGGTTTTAAAATCCCAGACTTTTCTGAGTGCCACTAGAAAGACCCTGCGAGCCACCAGTGATACCTCTACCACCATTTGAGAACCACTGATATACAAAATTATGAAAATGACAATCAATACTCAACAATCACAGTTTCTTGCAGCAGATGCAGTGTTAGACTTTATATTAAGCAGCTGTCTTTAGAATTATTCTGTCTCCAGCTCTGAAGGTATGGAGCAGTAATGGGAGGTCTACGAGATTCTGTAGAGATAGGCAGTTTGGAGAAGCAGACAGGAGCAATGCGAGCTTTGTGTTGTGCATGTCTGCTAATGACATTGTTTTTGCTTGACTCCCTTAGTAGAGCCAGCTCTTGTGGCTCCCAAATGGCTCTTTATTGAGTATCACTCTGAGCATTTTATTTAGGCCTAATTTAGCGATTATGAATGGTTTGTGTGTTGGTGAACATTAATCAATGTTTTTGTAAATGTCTTATTTTTATGCAGTTTTCAAGCACAAAATGCAATTCTGAACTCATCTTTGCTGTCTCCAGTACAATCACAGTCACTATCTTCTGAGCCCACCTTACTTCTTTCACATAATGCTATGATCCTAGTCTGTCCTCATTTGTGATTGGCTGCAGGGTCTGCCCGTCAAAATAAAATTCTGCTCTCCTTGTGTGGATTTTTATGCTGTGTTCATAATACATCGGAATCTCGGAGGTCCCGAGTGAAAAAAGCCGACTTCCTCAGCTCAGAAAACACACGTGGATCAGCACAATAACAACAAAACCATTTTTGCATTTTCATGTTTTATAGGAAACAAATAAATCCCTTGATAAAAGTGTTTGGTTACTGAGTTATATCAGGGGATGTTTATATTTTTACTGATAAATGAACTGTCAAAGATGTTTTTGCAGAGCTGTAGCACTGAGAACTTCATTCATTATATAAAGATGAGCACATTTTTGCAGAAGAATGAGATCTCTTGTTTTAAAAAACGATTATTTCCCCGTCAGTAACCTCACTCTCACAGAGGGAGTCTCAATGATTGTGACGTCAACTCGAGAACTCAGAGTCCAACACTTCCAACAAGAGTTTCTGAGCCAAAATTCCGACCCGAGAAGGCGTTTAAGGCCGTTTTTCCGACTTTCATGAACACAGCCGATTCCGATGTATCATGAACACAGCATTAGCAGAGCTTAAACTCCACAAATGACCTCTCACTAGTTTATTTAGCTTGCATTTAAACAGATTGTCTCTGATAATCCAGCCACAAGAGGTTCTTAGCCTGTGTACTGCTTGTGCCAGGTCCATGCCCTGGTAAAAGGAGAGAGCTGTGTCAGGAAGGGCCTCTGGTGTAAAGCTTGTGCCAAATCAATAATGAAAACACTGCAGTGCCTCCAAAAGAAAGAAGAGGTTTTCAAGTATCTAAAATTGCTTATTAATTTATAAAACGCATTGAGAACAGCTTCAGACATACTTCCATTATCATAAGGAACTGTGATTGATTAAAATAACAGTTTTTGAAGTTTTGTCTGCCCTGTAGTGCTCTAACACATATAATTACGTCTTATTAATACTCTTTTGGTTTAGATTACAATCAGAAACCTCTCGGTAATCCCCTGTAAAGCAGAGACAGTGGCACCAGCGGTCGAAGAGCGTTTTAACAGCAGGATACATCTCCATGAATTATGTGCGATGACTTCAGACGGCGCCCTCTATCTCCCGGTGTTGTGTAGTAATTACTGCTGTGACACCTATCATTATACGGTGTAGATGGAGAGATACGGGGGCAGGCTGGGTCTTCAGATCAGGTTCAGACACAGAGCTTGGACTAGATCCAGACCCAGACACGTTCACAGAGGAGGGAGGCCTGTGTCAAAGGAAAGAACAGCAGCAAACACAGCAGGAACATGGGTAGTTGGCTTTAAAAACTCTGTTCTTCATCTAATAATACGTCAAAAGATTGTGACTCAACTTCCTTTGTTTTGTTTGGTCATTTTTCTTGTGATTTTTAATCCCACTCATCACGTCTTAGCACTTTTCTAGACACTCAACGTCACTTTCCAATCAGGTGGATTATGCATTCACTCCTCAGTCACACTGTGGTGTCAAACATGGCCATTTTTTGCCATAAAACACCAGAATATAGCGTATTATGAGCAGCTCTGTCCTTATTTGTGAACAGGGACAGCAGCAGCAGAAGCCAGTTGTAAAAAGACTTGTGGGAAAAGTGGGTTTGTTTGAATGTGGTGGTTACGTGGGACGTCAGAGGGACTTTACTGTTGTTAAAATGGAAACAGGACGAAGACAAAAATCCCACAGAGGACTGAACAATGAGGACTTCAGCAGAACCAACAGGCGACGAAGGAAAGACCTAAACGCTGTTAATCAGATCAGAGAAGTTGTTAAATTAGATTGGTATCTAGTGAGGAACCAGACTGTCCTGCTTTAGAAAAGAAAGTAGGACAGTCTGGCAACAACAGCAGAATGCAGTTGTGTGTCTAGTGACTGCAGATGGAAATATTTGCTATTTGGGTATAATTAAGAGGTAGTGCTCCCTGTTTCTTTGAGCTTAATGTAGAAAGCTCCTCCCAAATACAAACTAAACTCACTGATTCATCTTCTTCTGCTTACTGGAGCCTATCCCAGTAACTTTGGGCCTTAGGCGGGCTACACCCTGGACAGTGGTCAGTTAAGCTGGGGACACACTGCAGGATTTTCTCAGTGGTTACAGATTCTGAAAAGACTAGGAGCACACACTAACGACTGGTTTCAGCAGATTTAGTTCTGACGACTGAAAGACTGCGCCTCACACACTACAAGATCTGCTGAGGCTGCAGCTGACGCCAACCAAACGCAGCAAACTCTGGCGAGAACTAAATGGTAAACAAACATGGAGCTACCTGGGTCGCTGTTGCCGTTGTGTGCGCAGCTATCTGTTTGGAAAAAAGGAAGAAGAAAAAATGTCAATGTATCTAGTTTCGCTTGGGTAGCACTCAACTTTCTTCGGTGTTTGCCATGGTTGTTTATGTTTTCTTCTTCTTCTTCATTTTTCCGCTTATATTTTCCCGCTGCTTCCTGTTGCGTCGTCTTCGTTCTCTGACGCTATTTCCTGTGTCCCATCAACTGTTTTTCATCGGCCGCTGGACTCCATGAATTCCCAGTTGGATGTAAACAGCCCACACTACAGGAGTGTGCTCCAGAGTCGGTGTTCGATTGCTTGCGACTGATGTCAGGCCGGGTTTTTGCGCCGATTCGAGTCTTTGAACATCACACACTAACGGATTTCAGGGCCGACTGCTGATTACGATTCCCTGCAACTAGTGTTGACTGGTACAGACTCGGCGCAACTGTGAATTGTTATAAAATCGGTCAAAAAATCGTGTAGTGTGTCCCCAGCTTTAGTCACAGGTCTGACACAGACACACACACAGACAGACAAACATTCACTCTCACATTCATTCACTAGGGGTGGTTTAGAGTCACCATGCCCCTAACGCATGCATGTGTTTGGATGATGGGAGGAAGAGGAGAGCACCCACAGTGACAGAAAACGCCCTCAACAGAGATCAAACAAGTGACAAACAACACTTTCAGAATCTAGAAAAGGCATGAAGTCTCACCTTAAATGTCACGCTACAAAAGTTATTTGCAATTTCCAATTTCCATGAAAGAAAAAAGAAAAGCACTGGGCAGAAGTCTGTTTATACACTGGGCAGAGGCAATTCAAATGACCGCTCCTAATTACAAACAGCACAATTAAAAATAACAGAAACAGATTTGTATCAAGGACAGTGAGAAAATATGAAATTAAAAAGTTATGATTGAAACAGGAAAAGTTTACAAAGTCATCACATCAGAGAGAAGAGAACGTTTTAAACTGTCACTGCAGCAAAAGTTAACATTAACGTGAATATATGATGACTGTGTATGAAAGGATTCTGTATTATTATTATTAGGCTATTATTTGTTATTATTTCTTCAGGTTTTGCATATTTTAAAGGGGTATTATGCTGTTATTCATCTCTTGGTTGCCTCTAGAACAGCATTTCACATTTTAAAACCTTTAAAAACATGTCACTTTACTTCACTGGTATCATAAAGAAACAAATCTGTTGCACTCTTTGAACAAAAAAAAAAAAAGCACTTCACTTTTTGTATGATGCCA
This sequence comes from Bostrychus sinensis, assembly GCA_020698575.1. Lineage (NCBI taxonomy): Eukaryota > Metazoa > Chordata > Actinopteri > Gobiiformes > Eleotridae > Bostrychus > Bostrychus sinensis. The sequence goes on from CM036251.1 coordinate 4,185,880, forward strand.
TTTTACTACAAAAGTAAAAATGTCTGAGGAATCAGTGGAAACAGAGCTGTACACTGTTTTTTTTTATAAATGAATGAGAGCAGACTGGATGCAGAGAGCTTGTTGTTGATTGGTCAGTGCTTCCTGGAGTGGGCAGGGCAACCGAGCCTTTTGAGGCCTCAGAATGGACGTGCCAGAGAATAGAGGATTACTTAAACAGTCATGAATGAAACAAAACACAACTCCAGGTCTGTTTTTGATGAGGGAACATTAAAACATGAGAGAAAGCTAAAAAAAAAAAGTTGATTTTGCAGAATATAGCTCCTTTAGCAGTAGATTGGTCAGTGCTTCCTGGAGTTCATGGAACCAAGCGTTTTGAGGCCTCAGAAACTCAAGGTGAGAGAATACAGGATTACTCAAACAGGCGTGAATGAAAGAAAACACAACTCCAGGTCTGTTTCTGATCAGGGAACAACATTAGAACATGGGAGAAAGAGAGAAAAAGTCAATTTTGCAGAATATAAACGATCTAAGATTCAGGAATAATACATTAATCAGCCATAACATTATGACCACTGACAGGAAAAGTGAACACAGATTATCTCTTCATCATGGCTCCGGTTTGTGGGTGGAATATAATTATTAGGCAGCATGCAAATATTTGTCCTCAATGTTGGTGAGTTAGAAGCAAGAAAAATGGGCAAGCGTAAGGATTTTAGTGAGTTTGACAAGGCCATCTCCAAAACTGCAGCTATTGTGGGGCGTTCCCGGTCAACAGACGAGCTACTGGAGCTCAAACTACTGAAGACGTTAATGGGGGCTCTGATATAAAGGAGACATCACAGTATGTTGTGTATGAGACTGGTGGTCATAATGTTCTTCCTGATCGGTGTGTTTTGGTTTTGCTAAAACAACACTCTTCCCATAAAGAAACACTTTTAGGGATGACTAAGCTTGCCTTTTTACTTTGCAGTGATGTTGCCAGATTTGAAGAGCCATTTATCAGCGAATACAAAAACACGCAGAGGCCGCGACGAACACTTCACAAACAGTTTGTATCTGGCTCTCGACAAAACTGAATTAAACTAAGTGCTTTTAAACATCTTCAGTGTGACTTCCTGATCTAATAAAAGCCGCTCACCAAACCCTCGAAGCCAACGCCGTGCATCAGGCCAATTAGAGAAACACATGACGAGATGAACAGAGCACTCCTCCGTTCCAAACATCTGCGTTTTCCAATGAACCGCTTCCTGTCGCTGTTATCAGAAAGACGAGGAGGAGGAGGAGGAGGTTCTGAGGAAATAACATCACTGTGTATCTGAGGAAACTGGGATGTGCAGATCTGATAGGAATCTGACCTCTGCGAAAACAGCCGCCATTTTGTTTCCCTGACGACAGTGAGCACAACAACCCCACCTCTTTCTGGTGATGGGTAAGGACTTCGACTGCCATTTTAAGTTATTTAAATGCTGCGTGCAATGGCCTTATCTCTGCAATTAAAACTAAAAGCCCACAGTTTGAGATTGTGAAACACGTAAAACATTTTATGCACATAATTATACTGTCTGTCCGTTCAAGCTTAAATCTGCAATACCCTAAACAAATCCATCCCTCCTAACGGTAACAACATACTGCTCTTGTAATTTTCTGAGAGCTTTAACACTCTTAGCTTTTTTCTCAAGGATTTAAAAAGATGAACTGTTTCAGCCGATAATGGCAAGCTTTAGCCAATCACGCTGACAGAAAATAGGGTCTACAGCCATTGACTGCTGGTCTCCTCGACATTGAGAGCGTTTACAGTTGAGTATCCCGCCAATGATTGGGTTTTTTAGGTCTCTTGGTTTTGTCTTTGCACGTGCACTATCCACATTTCAGCATCCGGGATGAGTCAGGAGCCTGGAGATTAAAAAACTCTGAGAGAAACCAGGATACTGTGGCATGTACTCTATACTATGGCGGTGGTAAAGACGTTCGTATAAATCAAATACTTTATTATTAATATTGTTTAGAACAGATACATTTTTTCTGCCAGGGCTGCAAGAAGCCATGGTTTGGCGGCTGGTTCTTGACTTCATCTGGGCAGAACTTTTTTCTTCTGTAGGGTGAAGTATTAAGTAGAAATTTAAAGTGGGCGTGGTTAATCAGTGGCAGAAAAAGTTCCTGTGACAACAGTGGGCGTGGCCTATGAGTGTTGCGCTTGAGTTTCTAGTAAGCGTGTATCTATATATCAAAGTATAGCATGCAAGAGCGCTACTTGTTTGTGATGAGTTTGTTGAAATGATGTCCTTTTGGTGCTCTTCAGTGTAGGGATCAGCATTAATCCTGGTAAAAAAGCAGGAAACTGAGGCACTCAAAAAGATAGAAATTATTAAAAGGCCTTTATTATCACATGGCTGGTTAATTAAAACAATGCCAACGCGTTTGGGGAATGAATGGGGAACTTGATTTTTCCCCCTTTCTCTCGCTAATAGCTTCCCTCGTTTAATTACTATATGTATATTTTTCTATAAAGTATATTAAATTGAAAATTTATTATGATGTATAGTAAAGAAATTTTGTCTTAATCTTTTTAAGTAATGAGCTGTTTGTATACTGGCTTACATCATGTACCAGGAGACTGAGAACCAGCCCCTTCTGTGCATGTGACCAAGGCCAGGTTCAAAAGCTACATCCTGGCAGCGTCTCAAGTTTGCCCTGATGAAGGCCTAAGAGCCAAAACGCATTGGCATTGTTTTAACCAACCAGCCATGTGATAATAAAGGCCTTTTAATAACATATATCTTTTTGAGTGCCTCAGTTTTCTGCTTTTTTACCCGTGTATCTATATACATTTAAATAAATCGATAATATCAGAAATATTGATGCAGATACGTCTTATTGGATGCAATTTTTGTGTTTTAATTAAATAAAATGTTATATTGAACTTTGTTTCACTCTCTGTCTGCTGGACAAAATCAACCCCAGCCATGATGCGAGATTTGAGAGTAAACTTTTATGATTTTTAGCAAAAAGTTGCTGTATGGATTGTATTGATATGAAGGTGTTGAATCGTATAGAAACATATCGTTCTAAATTAGCCGATATGGTTCTTAAATTGTAACAAAGCAACCTTTATTTAACCAGAAAAGTCCCACTGGCAAAATCTCTTTTTCAAGGGGTCCTGGCCAAGAGGTAGCAGCAAATACAAAATACAGTTACATAGTTACACAGATAAAGAGAAGATAACAGGAAAAGACAAACAACAAACAAGTGCAGGTTGTGGAGTCGGCCTCATTTTGGATTTAAAAGCATTCAAAGAAATCAGAGAAAACTCAGTTACAGTAAGTTCCAGTCTTTCTGCAAGTATTAAGTAGAAATTTGCAGTGGGCGTGGCTAATCAGTGGCAGAAAAGTCCCTGTGACAACAGTGGGCGGGGCCTATGAGTTCTGCGCTTGAGTTTCTCCTGAGATATGAAATGTCCTGCACAGAACCAAATTTTTGCTTGTTCCTGCCACCTCAAAGATAAGAAAAAAAATCTCAGTTCTTGGAGAGAATATGTAACATCTTTAAGAATCAGAAGTTGTTTTTAACTTAGTAAAATCAGTAACTTGCCCCATATAAGCAGTAGTAGTAGTGGTAGTAGTAGTATTAGCAGAAAGTATGAGCAGTCACAGTAGCAGTATTTGCTGTGTAATTATAAAACTATGCCAACTGACTTTACATTGTATACTACATTTACTTTTACTCAAACAATAATCTTGTTGAATACTCCTACTCCTACTTGTAACATTGTTTTGAACAGTACATTTAATTAAGTATGGATTTTAAGTAGATCTCCCATGTGTAATGATGATTTAAAGTGCCTGCACTGAAAAGGTCTGCTCCCATTGGCTGTTGGTTTATATGGCTTGTCAACACTGAATCAATGGTGGCAAGAAATCTTAGTGGGAAAGTGATTATTCCAGCACTGGCTACAAATGAGAAGACAGAGAAAAGAAATAGAGATATGCTTATTATTGCCAATGTGTTCATGTTTGTTGGAGCGACATGGCTCAAATCTCATTAAAGGTCAGCTCTTAGCCTGAGATTAATGTCCTCTTTTAGTATTTTGCAGTGGAGAATTCATCCAGTTTTTACATTTTTTAATAAAATAAGAGCAGGAACTTTAACTGTGCTGATGTTGGGCACGGGACTGACACTAGAAACTATATAATCAAATAATGGCTTTACAAAAACCTTAAGAGTTTTCCTGTAGAAATCAGTAAACATGTCCTGAAATTCAAAACAAGTCAAAAACACAACCCCCGTCCCCTCTGTGTACAGTTTAAACCCAGACAGATGTAATCCTACTAGAGCTGCGTGTTTATCCGACGCATTTTAATCTGAAAACACTCTACTTCCTGTCAAACACTCCACTTCCTGTCTGCTCCACTGAGACAGGAAGTGGGTGCTCGGTGCAGATTGTGTCCCAGGTGTTTCCTACAGTTCTCTACCATTTTCCTGCGCGACTGTGGGTCATCGCTCCAAAATAAATGCTTGTGTTTGTGCACCTGTGCGTTCCCATGCAGCCGTGTACTCCCAGCGTCCCCTGTGGTTAAACCAGCGAACGCTCGGTGGAAATATTATTTTAACTGAGACATTGTGGGCCCGGTCACGTGATCCTGGATTTATCTGATTATGTCACTCGGAGGAAACTGTGGTGATTATCTTTACAATGGAACAATTGTCAAACAAAAATAGAAAACATTTATGGGTCAGCGGCTGTTAGTGAGGGGAGAGGATTCTGACTTTGGGTCAGGAAAATTAAATCATAGCTGCAACTTCTTGACCTTATTTAAACAGTTTCAGAGTCAGTGTGATGACTAAATATGTTGTTGCAAGATGAACCAACTGTATCGATACGCATCACCTGCATCAAATCGTATCATTTTCTTCATTCATTTCTACTGTTTCACTCTCTGTCTGCTGGACATAATCAACCCCAGCCACGATGCAAGATTTGAGAGTAAACTTTTATGATTTTTAGTAAAAAGTTGCTGTATCATTTGTATTGATATGAAGGTGTTGAATTGTATAGAATCATATCGTTCTAAATTAGCCGATATGGTTCTTAAATCGTCACAAAACAAAGTTTTTTTATTTATTCAACCTTTATTTAACCAGGAAAGTCCCACTCTTTTTTAAGGTGTCCTGGCCAAGAGGTAGCAGTAAATACAAAATAAAGTTACATAATTACACAGATAAAGACAAGATAAGAGAAAAGACAAATGAAAAACAAGTGCAGGTTGTGGAGTTGGCCTCTAGAAGTCTCATTTTGGATTTAAAAGCATTCAAGGAAATCTACGGAAGCGTATTGCGTTAACCTGGGGAAAAAAAAGTTTCTGTTTTAATGAGCAAAGTTAGTTCTGTTTTTTTGAGAAAAGTTCTGTTTTTATGAGAAAAGTTCTGTTTTTATGAGAGAAAAAATCCTGTTTTTACGAGTAAAATAATTGTATGTTTTCATGTGGATAATGGTCCTTATTATCTTGTTCCACTTTTGGGGGGAGAGGAATTCAAAGTCAATCACAAAGACCTGAGATGTCTGCGCAGAGTCGACAAACTAATGATTATACGTCAATATTACTTAACGAAAGCAGAATCTCCAGTGTCTCAAGCCTAGAGTAAAATAAAACCGTATTAAACGAAGTAGTTGGGACATTTACGCCCTTTCTTTAGCGAGCAACTCTTCAATACGAGCTAAACGTTTACTGGTTGTGATAGACATGAATTTACTTTTGTCATAAAAACCCAAGTTATTTATACTCATAAAAACTGAACTTTTCTCATAAAAACAGAACTAACTTTGCTCATTAAAACTTTTTTTTTCAGGTGAACGCAATACGCTTCCATAGAAATCAAAGAAAACTCGATAAGTTCCAGTCTTTCTGCAACATTTTCCATGCATAAGGTGCAGAGTGGAAGCCTTTTTGCTCAGTTCAGTGCGAGCAAATGGAACAGATTATGATTTTGTAAATGAAGAGAATAAGACAGTAAGGTACAGATGTAGGTCAGCAGAAGTCCAAGCATTGCCTTATAAATGAACGTATACCAGTGACTCCTCCTTCAAACGGCCAGAGCAGGACGTCCCACTCGAGAATACAACTCACAGTGATGTCTAAGTCTAATCAAGGAGGAGAAAACCAGAGCCAAGCCGAGCGCGGGGTCACTCAGGGGTCAACATAAGGACTAATGAGTTTTTACTCCCAAATGAAGTTTTCATCAATTTTACGTTTAAGGTTGACCTTAAACTTCTAGCTCTGAGTTCAGTGTTTGACCATCCCACAGTTATATTTACTGTGCCAAATACTGCATGAACACATCAATTTTCCCTATTTTTGTTTTTCTATTTTATGCTGTTTCTCTGTGGAACTAGACGTGTGTGTGAATAAAAACATAGTGGGTTAAAGCTTGCCGATAAAGGTCTTTTTGTATTTTAAATTTCTTGATAACACAATTTTGATGACGTCCTAAGATCTTATAAAGACAATTCTTACCACCAAAAGTAATTCAACAGTTTTACTTAAATATAGAAAAGGTATTGGCAGCATATGTGTAGTGGTGTCATGCTTATTTATGAAAACTATGGGTTGTCCTTCCTTCAAGAGAGTCATACATACAGTGTGCATGCTCAGACGCACATTAGGAAGGTTTTTTAAATCTTTTTTTAGTATTAGCTCATACTCTTGGCAATAAAGTGTATATGACATCACCATCAGTGAAATAAGTCCACACATGCTAGTTGTATTATCATCAGTGAATAAGACAGTAATAAAGTCTGATTCAAATTATATTGTATCACTCATCCCAGTGTTTATTTACTGAATGAATTGACTGACTTCTTAAAATAACGTAAAATGTGCAATTTTGGCTTTTGACAGTGAAGAAAAGTAAATCAATGGTGGCCAAAAAAGGAGACTTACTTTTCCTGTTTCCTTTTACTTTCCTGGGACAATAATCTGGGAAAGAAACTGTGACATAGATACAGAATATTTTATTAACAGTTCACCCACTTTTTTTTAATCCACTTTTACTGTCATTTTTAGTTACGTTTAGGCACTGTATAGACCAGGTTCAGTCCTGGTTTAGTCTTGGTTTACTTTGTCCTTATTTAGTAATGGATTTTTCTATGTTGATGTCTCTTTTATTGCTTAGTTTAATCCAGACTAGAACAATAAATCAGGACTAACCCAGGTCTAAACTTAAGATGGTGCTTGGAAATCCAGATATTAAGTGGTTTTGTGAAAAGTTTGAGAATCACCAGTCTAGAACACAAATTTACACAAATCTAAGGAGGGATAACACATTTAGTTTTATAGCAGTTAGCAGTTTTTCTTTATTATTTATCTCATTTTGTTTTTGCACTGGACTTAAGTCGACCTCTTGTGCAAACCACAAACCTGTCTCTAATCTTATTCTTCTTTAATTTTCCCCTTTCAATGCATAAAATATATTTTCACTTTCTGATTGTTGCTGCTTTTGCCTGAAGTTTAGCCTGATCCTTACTCATCTTCTCTCTCAAGCGTGACATGAGTGAGACGTCAAATGGAGTCACACATTCAGACATGCAACAGTTTTGTGAGATTGCAGAAATTGCACCGCGTGTCGGGGGCTTTTCACAAAAGGTCCCCTCTTACATCACTCATGTCATTTGTACTCTCAGACAAGTACATGTACAGAGGAGGGACAGTGAATATTTGGGTAGAAGGACGCTAAGGATAGAGTTTCCAGGGAACAGGAGGCCTAGAGGAAGACCAGGGGAGATTTATGGCTGTAATGAAAGAGGAGATGAAGTTAGAGAGAAGAGGATGCGGAGGAGAGGGTTAGATGGAAAACATGCCACATGTCTTATACAAAAGGGTTTGGACTCCACATTTGATAAAGCATCAAGGTTTTTGCATTGTTGAATTCAGACTGCTACAAATTTGATCTAAGTGTTTAAATTATCCTCGCCTAACCAAATACAGGAACCGCCTGCCTTGAGCAGTTTTTTGACCCCAGCACCTCCCCCCCAAAGTGAGCGACTGCATTTTTTTTCAGGGTGCTCACATCCAGTGAGGTCAGTCCTTACATGAGGGCTCTGTGTTGTTGTATGGGGAAGTCATTGCCTGGAAAATCCAGAATCATCACTCGTCTCCTCAACAACAACAATCAAGATGGCGACCGAGGAGCCAAGAGTTTGTTTAAATGACCAAAAACACATCGAGTCAATAAAACCACAGCAGCTTACAGCACTAGAAGCCTTTATTTAAAAAAAAAAAAAAGATGTTTTCACGTTGCTCACTTTCTTGTCGTCACGTCCGCCATTTTCTGATTGGCTTACTCAGCTCTAGAAATCAGGTTGATTCAATGGCGACGAGACTCATCCACTGGTACTGCAGTGAGGCAGGACTTCCCAAGTCAGGGTTTTGAACTGAGCACCTCCACTTAAGAAGGATTGACAGCCATGGACTTTATTGAAGAATCTCTCATTGAGAATCACAGATTTGCAGGTTTCTATAAAGAATTGGACATGGGCTCGTCTGGGATTTGAACCCAGGACCTCGCACACCCTAAGCAAGAATCACACCCCTAGACCAACGAGCCATGTTTCTATGTGAAAAAATAAGCTTTTTGTGTAACTTCTTAGTGTTTGCGTGTGTTCTGGTTGTATGGTGGTGTTTTTCTGACATTAGAGGCCAAAGCCACTGGACGCACTCAGGCAAAACCCAAAAGCAGACTGCTGTTCATTCATTCATTTCCAGTGACGTATAGGTAACTTAAGGGCATGTCCAGGATCTCTCACACCCAAAGTGAGAATCATAGCCCTAGACTAAGGAGCCACAAAAACACTACAAGTGTTGTTCAACAAATGTCCACATACATGAATTTGTCCTGACTTTTTTTGAACGTGCTTGTGTGCATCTTTTTGGGGCAATGTGGTGTAGAGCTGGATCTTGTCTTAAGCTGGGTCTCTGCACATGCTGAAGTCAAAAATGTTTTTGTTTTTTAACATAGATAGACTCACGCTGTGTCTCCACTGATTCCTCAGACATTTTTCATTTTGTATTAAAATGGCATAATACAAAAAGTTTAAGTGAAGTGCTCTTTTTCTTTCATTATTTGTTCAAAAATTTGCAGTGTTACTCTGGGAGAGGTTTTGTACCATTCTTTATTCATTGCAGATACGGTTTGTATTGGTCAAACACTAAACTCACAGCTAGAGGATTAAAGCTCCTGTAAGCAGCAGCACTCCTACTGGTTTGAAAATGGTATTGCAGTCTAAAGCAAAACAATGGTTTCTGATTGAACAATCATCAATGCAGTTTTAACCACAAAAAAAAAAAAAAAGTAAACATAAACAACTTAGCCATTGTGTAAAATATGTTTTTAATTGTTACTAAATCAGCTGTACCATTGTTATCAGTAAAACTAATTTACATTAACATTAACACATTCTTCTATGTAATAAGTAGAATGTCCCGGCTTCCTCAAAGTGGCAGCAGCTCAGGAGGTGGAGCCTGTCCGCCCACTTCATTCTGCCGTTGTGTCCTTGGGCAGTACACTCCCACCCAGCTTGCCTCTGCGTACACACTGTGGTATGACTGTGGTTGTGAGTGTGAATGGGTGAATGCTTTATTGATGTATGATTTATGAGTGCCCACGGAGGTAGAAAAGAGACCATTTACCTCAAACCCATGAACAAAACGATGTTACCACTAAAACAGTTACAGTAAAGACTCTTTCTTCAGACTCTCCTGTAAGAACCTGAGTGTGTTTTGACCTCTGACCTCAGTCGTTCTGAGCAGCAGTTTGAGAGGCTTCCTGCTATTTTTTTTGTGCAGTTTTCTTCTCGTCTCCTTGTCTGTCTTTGTCCGGAGGGTGGTCGGTCTTGGAGGTGTGCATTCTTCAGGTATTCGCGCTCCTCTCCTCTGCCAGGGACGCTCTCTGTGTAACCATTAACCAGCCCAGTGCATTGTGGGGCACATTCCTGACGCCTTATTCACCAAAGCGCTCACACAGATCGGCTCCTGTTGCCTCACTCGCTCCATGTGGGAACCGAAACACATCTCCATCGGACTGTGACAAGCGGAGATAGCAGACGGTTAAAGTTAAAGTGACGTCGCAGACTTGTGTCGACTTGAAATATCTCCGTTATCTGCAGAGGAAGTGGGTCCTGTCCTGTTTATGCAAAGGATGGAGACTCTTGCCAGGAAAGATATGAAATGTGAATTAAAAATACAACTTTAGGATCTGAAATAGGCTTGAATGGTGGGATTTAGGAGACTTGTGTTGTGTTATGGACTCAGTAAGCACAGTAGATATACACAAAAATATACACTTTTCCTAAATAAACAAGACTGCTGTTTCTTCCAGGCTTTACAAACAAATTTATACACATTAAAATAAAAAATAAAAAACATTTCATCTTCTCATCATCAGAGCTCCAGAACATCTTAAGATGGAAGGTGTTTCTAAATTCATAATAGAGAGGACAAGACAAAACTAAATGACTTTCACTTTCCACTTCACCAAACTCGCTCAGCCCACAGAGTCTGTCTTCTGGGATTTTTTGGTTAAATAACTGTAGTAGTAGTTGTACAGTTCCATCACGTTACAGTACTTTTACTTGAGTACATATTTTGAGTATATTTCCCACCACAGTAATGTCTTTTCTGGTTCTCAGCATCAGAAATGTGTCTTGCTTTGGTCAATAGAGGATAAGGGGATCTCCTATAAAACCTAGTAAAGTGTAAATGTTATTGATGATGTGACGTTGTACAGTGAAGCCTGAGATTCATACTCCGGGCAAATTCTGACTTAAAGTTACTTTCATTCAATCAACATGACACTTTTTGTTCAAATGTAAAAAAAAAAAAGCTGAGAAATATTTTTTTCCAGTGATACCTCTTGTACATCGCCAGTCAAGTCAGAATTTGCAGGAGTATGAATAATTTCGGGCTTCACTGTAGTTGACAAGATTGTGAAACACCAGATTCTACAAATGGCCTCTCAAAATATTAAGTGAAATCATTTTTTCTGACCGATATCGTGATTGCAATTCAATTTGCAATATATTTTAAAAAAATAATCAAAATTCAGTTTAGAGTTTACATTTTAAGCATGTGATGGAGCATTAAAACTTAACAGAAACATTAATAAAAGGAAATGCGCCTTTCAGAACAGGTCTGAGGTCTAAACCAAAGGTGGAGCAGGTAGAATATTATATTATTATTATTTTTAATCATCTTTTTATTCTTATATTGCACAGGTATGACAAAAAAACAACAACATCAATAAACAGAAGACAAGCAACCCCCCACCGAAGGGAAAAAAAAGAAAAAAAATCATTTTAGTAAACCTTCAAGAGACATGTTTTCCTTCAAACTACATCAGCTTTCCCAAGATTTCTCAAATGCACCTAATCTGCCTTCATTTTCAAATCTTATTTTTCCAAGATTAAGAGTATTACAAAGATCCAATATAGTCACATATCAAAAGTGGGGACAGATTCTAATTTCCACATTCTCAGAATCAACATTTTTGCAATTAACATGCTGAATCCAAGAGCCATTTTCTCAAAATTTGTCCCCGGAACTGTACTAGTTACTCCCAAGATGGCCACAAAGGGACAGCTTTTGAAAAACAAAGAAATATGTTGTTCCAAAAGTCAAACAGCTTACTACATGACCAATAACTGTGTAGAATATTATTGTAAGGGACATGAGACATGATATTTTGTTCTGTGCGGAGATGAGGTATCTGCATCATGACAAAAGATGAGTAAACCATTATTGATGTGTTTAGTGCCTAAAGTGTCCTGCAACATTCGACAATACAGGAGACTCTGAAGCGGAGAAATGTTCTGATTCTGTAAAAGTGGAAGAAGATGAACGAATATTTATGTAAATGAAAATAATATTGTTCTATTGCAGAAACAGTACTTTTATGTGAGTAAGGAGTATATCTTCCGCCTGTGTGTTGAAGCTGGTTCCTCTGAAGTTAAGGCGTAGTTGAAAGTACAGCACTATTGACATTTAATACTGCTGTAATTAGGCCCAGTTCATTTTCTAAAGAGCCCCTGAAACAGTATACACTTCACACACACACACACACACACAAGGAGAAAAGACACTCACACGGGTTTGAAGTTCAGGCTGTGAGCTTTAAAATACATTTCTCTTGCAACGTACGTCCAAAAATCCGGTCCCAAATCCCTGGGCCGTGTCTGGTCTCCTGGTGTTTGACATCTGAGCGCGCATTAGTCTGAAACTGCACAGGGACACTCAGATTTTATCAGCGTTTACGTTCAGCCCAGTGTAAACCATGTCGGGGTTAAGCTGTTTGTGTTTGAACTGTGATGTAAGGATACAGCCACGCACGGAAAATATGTGCAAGTGACAGAGGTGGAAAGTAATCAGTAGTTCACTTACATTTACTGAAGAACACATACTTTTCTGAAGTATTTTTTTACTTGAATAAGTTTTGGAGGAACATTTTAGGTTTACTTAAAAGTATAAGTGACCTATAACGGCGTTGTGCCTCATAGACTGAGCATTTACCCTGAATTAGAAGATTCTTGGTTTGAGTCCAGGCCTGGGCGCTATATCTTTAGCATTGTGAGATAGGGACAGTGCTTTGGCGGAGGTCTGAGCTCTCCCAGTGCTTCGAGTTTCACTACTACTAAAGGAGCTATAGTCTGCAAAATCAACTTTTTTTTTAGCTCTGTCCCATGTTCTAATGTTGTTCCCTCATCAAAAACACACCTGGAGTTGTGTTTTGTCTCTGTTCTCTGGCATGGCCGTTCTGAGGTCTCAAAAGGCTCGGTTGCACGAACCTCCGCCTCTCCCATGAAGCCCCGCCCACTCCAGGAAGCACTGACCAATCGACAGCAAGCCCTCTACATCCAGTCTGCTCTCATTCATTTATCAAAAAAAAAAAAAAAAAAAAAAAGTCATCATACAAAAAGTTTAAGGAAGTAAAAAGCTCTTTTTTCCTCTAATTATGTTCAAAAGAGTGTAACAGAGCTGCTGCCCTCTGCTGGTCTCTTTACCTGCTTCTTTATGGCATACTGCATAATCTTTTTAAAGGTTGTAAAACATGCTGTTGTTAGAGGGGTCCAAGTTTGGTCGTCTGAACTCACGAATGTTTTAAATGACTCTGTTCCATTGCGGGATAGAGCCAAGGATACAAACTCCAACCAAAGTGAAATGCAAGGACTTTATGGCTCGACGGATAGAGAATTAATTTACTTTTGAACTAGAAGATCCCTGGTTTGAGTCCTGGTCTGGGCACTATAACTTTAGCATTGTGAGATAGGGACAATGCCTTGGTGGAGGTCTGCGCTCTCCCAGTGCTTCAAGTTAAAGTAATACTCAAGTTAGTTTGTCTTGTGTTGGCTAAAGTGGTTATAACTACGGAATTCTTTTTGTTTGCTAATTAGAAGTAGGAAAGGCATTGATTGATTCTTTAAGAAGATGCGTAATCGATTTGGAAAAGCTAATAATCGGAATTTTGTAAAGACAACAAATCATTAAAGTAAGCTATGTTCAATACAAATCTGATGCTACTGGGCTGCAAAGAGTCAGCTCTGGAAAATGCTGACAGAATTTGCTACGGCAACACATCAACGTTTTTTTGGAGCAGGTCTTTAAAATGGTTTCAGCTGTAAAATATCGAAAAACGAAATGTTAGAAGCTCCTAGAATCACATTACTATCGTTGAAAAATAGTATTGTCTGCTTAGTAATATCCATTATACCTTTTTATATAAATACTAGCATTGTCTTCTATCTCCAAATTGAACCGAACTGAAATGTCAGATACGTAGTGATCGGATTAGCCGTCTGCGTTTTAATGACTGCAGATGAGTCGTGGGTATTAGCGCTGGGTCGTTAGTGACGTTAGCATCAGAGGTCGGACTCCAGACAGGAGGTAATGGGAGCCGCGAGGTTAAGGAGCTGCGGACAGAGGCAGCTAATGACGAGCAGATGAGTAAGAAACAGAGAAATGTCATCAGAGCGGCATTAGCTTAATATCAACCATCAAATAAGGTTCGTTTAATGAGATGTAGGTCTTTTAAAAAGAGTTCATGTGAGCGGTCACGTCTGAGTGATGCAGCGGAGTCGAGCTGGAAGAGTTAGGAAATGAACGGAAAAACAGCCACGTCCTGGAATAGAAGGTAAAAAATTGGGATTAAATTAAGATTTAGAAATGGAAGAAATACTCCTAATCCGTGCTTAAGTAAAAATACTGTTACTTGAAAATAATATCACTCAGATCAAAGTAAATGTAGGCTACTCAACAAATGCATTACTTGAGAAAAAATACTAGTACTACTTTGCCTACTTATGCTACTATTACTGCTATTATTATTTCTATTTCTATTACCACCCACTTAACCAAGGTCAAAAATGTTTTATGTTACTTTCTGCCTTTGTTAAGATTAAATTCTTGCTTGACTTTTACTAAATGTTGGAGAAAACAAATTTTTCTTTTTGTCAAGTAATTAAAAATAAATAAAAATCTTCAAATGTAGGGTGACCAGAAATCACTCTGTGTTCCTGTTTAACCCGGACAGTCCCAGTTTTAACAAACACAACAAACAAGGACATGTGTCACTAAAATTAATTATTACGCAATTATTTTTAACAATAATTTGCCTTTAAAATTCCTTTATAAAAATGCGTCCCAGTTCATGGCTCTAAAAGTCTGGTAGCTGTATTCAAATGAGTAAAAGTGTCGTGTGACTTTGACAAAGTGGGTCGTACACTCATCCCAAAATTCTAGGGTTGGGTACAAAGCAGTTGTTCAGTTCAAACAACGACTAAACCGGGCACTGAACTAAAAGACCTGGACTAAATTTGGGATTAAGTCCAGATTATATTTTTGCTTTACCAGGAATAAACCAAGATTTAAAGCAAGCAAAGATCGGGATTAAACCAAGGACTAATCCAGTCCCTGACAATTAATATTTCATGTATTAATAATTGAATGTATACTTATAATTAGGTGTTTCTAATGAGGTAAGGAGAACCCTGAAATGTTTTGTAGTTAATTTATAATGAAGTATAAATAAACAAAATAAGTACATCCACACAGAGCGGTTAGCACTGGGATCACTCTCACGCCCTTTTATTTGTTTGACTGATTATATGTTTTTGTATGACTTATAACATAATGTCATAAATCTGTCTGTTGTCCCGGGCCTCAGGGTCAGAGGGGCCCAGAAATGTTCCCTCTTCTTATATTTTTTATTATAAGGGGGCCCATGTGAAGCCTTCTTGCCCGGGCCCCAGCAAACCTGTCGACGGCCTGACTGCACTATCAAGGTCGACAAGAATTGACAAGTTTAAATAATTCCTGTCGTGATTTTCTTTCCCAGATCATAGTCCCATAAAATTTTACTTACTGTAAAACAGGGTCGCTCCAGGTCTTGTGAAGACATTTTTAAGACATTTTAATGCCATTTAGAGTGAAATTTAATGCCGGCATTGTCAACAACCAAACAATAAACTGTACAAATTCAACACAAAGGAATTATTTTTACAACTTATGGTTTTATTGAAAGTCAAAATTAAATGAAATAACTCCAGTGCTGCATCATAAATTATAAAATTAAACTGAATCATAAAATTCAAGAATGTTTTTTTCAAAAAGTAGATTGTAGACATTGTTATTTTGTTTTTGTTTTTCTTTATTTACTTTTTATTTATATTATTTTTTTAAATTGCAAATTGAATACCTTGATGAGCAAAATTTAATACCTAATGATAAAATTTAATCCTTTCAAGACCTTGGGGCGACCCTGTAAAAGTATTTCTTCAGTTACTTCATGGTGGGCCTTCTTATTAATCTCACTTATTAGACGTGTCAGATGAAATTTTTAATTGCAGTATCTGGGAATCATTCAGTTTTCTCTTTGGATCAACACAGATTGCTTACAGTTGAAAGTTGGGATGATCATAGTCTGACTAAGCTGTGCATGTTCGCATTAATGATGAGGCTTCATTGGACTTAAATGTCTCCAAAACCAAGGAGCTAATCATCGACTTCAGACACAAAAGATATTTGTAGAATGAGCACCATTTACGATGAAAAGGTGGAGATTGTTGACTCCTACAAATATTTGGGCACACAATTTGATTCCCAACTGAAGTTTGAGGCAAACACAATCATCAAAAAGGGACAACAAAGAATTCATTTAATGCGTAAGGTCAGTACTTTTAATGTCTGCAGTACTATTTTATGCAGTTTTTATCATTCCGTTATTGAAAGTCTTTTAACTTTTTCTTTTATCTGCTGGTTCAATGGGCTGCCTGTGAAAAACAAGAATGCTATGAACAGTATTTTTAAAGTCTGCTCCAAAATCATTGGAGTCCGGCAGAAGGATCTGAGTACAGTTTGGAGGAAGTGACTGAAAAAGCAAAGAAAATTATGAGCCAATTATTATTATTATTAACCATTTTTATTTATTTTTTATTGCTGGAATTGCAAGTTTTTACAGCACGGATATCATTGTTTTTTATCTCAGTGTATTCCTCCAGGGCTTGTATCCTTGACATATATATTTACTTATTTATTTATTTAATGCTGTCATTTATGGATGAATGAATGTATGTATGGCTGGGAAGCTACAAATGAATTGCCCCTTGGGGATAAATAAAGTTTTCTGATTAAAGTGGTGGCTATGATCCACTCAATTTCAGCTTTTCTGATGAAATATTCTGCAACCATACGTTAAAGTGTTCCTTAAAACTCACCATTTTCTGCGTTTGCATGTTTTGCAGGTCCAAAGATGCCGAGCCGTCGCCGGGAAAGGAGATCCAAGTCACCGTGTGCGGAGAGGAGAAGGTTGTCTGTGGAGTCACCAAACACACCACCTGCCTCGATATGGTCCAGGCGCTTTTAGACGACCACAAATCCATCCCAGAAAGCAAACGCCAACTTCACGGCGACCCTAAAGACTTCTGCCTGGTCGAACGCTGGAAGGGTTTCGAGAGAGCGCTACCTCCGCTTACGAGGATTTTAAGATTGTGGCACGCATGGGGCGACCAGCGACCTTTCGTCCAATTCATCTTGTTCAAAACGAGTGATTTTGTTGCACAGCCGACGAGGAAATCAGGGAAATCCAAAGGTGCAAGGCCGAAAAGATTTGACCTCAATCGCGCCCCGCAAACCCTACCGGTGGAAAAGCAAAAGAGGGTTGTAAGAAAGGCTTTCCGGAAGTTGGAAAAGTTGCACAAGGAAAATAAAAGTTCTCCAGGATCGGAGGAGATAGACCGGATGGTGCAGCTGATTCTACACCAGGATCACGCCATTCGGGAGCAGATCCAGCGAATGAGAGACTTGGATTTGGAAATAGAACGAATAGAAGTTAATTTCAGACAGGACAAACTGGAAGGTCAAGCTTGCGGCGGCTGGACTTTTGACGTCGAGGAGCAGCTAAATCAGTTTTTGTACACAAGCGACGGCGTTGAGCAGCTAGACACGCAAGTCCAAAAACACCAGGAGCTGATCTTAAAGTTGTCCAAGGAGATCGACGAGGAACTGAGGAAAGAAAGCAAATCCGAACAGGAAGGAGCTGACAAATTCTGGACGGATGACGTTGTTTACGCAGCCGAACTCGAACAACTCCAAGCCGAAATTAAACGCACGCTTTTTGCAGGCGTTTCATTGCAAAACCAAGTCACCGAAATGGATAAGCAGCTAAAATACTTTGACGCGACGCTGATTATGAAAGACGAGGAGTGTTGGCAGCTAGCGTCGCAGCTAAATTCCCTGCAAATCACGGACTTAGCAGAGGACAAATCCGGATCTAACGTGTCTTTGAAAAGCCAACCGTGCAGCGTTTTGCAGACACTGAAACTCAAAGATAACCTGTGTCCCCTGGATATAACGGATACGGATTCAGACACTGGGATTAGCTCCACGCATAGCCAGGATTCGCTGTCTCCGGGCCTGGACTTCCCGCCGCCTTTGGACACAGACGTCTAGACAAAAAAAAACAGGACAGGAATTTGGAGAATTGTGTGTGTTTTTGACCCCTGTTTGTCATCCCAACGTTTAGAGGTATTAGCTTGTCGTGAAGATGGATTACTAAGAGTTGATTTTTGGGCTTAAGATGTCAAAGTTAAAGGAAAAGTGAGTGACTGAGTGAGGTCTGTATTAGTCATTAACCAAAGCAGACATAGCTAGTAACAAAAACTTAGCATACTGAGCTAAGACTGCCTAATGACTAAAGTAAGCAATAATCCTGGGCTAAACCTAGGACTAAGCTACGACTTAAATCAGCACAACATTCAGGACTACATTGGATAAAGTCAGGGAATAAAAAAAAGACTAAAAATCCAAGCCATAACCATGACTGAACCTAGGAATTAAACAGAACTAGTGCCACACAATAATAGTATTACATGCAAATGCAGAAAAAGTGAGGTAGAAACATTATTCAAAGCCTGCAATGTAAATAAAAGTACTGTTACTTGAAAATAATATTACTCAAGTATAAGTGCTAACCAAAATTAATAAAAAATTCAAATTACAAAGTGAGATTACTTAAAATATCATCACTTGAAAAGAGAATTTTAAATTGATTCAAGTCAAACTTAAAGGGGCTATATTCTGCAAAAACATCAATCTGAGCTTTTTCCCATGTTCTAATGTTGCTCCTTCATCAAAAACAGACCGTGGAGTTGTGTTTTGTTTCACTCAGCGCCTGTTTGAATAATCCTGTATTCTCTGGTGCTGAGTTTCTGAGGCCTCAGAACGCTCGCAAACACGAAGCCCTGCCTCTCCCACAAAGCCCCGCCCACTCCAGGAAGCAGTGACCGAATCAACAACAAGCCCTCTACATCTCACTCTGCTCTCATTCATTTATCTACAAACAGTGTACAGCTCTGTTTCCACTGATTCCTCACAGACATTTTTCATTTTGGAGTAAAATGGCATCATCCAAAAAGTTTAAGGAAGTAAAGCTTAATATGCCCCCTTTAGGTATGTTCCAGAAAATGTAGAAAGAATCTAAAAAAAGAGACGGAGGACTATGACGTTATGCTTTGCAGTTCTTGATATTGTGATCATATTTTGCCACCCCATGACGTAACTAACAACAGAACCAAGAAAAACAAAACTGGAGCAGACATGTCACTAGATCATTTCTATGTATTTGTGTATTTAAGGCTTTACACTCAAATATATCACTTACTTCTCCTTTGACTTACAACATACATGATATTGTCCATTTAGTTGTAAGAATAAGAACTAGAAGCAATTGCTGCAAAATAAGAAGCGTGATTAGTTGCAGCTGCAGCAGTAATCCTCAGTCATGACAAACCAGTGTACAATCAATGGTTCCTTTGGTGACTAAAAGCTCACCAGAGACGCACAGAGTTAACCCAGTCTTAACCAAATTTTAACCCCAGGGTTTTATTGGATCAGCTTTTTCTAAATTGGCTGGAGTCATGTAAATATCCACTGCAATATGTAACAATCATTATGGCTACATCAGGCATAACATTATGACCACCTGCCTAATGCCTGGTTCACACGGCAAGATAATGATGCCGATTTTTGACCCGATTCTCCACTGCCGACAATCTTAAGGTCGCCCCGATTATCGTACTGGCACTAAAGATAATCTGCTCAGATATTCCTGCTGTGTGTGGTGAGTTAAGGAAGGACGTCAGGACCGCTCCCATCTCAAATCGAGGATATTCCACATGTTGGATTGTCTTGGCCCGATATCGCAGGACAAACGAGCACGCGCCCTGTTGAATGTGACGTGTAGCCAATCAGAAAGCGAGGTGACGGAAGCACGAAGGGGAATCCAAAATCCAAACAGCTGTCATGGCTCATGTTCGCGCTGTCTCCACTCCTTTAACCAACGCCTTTTCTTTTTGTTTTGTTTATTCTCTGTTAGAAATAGTCCACAAACTATAGCAGCTGCTTCTTCGTCGTCCGCCAAAGTCGCGTTTAATCTCGTGACGTTTTGCGAGATTTCCCGTTGGTGAGTGAAATCTGTTGGTGTGTGTTGTGTTGTCTTTGCCACTCACTGTAGGACCAAACCTGGGATAGCTTTGATTTTTTATCGCCATGCGTGAGGTTTCTCAGGTTTTTGAAAATCTACCGACAATTTTAAGATCTTGCCGTGTGAACCAGGCCTTACATGCAGCCCCATACACAACAGTTGTGTATTTCTGACATCCTTTACAGTCAGTCACACTCCTCCCACTCACAGGAGCCAGGATGAAGAGACAATGTTTATGTCTTGCAGTTCCAGTGGTGACGCCTTGGTGTCATTGGACAACCATTAAATTGTGTACAGTAACGTAATGAGCAAAAATGAACAAATGTAGTTAATTTGTACATTTCTAATTTAAATTAATATTCATTTATTGTCTAGTGTGTAACATTGTATTGTTTTTTGTGTTGTATTTTGTAGTATAAAAGAAGGCAGACATTTTCCTGCATTTTTTATTTTTATTTTCCAAACACAAGGCTTAAGACAAGTCAGATGCATTTAGTTTAGGGGCATTTTCTCACTTCAAATGAAACCAGGGTTTAATAGTTTGTTATTATCAGGCCAGACTGGGGTCACAACAGGCCAGGGTGCTCTTTTTGCCGGTCCCAAGCCAACATAAATGGAGAGGGTTGTATGTGTTTGACCATGCAGTGGGTAGATGTCTTGTGCCAAGTAACTTCTTTTGAAAAACATGCCATTTTCATCATTTTTTCGTTTAATTTTAAGTAAAGTAAGTAATAAGTAATTCTGCTAAAGGCCAATTTTAAATGTGTGCAGTGAGTGTTAAATTCTCCATGGTGCACCTATAAAAGACGATCATTTTGCAGTGGTTTCTTATTTTTTTCCCTGGTTTATTTTGGTGTGAAAATGCCTTTAATGCTCACTATGCACTTCAGTGAATGTAAACTGCCTCTGGATATTTAATATTCTGCACTTCTTGTATCGCTAACACTGTTTTATATTAAAACAAAGCCCTGTCTGAAATGTAAACTTACTCCTGTTAACACTGTACAAACAACGCTTTGCTACTGAACTGATTATTGCACAAGTTTTATTGCAGAAATCTATATTTATTATTTACTATGGATATTTTTACAGATTGGATTTTGCTCTAGAAAAGCAACAGTGTATTTTTGCTAACCTTTAATAAATATAAAATGCTGTAATGGTATGCAGTTTGGATTCATTTTGGTTTTACCCTAGTGATGGGTGGATCAGTATTTCGATTACTTACATTGCATTTGGTTATCAATTACTTGAATAAAGTATTGATACTATTTAAGACATGTTTTGGTGTAATTTACTCCGGTGTTTTCTGTCAAAACACGCCCACCAACTTAGCAAAAACTCATTCAAGTTATTTTATGTCATTTGTCTTAAAGAATAATAATAATTTGAGTGAAAAAATAAAACAATACCCAAATTATCAGTATCAAATCTTAAAAGTGAGGTATCGCCCATCACCATTTTACCCTCCCTACAAACTACAGCTTAGTTTTCTTTCCTACTGTTATTTTCTTTTAAATACAAAAAGAAACTCCACCAACTTTGCCACCAGATACATACAGTACATCACTGGTATACAGTGAAGCCCGAAATTATTCATACCCCTGGCAAATTCTGACTTAAAGTTACTTTTATTCAACCAGCAAGTTTTTGGTTTTTTTTACCGGAAAAAAAAAGCTGAGAAATATTTTTTTCCACAATGATACCTTCGTCTTATTATCTTTTGGGAGAAGCCTGTGTCATTTCCGGTCAAATAAATTCCGGTTGAATAAAAGTAACTTTAAGTCAGAATTTGCCAGGGGTATAAATAATTTTGTGCTGTATGTGTATTCCTTATTTCAACAGTAACAGTGTTTTTATTGTTATAACTAAGTGCATTAACATTGGTACTGACTGTAATAAAATAATAACCTTTTTTTTCCTCATGCATGTTTTTCTCACAAAAGTGCTCTAAATGAGTTAATTATTCCTTCACTCCTCAGTCACAGTCTGTGGTGGTGAGCTGCCTCCAGCCACAGTTGCCCTGGGGCAGACTGATGAAGATGTGGCAGCCACACCGTGCCATCAGCTTCTCTGACTGCCACCAAACACACAATCACACACACATACACCAGAGCACTAGTGCTGTAGTCCAGACCAAAACCAAAGTCCAACCCCAGAGTGAACCGAGACCAAGACCAGGCCTAACTCTGCTCACGACTGACGGAGGTCACTTTGAAAATGTAATCCACTCTAAAATAATCTGAACTGAGCATTAAAACCAGCAGTTTGAAAGAACACTGCAAAAAATCAATATCTAGCATTAGTTAAAATGACTTGAATTCAGATTATTAACCTTGATTTGAGTAATTTTTTTTTTTACTAGATTAGATTTATTTACTACTAGTCTAGATGATTTGACTTGTTTCAAATAATTTCTGTCTTAATTTTAAGTCATTTTTACTTATTTCAAGCAAAATTATCTGCCAATGGGGTAAGAAAATTCCACTTACCCCATTGGCAGATAATTTTGCTTGAAATAAGTAAAAATGGTTTAAAATTAAGACAGAAATAATTTGAAACAAGTCAAATCATCTAGACATATTAGTAAATAAATCTAATTTAATAAAACATTACTCAAATCAAGGTTAATAATCTGAATTCAAGTCATTTTAACTAATGCTAGATATTGATTTTTTGCAGTGAACAATCTTGATCTGAACAATTTTCACTAGATTATATTTATTTATTTATTAGATAACTTATTACTAGAGATTGTTTGCCTTGTTTCAAAGTATTTTTTTTCCCTGTTTCAAGCTATTTTTTTTTACTTATTTCACGCAAAATTATCTTACCCCATGGACTGAAAATTTAGCTTGAAGTAAGTAAAAAATAGCTTGAAACAGGGAAAAATACTTTGAAACAAGACAAATAATCGAGTAATAAGTTACCTAATAAGAAGATTGATGATCTGAATTTGTGCTGAAATCAAGATTAATAATCTTGAGTTCTTGTAATTTTATCCAATGTAGATATTGAAAATTTGCAGTGTACCCTGAGAGTGGACTGAGTCAAACTGGATTCTAGACCAAGACCGAGTAAAACTGCAGCTGAGACTGAGACGAGAGTAAAAAACATGGCCACAACAACACTAACAAACACTAAAGGGCAAGGGAATCTATCCGCCAACCTTCCAATGGACGACCAACTCAACCTCCAGAGCTACTGCCACTTTAATAAAAACTACTTAAAACTAAAAAAATAAAAATAAAACCAAACAATGGAAAAAAGGATCAACTTTGGTCCAGACACAGGTTTTGATACCAACTGGGAAAATATTTTTCTATCTGACAAAACAAATCCAAAGCTTAGTTTGTCTTTTATTGTTTTTCTGCATCCACAGCCTCAGTGGAAACAGGGAGGCAGAGCTACTGACTTGAATAAAAACTAAAAATGTTCCTGTATTTTGATAGGGGCTGTCCAAACAACTCTCTGTACAACTCTTATGCAGTATGTGCCAGTTTACAACAGACCGTGACCAGTTCTCTCCACTTCAACCAACACAAAAAGCACAGGAAACTTAAAAACATGAGATTTTAGACAATAAAATTGTATTTACCATGGTTTTGTTTAAATTAATAAACTGCCATTATGTTAAAAACTTAATCCATAGTGTCATGTTTTTAGAGAAAATGTTCTGGTTTTCTGTAGGATTTTTCTGAAGTTCAAATGTTAAAAAACAAACAAACAAAAACAAAAAGTGTCCTTGTTTTTAGGTCAGGAAATGTGCCCACCCTGTGCTGTGTTTGTCCTGTCGCGGGTCCAGATCTCTGCGCAGGTCTTGAGCAGCAGGTCAGAGGACAGAGGGAGCACTCGGGACAAACTCATTACTCTGAACCTGATCCGTCCCCGCAGCCCCTCAGCGCTCCGAGGACAAAGTGCTGCTTCTGTCAGCGCTGTCCGAGCTTGTCCGGCAGCCATCTTGGATCTGATTATACCCCACAAGAAACCTCAAAGACTGACTCAGAGACTGGAGGCGATGACACCAGGGTTTCTCAAGCATTTGCAGCATAAATACAGTTCTCTTGCTTTCGAGGACTTACTTACAATTTACAATTTAAGGAAAAGTGTTTAATCACGTAACAGTGGCATATAAGCTATAGAATTGTCGTTCCTTATCCCTTGTGCCCCAATGAGGGCAAAATGTACTTTTCAAGTTTTATTTTTTTGATAACTCTGCAGTGGTCCTGACCTTTTCTCTAAAATGTGTCTCTGGTGTGTATTTTATCACTAATATTGATTTTTTAAAACACAAATCTAATATGACTTCATGTTTCCTCTCTCTCTGACTAAATCTGTTACACTGCTCCTGTTCAGAGACAAAAGTGTCCTCGTCACAAAACGTCACAGAGAATACATTCATTTGCATTTTTTTGCACAGATCTTTTAATTAACTTATGCCCTGATCATACATACCAATTTATTTTTATTTTTTAGAATTTTAACCATGTTTATGCCTGTGTATGTAACAGCATTGCCAAAAAGATTACTAACAACATTTCATTTTTTCCTGTTCTATATACAATCTAAAAATTCCCATTAAAAAACATTAAAACTGGCTGTAAGTTTTTGTTACTACCAAAAAATATCCTAAATCCATCTAAAATCAATGTTGGTCATTTTTGATATTCCCAAGGCTGTAATAATTCTCCTTGAAAAATCCACTTTCAATTCAATTGAGTTTTATTTGTATAGCCCAGTATCACAACAAAAGTCGCCTCAAAGGGCTTCACAAACATTTAATCAAACATAAACACACAATCAGACTTAACACACAATCAACACAAACAATAGAGCCTTAGAGCCTCCTTCTCGGTAAGGAAAAACTCCAAAATATGCTATGCTATTACGTAAACTGGCATTAAAAGGGATACAATTCTGAAAATAATTAAATATTTGGTATTTATGGTCAGGGCAGAAGTTGGTTAAAAGATTTATTGTTGCAGCTCTGTGTGTTTGGACCCAAAATGGACTCCAGACAGGGAACTCAGGAGGAGGTATTTATTGTACAAAAAAAGCAATGTGGAGCTGAGGGCTGGAGGTCTTCTGGTATTAGCGGAACACAGATAACAGCAAGCTGAGACAACACTGGAGTCTCTTCTGGGAGCTGGGGAACACAGGAGAAAAAGGTAAGTATAATCCAAAACTGATAACAGGGAGCAAAAACTCAAATACTGAGCGGCCAACTTGTTCACTGTGAGACTGATGTACAATGTGGCAGAGACTGACTGGTGAGCACACTCTAAGTAGGCAGCTTGATTGCAGATGTGCAGCAGGTGAGCGTGGTAGACTGCTCCCACGCACACACACAGGGAGGAGAACACAAGGAAAAAAAACACAAACTTGTGTCACAGCCAGGGGCATGACATTTATGCAAAAAAAGTAGAAAAAAATATTAATGTATACATTTTTTATGATGTTTTGTGACAGGTATAAGGTATAGGTACAGGGGGTAAAAGGGTTAAGTCCTGGTCAAATGTAAGTGACCGCTCTGGAGTTTGTCAGGCAGCTTCCGCAGCAGCTCGACTAACAAGTGAACCCGAACTAACAACTTATGCCTAACTCAAGTCAAACAAAGCTGTTTTTCCATGTGCTGTATGTGGAGGACGTCCTCTGGAAAACTAGGTCCTGCTCCACTTCCAGCAGAACATGTTCCTCTACAGAAACATGTGTCCAGAGCGTGTCCCATACTGCCCCAGCTACATCAGGTATAGATTTTTCCTACATTAATTCCTATGATACAGACAGACAAGTCCAGACACCAGCTGCTGCTCATAAAAACAGCAGTGAATCCATATTTTGCCTCTGGTTCAGGAGACATAAAACTATAGTATGTGCAGATTACACAAGAGAACCGCTAAAGTTTGAGTTTTTACATATATCTCATTTACAGTAGTTATGGTTTTGCCTTCCATATTGCCCACTGTGAGTGTTAGCCCTGCAGTTTCACCATCACCAGCTGCAGGGAGTCATCAGCCCAGAAATCTGTTCTTGTGTGAGGTTTAAAGACTCAAATCAGCAGTAAATGTGTGCAGCACAGACCTCGGTCGCAGTCCATCAAACATGTTTATTAGGGATGCAACGATACCACTTTTTTTTCAAACCGATACGAGTACAAGTACTTCCATTTGAGTACCGATACGAGTACTTATATAGGGTTTACTTTATAGTTTATACAGTTACATTATTGTATCTCATTCATCCCATACCGTGTCATCTTTTTGTCGTCTATCCCCGCTTCTGCGATGCTAAGTTATTTTTGCAACAGAGTCATTTGAACACAACTAACCACGGCTAAACTTTGCTCAATCAGGACATGTTATACCTCATTTTAAAGCTTAGATTCTCCTCTGTTCAATTGCTAAATATCATTATTATTATCATTATTAAAATCATTTTAAAGACAGATTGAGCACCTGCACATAACCAGCGGAGATTCGCCAAGACATACAGCAGTTAACACAATTAGCAACGGTTACTCCTTATGTTTTATCAAAAAGAAGGAATGTTTTAGGGACTCACTATATGATCTGGGATAAGTCTGGTTGAGCAGAATGTAGACTCAGCTTTGCTTTTATCTTTATACAGTTCACTTTAAAATCCTTCCACACGTCTCTCACTGCTCAGCTGAGAGGAGAACGTCACGTGACAGCGCTGTAAAGTGGTATCAGGTTGTTGGTATCGGGCCACTTTTATGAATACGAGTACGAGTACTTGGACATGGTATCGGGTGCATCCCTAATGGTTATAGTTTTAAGTTGAGTCTGAATGCACTTTGTGTAGTGTGGACTCATTTGTGAACAAGATTCAGACCCTTGCTCACTACTTTCAGCTCGCCCTTGATCATGTGACTTTGGTGTATGTGTGAAAAACTTCACCAAACTCTGCAGAAAACAATTTATTCAACCGTGTTGTTTAGAGTTTAT
Source organism: Bostrychus sinensis (assembly GCA_020698575.1). Taxonomy (NCBI): domain Eukaryota; kingdom Metazoa; phylum Chordata; class Actinopteri; order Gobiiformes; family Eleotridae; genus Bostrychus; species Bostrychus sinensis. Next base: position 4,212,846 of record CM036251.1, read on the forward strand.
GGACCTGTCATGGTCCTGCAGTGGTTAAATGTGTGATCCCCAGTCTTTTAGTCATAAGAGCAAAATCTGCCAAAACTCGTGTAGTGTATTGTTGCACTTGTCGTGCTATAGGAATACAGGAGGACTAAGAATATAGAAAAACTAAAATTTTCCCACTAACCCAAAACTGTAGGCCTATATAAGTCTGTTGCTGCAACGCCACCCCAGGTACGAGCCCAAGGAACCAAATATAAACCTAAGTTTAGCCCACGCTAATAGACAAAGATGGAACTTTGGAAAATATTATACATATTATTCCATTATATTGAGTACAGATATAAATTTTCACTATGGTTTCAGTTTTAAAATATAAAATCAAAAACCCACTCACTTACTCACACATAAATAAAAGACCAACATTTGGCAAATAAAAGTGAACCACAATAGGTAACGCACTGTTTTATAACAGACAGCAGCACCACAGTATTTCTGGACTCTTTCTAGTGCACCTCTGGATTTGTGCACAGATGAAGCCATAAACCAGGAATCTGAAAGCACAGTCACTGGAAGGATGACGTTTGGCTGCAATGAGGATTCAGACGATGCCATGGTGAAGGGAAGCTATGTTGTTGAAGAAGAAGAAGGAGGAAGAAGAAGGAAGAAGAAGAAAGAAGGAAGAAAGAAGGAGGAGGAGGAAGAAGAAGGAAGGAAGAAGAAGGCAGAAGAAGAAGAAGAAGCAGAAGGAAGAAGGAGGAGGAAGGAAGAAGGAAGAAGAAAAAGAAGAAGGAGGAAGGAAGAAGGAAGAAGAAGCAGAAGAAGGAAGAAGAAGGAGGAAGGAAGAAGAAGAACAACAACAAAAAGAAGAAGAAGAAGGAAGAAGAAGGAAGAAGGAAGAAGAAGCAGAAGGAAGAAGAAGGAAGAAAGAAGAAAGAAGAAGGAGGAGGAAGAAGAAGGAAGGAAGAAGAAGGCGGAAGAAGAAGAAGAAGAAGCAGAAGGAAGAAAGAAGAAGAAGGCGGAAGAAGAAGAAGAAGCAGAAGGAAGAAGGAAGAAGGAAGAAGGAAGAAGAAGAAGAAGGAAGAAGGAAGAAGGAAGAAGAAGGAAGAAGGAAGAAGAAGAAGAAGAAGAAGGAAGGAAGAAGAAGAAGCAGAAGAAGGAGGAAGGAAGAAGAAGGCGGAAGAAGAAGAAGAGGAAGAAGGAAGAAGAAGAAGAAGGAAGAAGGAAGAAGAAGAAGAAGGAAGAAGAAGAAGATGGAGGAGGAGGAAGAAGAAGAAGGAAGGAAGAAGAAGGAAGAAGAAGGAAGGAAGAAGAAGGAAGAAGAAGAAGAAGGAAGGAAGGAAGAAGAAGAAGGAAGGAAGGAAGAAGAAGAAGATGGAGGAGGAGGAAGAAGAAGAAGGAAGGAAGAAGAAGGAAGAAGAAGGAAGGAAGAAGAAGGAAGAAGAAGGAAGAAGAAGAAGGAGGAAGGAAGAAGAAGAAGCAGAAGAAGGAAAAAGAAGAAGAAGATAGATACTTAGCAAAAGGTCCAGAGTGACAACACACCACAAGCAGAGAAGGTCTGGCTCCAAAGATGGCCTTATTTTAGTTTCAATGAAACATAGAGGAGTGACAAGAAAGTTGTGTCACTTACCAGACCTTTGACAGTGTTGTTCGTAGTGTGCACCAGCCGTCTACAAACTACAGTGTGTTAGTTCCATACCATGTAAATAAATGAACGCGGGCTGTAGGCCTTCAAACAGGTGACCTCAAAATGTAGGAAAAGCTCAAACACAGCACTCGCTCTGCTCCCAGACGACTGCTTGAGGTCAGGCCATTGGACGTATTTTAGGATATTGTTTGGTCAGACCATGTTTTATGTCTTTTTTGATCTATACTTACTTGGTTTTTGGTAATTTTATCAATAATTACAGACCTTAAACTTGAAATACTACTATCCACTAACAACTTCCCACCCTTGAAACAAACAGAAAGACAAACAGAGCACTTGTCCTCTCCGTGATGGTTTTCTCTTGCACAGGTGACGTTATGTGGCTCTCATAAACTCCATCGGTTCATGAAGTGGGCGTAGTGTGAGGTGAAGCGTCCTTATCTGATTGCTCCGCAGAAGAGGCGCAGGTCACGCAGCAGCGAGGAGCTTCAGGACACAAATCCATGTTTACTAAAGCAGCTAATCAGGCCCAGATCTCAGAGCGACAGAGGCGACGGCGGCCAAAAGCACTCCATGACGTGATGAGTTTTCCTGCTGAGAATGAGATGGACTCCGGAGACACATGTGGATCGAGAGCCTGGTGTCAAAAACTCACCGGCGGCCATTATCTGCCGCTCCTGAACCCATTCAGTCTGAGAGAAATGTGGCAGAAAACGTGCTGTGTCTGGAGGAAGGACACTTAAACATCATACATACATCATTCATCTTATTCCACTTATTCCTTTTTTTGTGATCAAATATTTATTGAATTGTGCAGTCCTGTCACACAGTTGTCATTTACATACACCAGAACATGACGCACAAAAACTGTTTATATAATTCTTCCCATCCCACCCCCAGGCAATTGGCCAACAAAACAGTAGCAACAAGCGAAAATCATATGAAATGATATTTTGAAAACAATAAAAGAACATGAAAAAAGAATAACAATGGTGCTAAAAAGAAAAAAAGAAGAAGAATCCCCCAAAAAACAACACAGCAGCCCCCTGCTGTCCAGGTTTGTACAATCAGTAAATCCAGAGAATACACAGAATTTAAAGAGAGCGCATTTCTACAGAAGTGTATTGCGTTCACCTGAAAAAAAAAAGTTTCTGTTTTAATGAGCTAAGTTAGTTCTGTTTTTATGAGAAAAGTTCTGTTTTTATGAGTAAAATTTGTTCTGTTTTTATGAGAAAAGTTCTGTTTTTATGAGTAAAATTTGTTCTGTTTTTACGAGAAAAGTTCTGTTTTTACGAGTAAAATTTGTTCTGTTTTTACGAGAAAAGTTCTGTTTTTATGAGTAAAATTTGTTCTGTTTTTATGAGAAAAGCTCTGTTTTTATGAGTAAAATTTGTTCTGTTTTTACGAGAAAAGTTCTGTTTTTACGAGTAAAATTTGTTCTGTTTTTACGAGAAAAGTTCTGTTTTTATGAGTAAAATTTCTGTTTTTACGAGAAAAGTTCTGTTTTTATGAGTAAAATTTGTTCTGTTTTTACGAGAAAAGTTCTGTTTTTATGAGTAAAATTTGTTCTGTTTTTACGAGAAAAGTTGTGTTTTTATGAGTATAAATAACTTGGGTTTTTATGACAAAAGTAAATTCATGTCTATCACAACCAGTAAACGTTTAGCTCGTATTGAAGAGTTGCTCGCTAAAGAAAGGGCGTAAATGTCCCAACTACTTCGTTTAATACGGTTTTATTTTACTCTAGGCTTGAGACACTGGAGATTCTGCTTTCGTTAAGTAATATTGACGTATAATCATGAGTTTGTCGACTCTGCGCAGACATCTCAGGTCTTTGCCATTGACTTTGAATTCCTCTCCCCCCAAAAGTGGAACAAGATAATAAGGACCATTATCCACATGAAAACATAAAATTATTTTACTCGTAAAAACAGAACTTTTCTCGTAAAAACAGAACTAACTTTGCTCGTTAAAACAGAAACTTATTTTTTTCAGGTGAACGCAATACGCTTCCGTACATTTCCTCAATGACATCCACAGAAATACATACAGTCATATGTAAAAGTTAGGACACCCCTCTGAGGTTGTGATATAATTTTCTCAGCCTTCTGTGGGTTGTCTTCAGAAGGCTGCCCAGACTTTTACACATGACTGTACATATGTATGAAAGCATGATACAATATGGAGTAGAAAGGGGAGAATACGTATAGCTATGTATTATATCAAAGAGGTTAAAAAAACAAGAGCGAAAAGCAATCTGAGGAGAACAAATGCATAATTAGTATCCCTCAGACATCAACTTTCTTTAACAGTTTTTAACAAAAGGCGATATTTTCAGTTTTTACGCCATGGATCCGAGCTCCACTTACTCCTGTTAGAGGTCGCACGCACTCGAACCTATCCCAGGAACTACACGGCCAGCCCAAAATAATGTCGCCACCTGGATTTAACTAAGCAAACAGGTAAGAGCCTCCTGCAGTTGGTCAGGTCTGGGTTCAGCAGCGTTATGTGCCCAGAGAATGAGGTCAGCTGACTCCCTGCAGATACTGAATGACCAGGTTACTCCATCAATGGATTTGTTCTTTCCCTGATGACACTGGGCTTATTCCAATGCCAGGATTCATCAAGCTCTAAATGTTAGAGTGGTTCATTTTCACACATGGAACACACAGAGAATCTTTGACCATCACCCAGACTCTGAAACTGTTTATTTAAAGTTACACTGTGTAAGATTCCCGGTCTTGCGCCTCTAGAGGCCACAGGTGCCACTGCACTGTCGCAAAACGTAAACACTAGGGCCCCTCCTCCTTCTGAAACTGTGCGAGCGTGCGTTACGTCAAACTAACAATGGGACTAGAGAGTGCATTCATATTTACTGTATAAACTTCTGTAGCCACTTGTGTGGCCGCTGATTGGATCTTCTATAGAGTTAGCGCTAGCGTTAGCTTATCGCGCAATGGTCGCATTAAAACAACTAATAACTGTATGAAAAAGCACGTTCTAAAGAAAAAATAAAGAGGCTAATTTACCTGCCCAACAATAAAGAAGCAAAAACGTGATCCGATTTGCAGCCTTCTCTGTCTCTCATCTGACGCCAGCGAGCAAAAGTCTGTCCGATGTTGACTCTTGTCTGCGATCTGGTGCGGTCTCTTTCACATTTTCTTTTTCTTGCCTCGTCCGACATTGTCTTCATTTTCTTGTGTCCTTCGGCCCTGACGAACTGGCGAAAATAACAACGCTAAAAGTAGCTTCCTGGTTATACTGCACCTCAAGTCGTTCCCTGTCACGTGACTCTTCCTCAACAGCGGAGCGCTCCCGGCCAAGTTGCGAGGGTGGTTTCTCAGTACAGAAGCCCCGCTCGGAGCAACAGATCGCAGCCTCAGGCCTTATAATCGCTCAAAAAATCACAAAAACAAGTCAGTATGCCCCACATATTTAGGAGAAAAGTTACACAGTGTAACTTTAAGATACAAAAGTTATTGAGTTCTGCTTTAAATTAAATGTCTGAACATTTACACTCTGTCTAATGTTATCAAACTAACTTTTGATGTTACCAAACCTGCCTTGATTATTCATAATTTGCAATGTTTGGTGGCTAGCTCTAATTCCATCACTAAAAATGTATTCTTGTCTTCTTTTTAACTTCCGGTACCAGTCTTTGGAACACAAATATTCTGTTCACAAACACTAAAAGGATCTATATTGTTTGAAAATGATTTAAGCTCGTTCGTCAGGCCTATTTCCATTGGGTTTGTTTATAAGAGCGTGTCCCTGCAGGGCTACCGTAGCTGCTCTAAAAAGGAGAAGGGTCAAATTCTCCATGACGTCACTGCAGTCAGTTTATAAATGTCAATGATTTCTTTTGGTCATTTTAAGGCAAACAATGACATCAGATAAATTCAAGTTTGTGAATGGACCCATCTGTGGCATCATGACCTATATCTTTGTGTGACCTAATTTTTTTCTATTGATTGTTTTTTTTTTTTTTTTTTTACTCATGATCTATAGGCTATTCTGGGTTTCGCTGCTAACAATTTATGCCCTGTTTGAATACAGCGCCCTTTAAATGCCAAAAAGCAATAGGTTTACTTTGTACTAAGGTTATGGGACATTTTCAAATTTAGCATCTCAATTTATCTGACCAAGAAAGACATAGTACTGCCGCTATTTCCAGTTTTCTGTGCTGTAAATGTGCATTATCAAACCACATTTTAGTGGCTATCTCTTCCATTTTCCTGTCTCCGTTTGAGCTGTGATTGTCTGCAGTTTTGTCTAACGATCAGCGAGCACCTGAAAGTAAAAGCGGTGCTAATGAAAGAGGAAAACGAGTGTCAAACGTGTTATTAAAATTAGCAGAGGCTAAAGTGGCTGAGGAAAGTGCCAATGAGGTATAAAGTGTCATAATTGGTCACTTTTCATCAGCACCTTAAATGTTACTATTAAACTGAGACGCTTCCTAAATCCTGTCTTCATTATAAACACCACAGAAAATTGTAATGGCTACAGACGACTGTGGTCAGAGAAGAGCGGCTGCAGTGAAGGGAATTTTGGCTCATTTCGGATCATTTAGCTCGGCTCACCAAAAAAGAGCTTTTGGATTCCTACTGGCTCTTCATTTTACCGCCTTTATCTTTTATATTTCAGCCAAGTTTAGCACAGTTTGAGTTGTGTTGTGCACTCAGATATAACTCAAATACATGGACTGAGAAAGTGAGAACAAATGAGATAAAGTTTTTGGGTGTTTATGATTGATGACATAAAAATCACATGCAGATTAGAAGTAAAAATAGCTGTTTTACATAAGGTTGAAGAATCTTTAAACCAAAATGCATTGTATACCTATTGTATTGACGTATGGGGAAGTGCTTGTAAAACTTACATCAATCCAGTTTTCCTCTTGCAGAAGAGAGCAGTAAGGATTATAAATGGGAGTGGACACAGGGATCCTACAAACCCTATATTTACCGTATTTTCCGCACTATAAGGCACCTAAAAGCCTTTAATTTTCTCAAAACCGACAGTGCGCCTTATAATCCGATGCGCCTTATATATGGATCAATGTTGGTTAATTATGGCTACCGTATTCAGGGGGCGTCGCCGAAGTGACAGCGGTAAAAACGGTAAAGGGGAATTCCAGTCCCAGCTGTTCATGTGTGCCATAGGCGTGTTTATGGATCCTGCCGCAAAAGAACAAGGAGGCGCGGCCTTTGCTCCATCTCAGTAGAAGAGTTGCGACATTGAGGGGACAGAAAACTGAGCGCTCGAACGCTGTTCATGTAGCTTTGAACTGTGACAAATGGAGTTGGAAATACATTGTTTTCACCGAGGGAGTTGTAAGAACGCTGGTTTGTATTCTATTAATAAAGTTTGACTGACTGACTTATCTGACTGTTTTATTGACATTCCCTTTAGCGCAGCGCCATCTAGTGGATGCACCTTATAATGCGGTGCGCCCTATATATGAAAACAGTTTTAAAATAGGCCATTCATTGAAGGTGCGCCTTATAATCCGATGCGCCTTATAGTGCGAAAAATACGGTCTACAGTTAAACTTACTGAAATTGAATGAATTAGTAGAATTTAATATTTTGAAAACTATGTATAAGGCACACCAGAAAGCCTTACCAACCAACCTTTAAAACAGATTTATAAAAAGAGAAAGTATTTATAATTTAAAAGGAACTGAGGTTTTTAAAACACCCAGATTCAGAACAGAGACATTGGGAAGATGTTTTTCAATCAAAGGTGTTTGTTTATGGAACAGTGTTGCAGTGAAATCAAGAAATCTAAACGTATTTTAAAAAAAAGTGTCAAATTTTGTATGGTGAAAATGTCTGAGACTAGCTTCTGTTGCATTATATTAGGTGTTATGTAATTGCAGCTTTTATGATTTGATCAGAAATGTTAAATTGTTTGTTTCAATCATAATATTTAAATTGAATGTTAAACTGTTATAATTGTTTTTAATGAATGAAATAAACAATAAAATGAAAAAAATTAGAATGAAATGAAATGACTGTGACAAAGAATTCAAAAGTCGTGATGCTTTAAAACTGCCCAGTGAACGGAGAACCACTCTACTACACACAGCGTGTAAAAACACCTAGAATTAACAAAAAAATAAAAACTCACTACGCTCCTAACAAAAAACAAGGCTTTATTTAGTATTAAAAACTAAAAACAACAGCAGACCTCAAAACTCAAAAAGTGTTAACATAAATACACACAAAAAATTAAATAACAGAAATATATTGCAGTGTGCATTGTGTAAAACAGCAGCAGCAAACAGCTCCAGGTGTCTCTCTCTGAACTAACCATCATCTAACTGTACATTTTTTGTAGTTTTTTTTTTTTCCAGGACAGATTAGCATTGAGGAGTGCTTCAGTTTAGAGGCTTCTTCTCTCTGTTATTATCTGCTCTGTATTTTAAAAGATCCTGTCAAAAAACTTAAGAAAACTTAAAGGTGGTTCTGAGAGAAAGGAGTCAGAAAACACAGAGCAGAGTGGTTCGTTACTTGCCTGTTAGTGTTTTTACTTGCCACAATTACTTAGAATTAGTTTTTCATGCTGTTTAAATTTAGTATTTTTCTCTTCTTAACCATGATGAATATACTGAACAGTGTGCGCTGAAGAAGAACAACATAAATTCAGGCCTAACCTCTAAAGTTAAGATACGTAAGTGCATAAACTTCACCCGGCCAATGTGGCAGTGGGAGTTTTTATGTCACCAACCAAAATGAAAATCTACCTGCATTTGGCCGCTCAGCTCTACTACTACTACTACTACTACTGGTACATCTTCTAATGTTACTACAACAGTAAGGGTCACCGATCAGCCTTTGCTGTGATCGGCCGATACCGATCATGGCTGATACCGATCACGTGGTCTTCAATGTAGTAATGTAATTGTATGCAGGCTATTATTAGTTCCACTTGAAAAATACTGTAGCCTTTGTAAATATAAAAGTACAACACAATTCTACTTATTTTTGTTTTAGAAGAGGTTTTGTTGCATTATCGGCCTTCAGTGTGTGCCCAGTGTCTCTGTGGCTTTGTTTGAATGCTCCGCTGATGTAAAAATCAGTTGTTCTTCTTAATTGGTTCCTTTAATGCGAGTCCGCGGGTGCAGCGCCTGTGTCCGCGTAACGCGCAGCCAAACCAGGTTGAAACACAGTGGACTAAAGAGCAGACAGCTCCTGCCTGCCAGTTTTGACAACGTCTGAATGAAGAAAACGTGCAAAGAGAGCAGAGAAGACAACGATGAAAGGTGCTCCTCTCAGACTCACGGACACATGGGCTGCCTTTTTACTTTCTCTTTCCATCAGCAGCCATTTGGTGCAGTTTAAGCCACAAAACGCACAATTTTCTCCGCGTAACAAGACACAGACAGACTCTGAAATTTCTTAATGCTTTTAACGTAAATGTTAGCGAGTTAGCTGTAGCTCTATTTGCAAATACACACACTGCTGCACCTCGGTTCTGTCCCGTGCGCTCCAGGAGCAGGCGGGGACACAGCGGGGACATAAAGCAGCGCCTCCAGGGCAGGTTTGTGTTCGTTATAACCAGGGCTTAACTTAAAAACACTGCTAAAATAACGCTACTGCTGTTTAATCAAACCTGGAGCTTGCAGGACAGTAAATGTGAGAGCCTCAAGTGCTTGTTGTAATTTGATCGGCCCTTCTGATCGGCCCATTTAACCGATCACCGATCTCTCTATTTTTAGCCATGATCGGCCGATCACCGATCACGGCCGATCGATCGAAGCACCCTTATACAACAGTTACTCTAATTCCAACAACTAATACTAATACTACTACCACAGCTACTGCTAATACTACTACTGCTTCTGCAACTACAAAGTACTTTTTGTTCTTTTCTGCAGGTACACACACTCTGTTCAAGTAAAAAGGCAATGTGACTCTGTGGCAGCTCTGTAAAGCTTATTTTATCTTTGTTTCTGTATAACTACTGCTATGAGCCCACTGCTCCTTCCACTTACTACTACTACTACTACTACTACTACTACTACTACTACTACTACTAAGGCTCCTGCAGCATCTCAGTACAATGTTGTAGACCAGTGGTTCTCAAACTGTGGTGCGGGTACAGAGGTGTAACTTCTGGTATTTCTGTACTTCAGGTTCATGCATTAAGCTTTTAAGTTTATAAAATCTTGCTTTTTTACTGGCGTTAGATACAAAAACAGATGCTTATTTATCATTAGGTTTTTATTACAATTTGTGTTTTTATTTTTTCTTTACATTTTTTTTCTTGTTGTTTTTACAAGTTTATGAATTTAAGAGGATTTAACAGTAAACACAGATTTAAAGATGAACAAGGGCCCACTCTCATTTGCCCCCCACTGCAGTTAAGCGTTTTCATTCTGGTTTATGCCCAGTGTAGTCCTAGTTTTAGACCTGGTTTAGTCCTGGCTTTGGTCTTGGTGTAGGTCCTTTTGAACAGACGTCTGGTCCTGCGTGCGTCAGATTAGATCATATTTTAATCTTGGGTTTAGTCCTGATCTATGCTCTTTTACTCAGCTAAAGATGGGACTTGGAAATCCATTTTTTCCTTGGTGTGAAACGTTTAAGAATCACTGCTGTAGACCATCAACTTATAACCGGATGAGACAGGGGCTGCACAGTGAATACAGTAAGTAGTGTTTAAAATTACTAGACAAGTTTGCACATTTTTCTGCTGTTGTGTAAGTTTTAATGCCTGTTTACAAACCTCTGTTATCACCAGAAGCTTGTGGTTTTCTACTGTAAACAGCCCACTTTAATCCTTCAAAGACCGACTCTTTTCTCTGTCTTCACCAAGTCTTTATTTTGATTCTGTAATTAATTGTGGAGATTTCGTGCCACATTATGCCTCAGCCGCAGCACGAGTCGGATTTTCCCTTCAGTAAAACTCTGCCTCTCTCTGTGGCGCTCTCTGTTTGTGTTTTATTGTGTCTTTTATCCCTGATTCACGGCTTGTGGCTGGCACTGCACACCTTTGATTTGAGGCAATTAAAGCCAGGGCTCTTGAACTGTTTTAACAAGTGAGGACCTGCTCAGAGCAGAACGCTGCACTGCTACGGCTCTGCTGCGCTGCTGCAGATCACACACACAGTGGATTCATTTTTTAAAAAGTGGCATTAGAATAAAACTGCAAACTTTTACTTTTTTGGTGGCACCTGAGTGTGTTTGTGTGTTCACTGCTGCTGAAACGAAGCGGACTGTTCCAGGAAGCGCACCAGGGTTTGATCATGGATGTGTTATAGACCTGGATAATAAATGACGCCACGACTGCCGTTGTTTTCAATGGCCGTGCTCATTGGCACATGATGGCAAAAAAGTTTTTTACTTCCTTGTTACTTCTGCGTTGTGCGGCCCATAGATGGCGCACTGCGGCCCTGGAGCAAGCGCGGTGTTGCTCCGTGCACCACGTGACCAGCTCTGACCAATGGCTGCGATGGCAGGCTTAGAGCGGCGACGTCACAAACCATAAAAAGTTATTTTTTAGCCAAATTAAAGATTTCGAAGAGGGAAAAAGTCCATGGTGTGGTAGATGATAAACACCACAAAATCTGACCATTTTCTCAGCTGCAGGTGTCCTGTCAGCCGAACACCAGGCGCTTCTTTTTACAGTGCACTCTATGGGAAAAATGCTTTCTGGGCCGCATTCGATTTTTTCGCTGCAGTTCTGCGGAGCAGCCGCTAGGAAATTTGGCATCAGGGGAGAGGGGGCGGTGCCCTATCGAGGTCTTATTATACATCCATGGGTTCGATTGAAGCGAGTGTGAACACAGCCTCCGTCTGTCCTGGAGCAGTCTGTACGGCGTCCCAGGAGCAGGTACTTCTTCTGTATCCTGTATGCTGTTGGAAAACTTCACTCTTTGTTTAAATGCTCAGATCTCTGCCATCTCTGTCTGTCTTTGTCTGTTCCATTAAAGCAACCTTCACATCACACTATGGCCTTGTTTTTTCTTTTGTCTCTGTTTGTGTGATAGCACGAAAATAAGGCAGAGCTGGATCAAGTCTAAGGACCAGGGGATGTTCTCCTGTACAGTCTCTAAAGCTATTTGAGGAAACCGCTGTTGCAATATTGGCAATAAAAAATGTTGAATGTGTGAAGTGTATACAAGCAGTCACTTTAATGGGTTGGAGATACTTGAGCCTTGGTTTAGGTTTAACCCTGGTTTAGCCCTGGTTTAGTCCTGGTTTAGCCCTGGTTTAGCTCTGGTTTAGTCCTGATTTAGTCCTGGTTTAGCCCTGGTTTAGCCCTGATTTAGTCCTGGTTTAGCCCTGGTTTAGTTCTGGTTTAGCCCTGGTTTAGCTCTGGTTTAGCCCTGGTTTAGCTCTGGTTTAGTCCTGATTTAGCCCTGGTTTAGTCCTGGTTTAGACCTGGTTTAGCTCTGGTTTAGCTCTGGTTTAGCCCTGGTTTAGTCCTGGTTTAGCCCTGGTTTAGCCCTGGTTTAGCTCTGGTTTAGCCCTGGCTTAGTCCTGGTTTAGCCCTGGTTTAGCCCTGGTTTAGCTCTGGTTTAGCCCTGATTTAGCCCTGGTTTAGCCCTGGTTTAGCCCTGATTTAGTCCTGGTTTAGCCCTGGTTTAGCCCTGAGTTAGTCCTGGTTTAGCCCTGGTTTAGCCCTGAGTTAGTCCTGGTTTAGCCCTGGTTTAGCTCTGGTTTAGCTCTGGTTTAGCCCTGGTTTAGCTCTGGTTTAGCCCTGGTTTAGCTCTGGTTTAGCCCTGTTTTAGTCCTGGTTTAGCCCTGGTTTAGCCCTGATTTAGTCCTGGTTTAGCCCTGGTTTAGCTCTGGTTTAGCTCTGGTTTAGCCCTGGTTTAGTCCTGGTTTAGTCCTGGTTTAGCTGTATTATAAAATGTATTAATTTAATGAGAAGTAAAATGAAAGCTTTGATCTGTTCATCAAAATATAAAGCACTGCATATTCTGTCTGACAAACATGACTTGAAGAACTACCAAGACCTGTCATGTTGAATTAAAAATCATTAATGTGAAGCGTCGTACTGGTGCAGTGACAGAGACTTTGCCTTCGGGTTTGTTTAGTTTGAATTAATGAGAGGCGTGCTGTGGGAACTCTTTATTTGGCAGCAGAATGAAATGAAAAGAGTTTGTGTCTCTGCAAAAAAAAAAAAAAAAAAAAAAACATGCCGTGAAACGTCTCATGTGACCCTCTCCGGGACAGTTAGCCTGTGTTCTGTTTAATCCTCTGTAATACTTCTGTTCTGGTATTTCTGATCTACAAACAAGCGCAAAGAGTAATACCACTGATGGCCACCAAGGGAAATGTTGAATGCTTGTTTATGCAGGACTTACGGCTATTTCTGTTGATGTTTTTGGCATCAAGGCATATCATTTAGCAAATTATATTAAACATAATATTCATAAAGTGTGCAGTCTTCCTTTCCTTGTATTTCCAGAATGAATGAATGTTTGTCAGAGTATGTCTCTAGGGTTCCTGCAGGTATCAGCAAGTCTAATTTAATGCTTTTTAATGCCATCGTTAATTTTTAACGGCACAAACACAATCACGGGAGCTTAAATTGTCAAAATGTCTTTAAGTATTGTACAGTTCACAAAGCACCAATAATCTTAAAAGTCAAACAGACGATATTTGGTCCCACTGGAAACAAACTCATTCTGGCCATCCATCATGCTAGGCTTCAAAAATAGTAAATTATTATTTGTATATACATGTTTGAATAAAAATAACATTGACTCAGGACGGTAGGAGGAAGCTGAACCGAGTGAGAACTCACAGCAGCAACATGCAGACATCACACAAACTAACAAAAAAAACATTACATCTAAGTTCCCATGCTTTTTGTTAACATATATACCAAGATAATCCAGTACTGATTTATATCTGTGGCTGTTTATTTACAGGAAGGAAAGGCTCTAATAATGAACTGCTGATTAAACAAAGTTCACAGACTCAAGTTCTTATCTGTAAAGTTCCTGTTTACGTCTGAGAAAAAACAACTTTAAGGCTGTACTCTTGGACGTTTGGGAGTCCTCAGCATTTCATCCTCTGCTGAACTGAACCTACTGTGAATAAACCTCTTCTGCCTGGTTAGACCAAACATAACAGATGTGTTCTGGGTTAGTGAGAGGCTACAGAGTGGTTAGGCTAACCCTGGGTTTCTCTGTGCAGCTGTGAGTACGATATTGAACAGGAGAAGTGTATACAAGCAGTCACTTTAATGGGTTGGAGATACTTGAGCCTTGGTTTAGCCCTGGTTTAGCCCTGGTTTAGCTCTGGTTTAGCCCTGGTTTAGCCCTGGTTTAGTCCTGGTTTAGCCCTGGTTTAGCTCTGGTTTAGCTCTGGTTTAGCCCTGGTTTAGTCCTGGTTTAGCCCTGGTTTAGCCCTGGTTTAGTCCTGGTTTAGCCCTGGTTTAGCCCTGGTTTAGTCCTGGTTTAGCCCTGGTTTAGCCCTGGTTTAGTCCTGGTTTAGCCCTGGTTTAGCCCTGGTTTAGCCCTAGTTTAGCTCTGGTTTAGCCCTGGTTTAGCTCTGGTTTAGCTCTGATTTAGCCCTGGTTTAGTCCTGGTTTAGCCCTGGTTTAGTCCTGGTTTAGCCCTGGTTTAACTCTGGTTTAGCTCTGGTTTAGCCCCGGTTAACTCCGCCAAGGTGTAGGTTATGTTTTCGGCAGCATTGGTTTGTCTGTTTGTCTATTTGTTTGTTAGGAACATAACTCAAAAAGTTATGGACGAATTTTGATGACATTTTCAGGAAATATCAGAAATGGAATAAGGAACAAGTGATTACATTTTGGGGGTGATAGGGATCATCATCTGGATCCAGGAATTATTTAAAGATTCTTTACTATTGGGAGATGGAGCTAATTTTGCCATTAACACCTAACTCAACAAATACTGCCCAGAATCATTGGCAAATAATTACAGATTGACATCATGGTAGATGTTATAATCTGACAGAGTTTGACCTGGATCATGTTGATATTCTGGTTCTGGTGATCCAGGAGCTTCTAAATAAAGGGAGTACATATGAAAGTGGATATTGCAAATGAAAGGTGAGGTTTTTCTGTCAGTAGTATGTTCACAGATCTGATGTATCTTACTGACATCCAGGTCTTTAGGGTTTTTCTCAGGTGAGTGACCTATGGCTTGGCGGAGGTCCCAGTGCCCCTAGTTTAGTCCTGTTTTAGTCCTGGTCTTCTCCTGGTTTAGTCACAGTCGCAGTACTACACCTCCAGCTGGTTGTAAGGCTAGTCCAGAGAAGTCTAGTCCTGGTCTAATTCTGGTTTAGTCCTGGTCTAGTCCTGGTAAGTCACCGTCACAGCTGGTTGTAATGATAGTCCAGAGTGGTGCAGACTAAGTCCTGGGGCAGTCCTGAAGCAGGTCTACAGTTCTCTAATAGAGGTTCTCTCCGGTCTAATTACTGTTTCTGTCAGAGCCGCACAGAGACGTAAACAGCAGCTGAAGACCGGCTTTGAACCAACAGGAAACACAGTCTGGACCAAAGCACCAGGACTGGACCAGCTTCTAGATTCTCGTGAGTTCACACTGAGTTCACCGAGAGTCATGGACCAATGGAGGTCAGTATCAGGTCTGAGAGCGGGTTCAGAGAGCAGAGTTTTATTTACAAATATCACTGTGAGACTTCAGACTCACCAGATGACGCAAACAATGTCATTTAGACCTGGTTTAGACCTGAACTTCATCTTGTTCTTGTTTACTGATTGCTACTGAACTGCTTTCAGGCCATAATCACAGTTAGACCTGGTTTAGACCTGGTTTAGATATGGACTCTTTGTTGTTCTTGTTTATAGAGTACTGCTGAACGCCTCTTAGACCTTAATCACAATTAGACCTGGTTTAGAATGGTTTGGACCTGGTTTTCATGTTGTTCCTGTGTACTGAATGCTGCTGTGGACCTCTTCGAACTTAATCACCACCAGGTCTGGTTTACATCTGGTTTGGACCTGGTTTAGACCTAAACCTCATGTTGTTCTTCTGTACTGAGTGCTGCTTAAGTTGTCTTAGACCATAATTGCAAGTAGACCAGGTTTAGATCTGGTTTGAACCTGGTTTAGACCTTGACTTCATGTTGTTCTTGTTTAATAGGTAATGCTGAACTCTTCCTAGACCTTAATTGCAGTGAGACCTGGTTTAGACTGGGTTTGGAACTGGTTAGGACTGGTTTAAGACCTGGTTTAAACCTGGACTTCATGGTGTTCTTGTTTACCGAGTGCTGCTGAACGCCTCTCAGACCTTAATCGCAGCAAGACCTGATTTGGACTTGGTTTAGACCTGGTTTAGACCTGGTTTAGACCTGGTTTAGACTGGGTTTGAACCTGGTTTGCACCTGGACTTCATGTTGTTCTTGTTTACCGAGTGCTCCTGAACGCCTCTCAGAGCTTAATGATCTGTGAACATGCAGCAAAGGCCCCACTGTGAGCCACATTAATCCAGATGTGTTAGAGCAAAAACTAAAAAGAATCCAAGGACCATGGACAAAACCAGAATTAAACTAAGATGAACTGAATTAAACAATTGCTATCAGAGCCTTAATGAGATTAGCATTAGCCACAATCTTATCTTAAACCAGCAAGAGCAGACACCAGCCTTCTTTTCATTTTGTTTTTTGTTTTTTGAAAGAAATTAACCAAGTCTTTTTTATTTGCTAAGTGCTTTGTGTATGCCCCAGGTGTGCTATAGATGGAGATGTACAGATTATCAACAGGAGATGCCCTACATTTAATAAATTAAACCTTCAAAGCGAGATTTTTTTTCACTTTTCTATTTATCAATTGAGCTGTTTGAAGATTTGTCGAGGCTAATTTAATCTGCAACGTCTGGACTGATAAAATACTATTATTATTGTTATTAGGTATGCGCTAATATATAAAAAAATAACTCTTTTTATGAAAATGTTTAGGTCTACAAAGTCAGAGTCCAAGTTCAGGAAGTCCTAAGCATGAGACCATTATGGAAGACTTGAAAACATTGATTATCGGCCATAACGATGTATTTGGGAATTAAGCTCCTGGGTTTGAGGCTTTGAAGAAAATCCTGGTCTACTTCCCCCTGACCCCTCCTCAGATCCTGTCACTTTGATGGCTGCAGTAGTTTCCTGTGTACTCGTGAGTACTCCTGTGTACTGGTGGGTACTGAGTGAACCTGTGGAGCCCCCAGTGGTTCAGGAGAGTACTGCGACCTGCACCGTTTCCTCAGAGACAAACTGGGCTCAGAATACACTCAGCTGTAGCAATACTGCACAGAAATATACAAATAATACTACAGATACTTTTACTGCCACTACTACAGCTGCTACTGGCACTACTACTACTATTACTACTGTTACAATCAAATCACTAATACTACTGCAACTATTACAACTGCTTCTATTTCTCCTACTACTGCTACTACTACTACTATTACTACTGTTACAATCAAATCACTAATACTACTGCAACTATTACAACTGCTTCTATTTCTCCTACTACTGCTACTACTACTACTATTACTACTGTTACAATCAAATCACTAATACTACTGCAACTATTACAACTGCTTCTATTTCTCCTACTACTGCTACTACTACTACTACTACTAAAGCTACTGGCTTCAAACTGCTACAACTACTGCTCCTGGTACTACTACAAATACTACTGTTATAATAAAATCACTGGTACTACTGCTACAACTACTGCTGCCACTACTACAGCTGCTACTGGTATTACTTCTACTACTACTACTACTGCTGCTATTACTTCTATTACTACTACTATTGCTGCTACTACTGCTATTACTTCTAGTACTACTACTGCTATTACTTTTAGTACTACTACTGCTTCTACTACTGCTATTACTTCAAGTGCTACTACTAGAAGTACTAGAAATAATACCAGTAGTACTAGAAGTAATACTACTGCTACTACTTCTTGTACTATTACTGCTGCTTCTGCTGCTATTACTTCTAGTACTACTACTACTGCTATTACTTTTAGTACTACTACTGCTACCACTTCTAGTACTACTACTGCTGCTATTACTTTTAGTACTACTACTGCTACCACTTCTAGTACTACTACTGCTGCTACTACTGCTATTACTTCGAGTACTACTACTAGTGCTACTCCTTTAGTACTACTACTACTGCTACTTCTGCTATTACTTCTATTACCACTACTATTACAACAACTTCTACTACTACTACTACTACTACAACTTCTTCTACTACTATTACTACTACTGCCTTGTACTCACTCAGGTTGTTATTGTAATTGGGAGTACACAGAGTATTTGGCAGCAGCAGTGAAAAATTCAGTTCCTATGGTGAAAGTGAAAGAGAGTCTTCATGTTTTCTGAAATGTGGGCAGGGGAGTTTTAGTCTGGTTCAGTGATATTTCATTCAGAAAACTTTAATTCAAATCGAGTGTGAAGTTTGAGTGTACTCAGTATATTGTGGTAACTGCAGATCTTAAAATGCAATCAGTCCTAAGTGGATGGTTGTTAAAAAAGTCATGGGAAAGTTGAATATAATTTAAATCTTTAAAGGTCCCATATTATGCTTTTTTTTATTCTTTTGGAAATTATGTTGGACTCTTTTTTTATTAGTATTTCATGTTTTATAACTTAAAATAATGTGGAAACTGTCTTCTTTGGGGGCTGTGTTTGTTGCCCACAACAGGGAAGACTGGACACAGCATAAAATGGCTTTTTAGCATGAATATAAGTGCTTTATTCTTTCTTATTATTCAGTAATGCCTTTTGAATGCAGTAGTTTTAAGCAGCACAAACATATATATATATAAGATAGGCCTACTGCTGATTATGGCCACTAAAAAATCATACTTACTGAAAACTTTAATTTGGTTAGAAAACACTGTGCTCTTCTATTACAAAGGGGGGATTTGACGTGTTTTACTCATTTTTTATTGTTTATTAGATTGACTGCTGTGCACATTTGTATACTCCGTTTGTACTTGTCGCTCTCTGTTGGAGTTTGTCATATTAATATAACAAACAGAAAGCAGGGGTATCCTACAAAAGCATCGACAAATATGAGAAAAGCACAGTAATGTACTTGTTTTTTTCTTTTTTTATTACATCGTCATTGCACTTAAGCTTAAGTTATAGAAGAGTGAACCTTAAGCTCATCTGTAGCAGCTTAACCGATGATCTCCCAGTCAAAAATATAAATATTCTACTTTAACAAATATTAATACAAAAGATAAATAGCTGTTTTTGCTCTGACAATGATCGGCCTCTCGACTACACTGCACAAACGCAGATACAAAAGATACACTTTATTACATAATATTACTTATAATAGGTTATCTCTATTTACACAGAGGAGCATGTTTTCATTTACAAAACATCACCATCGATCTCACTGTGAGTCAGACTCAGCTGTAAATATATAAACTACAGCTCTGTGCTCTGTTATTATAATTCATCTGAGACATTCCCAGTCTCACAGAACACTGCTCTGTTTATCTGCTGTCATCCGTAGAGAGCTAATGCTAATTGTTGATAGCATTTCAGCTTTCTTCTTTACTTCCCTGGATAGTCATAAATAAATTCTTCATGACAGGGTTTGTTGCCTGTGTCTGTCTCATTTGTGGGTGTCTTGGCCTCTGTAATTTCCACTGCAAGTGTGAGCTCCACACTGTGCTTCAAATACACTTCCTCTCCTGTAAATGACTGTTTCCACTGTTAGCGCCGCGACAGCACTTGCAGTTTCCATCGATCTACACAGATCAGATCACATCAAACCGGAGACTGAATGAGTGCAACATCCAGATTTTCAAAGTAGAAACCGAAACTGCACACACAGCATCAAATTTTTATATTAAATTAGGCTATATATTTGCATACGTGTTTGTTTACGTTATTTATGTGTATTTCTCAGGCCGTGAAGTGATGTCAATGACAACAAAAACAAAGCCATCTCAAGTTAAACCGGTGTTTTTTGTGTTTCCTCTTGTGATTAAAGATTGTTTTGGTCTCGTTCCTGTCTTTATCGATGTCTTTTATTGCGCAATCTCGTCATCAGTCGCTGGCGCTTTGTGGAAATCACGCTTGCAGTGAAAATCCGAAGTAACTGTCTCTACGTCCAAGGGCGTAACTTTGGGTGTAATATTGGGGGAGGGGGGTTAAACTCTCCAGCTATTTTTTTTTTTTTTACCCATTGAATCCTGTACTTTTGTAAAAGGAGTATGCTAATTTGGAGTTTGTGTATTAGAAATGCATTAAGATACTTTTACTGTGATTTACTTAGCTTCAGCGCTGTGCTAGGCTAATAGTCAGTGTCAGTGTTAGCACAACAGCAAGGCTGAGCAGTAAATAATGCCATCACTTACTTAAATTAGCATTCAGTGGTAAACTGACATTAGTCCTGCACACAGCACATATTCCTTAGCTTTACCTCACACTGGCAATTTAGTCAAACCATCAGCTAACTCGACAATACGACTGTTTACCTCCTCTTGGGCAGTACTTTTTTTTTCTTTTTCGTTGACCAACTCTAAAACTGTTGACTTTGGTGCTCTTTTCATAACAGCACAGGTTAGAGACAGGCAGCTATCACCGCTACAACACCAGAGACTGAGGACACAGCAGACAGAGGAACGCTCAGGAGACAGTGGGCCGTACCAAGTATTCTACACGGGGAGGGGGGTGGAATAAACTAATTACTATTTTGCAGGCAAACGAAATGAATACAGAAAATCAACGAGTTATTCATGCAAGATATTCATCGCAATATTGTTAATATTGGGGGGGTTAAATTGGCTCGACCTGATTTCAGAAATTACACACCTGTCTACGTCTACAAACGTGAAATTTAGTAAGCTCATTACAATTTGCCTTAGGCTGTGTCCGAACGACCTCCCTAGCCCCTAACCCCTCAATCTCTGTACAGTCCAGCACTATACAGCGGACTGTAGTGCACTCATTTTGTGAATGACTCGCACACTATTTCTCCCTCACCGGTGATCATGTGACTCTGACGTCTGTGTAAAAAAAGTTTGGCGAAACTCCGCTGATAATGTTCTTCTGTGATAAAGCCCGACCACACTCACTTGATGTTTTAGTATTTATAGATAAATAATAGTCATACGTGTGATATTTAACACGAATTATGGCTGTAATGAATAAAACAGATGATTATTGCAGCTCTGTGCCTTACGTGCAGAGGCTGAACGCTGGCTAAGCTAACGTTAGCAATTTTACACTGCAACGGTTTATTTAAGAGCTTTTTATTTCTGATTACGACGTGACAGAAGTAAAAAAGGTGTTTCTAACTGGTTTCATTCAGACGTGTTGTGCTTAGTCCCGCTGTTCTCCTCCGAAACTCACAAAGCATTCTGGTCTATACTGACCTCTAGTGAGCATCGCTGTCCACTACTTTTCAAAATGCATTGTGGGAAATTTTGAGTGCACTATTTTTTATCCAATTGACATTCGGACACCACTACAAAATGGCGTGACCACTTTATAGTGCACTATAGAGGGATTAGGGATGACGTTCGGACACAGCCTTAGACTAACCAGAAGTGGGACAACGCGAAGAGTAACTACTTTTGGGTGAAAAAGGTTTATTGGTGCTGCTGTTAAGAAATTTACATCTATGCCTGACACAAGTATTTAAAGTTACACTGTGTAACTTTTCTCCTAAATATGTGGGGCATACTGACTTGTTTTTGTGATTTTTTGAGCGATTATAAGGCCTGAGGCGCGATCTGTTGCTCCGAGCGGGGCTTCTGTACTGAGAAACCGCCCTCGCAACTTGGCCGGGAGTGCTCCGCTGTTGAGGAAGAGTCACGTGACAGGGAACGACTTGAGGCGCAGTATAACCAGGAAGCTACTTTTAGCGTTGTTATTTTCGCCAGTTCGTCAGGGCCGAAGGACACAAGAAGATGAAGACAATGTCGGACGAGGCAAGAAAAAGAAAATGTGAAAGGGACCGCACCAGATCGCAGACAAGAGTCAACATCGGACAGACTTTTGCTCGCTGGCGTCAGATGAGAGACAGAGAAGGCTGCAAATCAGATCACGTTTTTGCTTCTTTATTGTTGGGCAGGTAAATTAGCCTCTTTATTTTTTCTTTAGAATGTGCTTTTTCATACAGTTATTAGTTGTTTTTACTGCGACCATTGCGTGATATTTGTTGATAAGCTAACGCTAGCGCTAACTCTATAGAAGATCCAGTCCAAACTTCCAAAGGTAGCAGCAGGTCAACTAAAGTTGAAACAATGATGGAAATAGACGCACGCTCGCACAGTTTCAGAAGGAGGAGGGGCCCTAGTGTTTACGTTTTGCGACGGTGCAGTGGCACCTGTGGCCTCTAGAGGCGCAAGACCGGGAATCTTACACAGTGTAACTTTAAAGAGACAACTTGAGGATATTGCACACAGCCATCAGTAAATACACTACAGACGTATTCTGGAGACGTAAAAATGTCTTGTTTAGAACATTGTTTTAATATTTCTCTCAGTAGAATCATCATCATTAACCCACTTCTCCCTGCAGACCTGTTCTCTTGACTTTGGTCTGAGGTGGAGCTGGTGTTGACTCAGAAACAAAGAGGAGCATTCCTCACTGCTCCCACCCCGTCCCGTGATGGTCTCTGTCCCGTTTAAGGATGGGCCCCTCTCCTGCTGCTTCTGCTGGAGTGGGCAGTGACTTCCTGCGAGCTTCCTCTCCAACCCCAGAGTTCAGAGGTCACAGCTCTGCTCCAGAAATGTGGACGACACCGGGGCGGTCAGATAACACAGGACACTCACTCAAGGCTTTACAAATACGACTTTTACGGTTTGTTTTGGTTTAAAAGTGCTCGGACTGTGGGAAAGTCCAATAAATGTCCGAAAAAGAAATGTTAGCTTTGAGCAGACCTCCTCCTCAGAGTAACAGTGGCACGCTAAGTTTGGATACCGCTGCTAGATTTGGAGCATTATCACTGGAGTTTTTAAACAGGGGCCTACTCACTTACACTCAATAAAGAAATAGTTGTAATATTTACTCAACAGAATTTAAAAAACACAAAGTCAATCCTTCCCCCTTAATCCAGTCAACAGAAAAACTAAGCAGAAAAAAATGGCAAGCTTACAGATATTTTCTAATAAATAAAAAAAACATCAGTTACCAGATCAACTTTAGAAGTGGAAGAACCTCCTTGTATATTTCACAAATGCTGAATTTGTTGCCAAAAAATGTCAAAACAGTCCTACATTTAGATTAACTCATGGTTTGGTAGCCTGTAATGCAATGGTTCTCAAATTCTGGTACAGGTACCACTGGTGGTACGCGGGCTTCCTCTGACTCAGGAGTCCTGGTTAGATCTGGTTTAGTTTTGGATTAGGCCTGGTTTAGTCCTGGTTTAGACCTGGTTTAGTTTTGGATTAGGCCTGGTTTAGTCCTGGTGTGAACCTGGTTTAGTCTTGGATTAGGCCTGGTTTAGTCCTGGTTTAGACCTGGTTTAGTCTTGGATTAGGCCTGGTTTAGACCTGGTTTAGACCTGGTTTAGTTTTGGATTAGGCGTGGTTTAGTCCTGGTTTAGACCGGGTTTAGTTTTGGATTAGGCCTGGTTTAGTCCTGGTTTAGACCTGGTTTAGTCTTGGATTAGGCCTGGTTTAGTCCTGGTTTAGACCTGGTTTAGACCTGGTTTAGTTTTGGATTAGGCCTGGTTTAGTCCTGGTTTAGACCGGGTTTAGTTTTGGATTAGGCCTGGTTTAGTCCTGGTTTAGACCTGGTTTAGTTTTGGATTAGGCCTGGTTTAGTCCTGATTTAGACCTGGTTTAGTTTTGGATTAGGCCTGGTTTAGACCGGGTTTAGTTTTGGATTAGGCCTGGTTTAGTCCTGGTTTAGACCTGGTTTAGTTTTGGATTAGACCTGGTTTAGACCTGGTTTAGTTTTGGATTAGACCTGGTTTAGACCTGGTTTAGTTTTGGATTAGACCTGGTTTAGACCTGGTTTAGTTTTGGATTAGGCCTGGTTTAGTCCTGGTTTAGACCTGGTTTAGTTTTGGATTAGGCCTGGTTTAGACCTGGTTTAGTTTTGGATTAGGCCTGGTTTAGTCCTGGTTTAGACCGGGTTTAGTTTTGGATTAGGCCTGGTTTAGTCCTGGTTTAGACCTGGTTTAGTTTTGGATTAGACCTGGTTTAGACCTGGTTTAGTTTTGGATTAGACCTGGTTTAGACCTGGTTTAGTTTTGGATTAGACCTGGTTTAGTCCTGGTTTAGACCTGGTTTAGTTTTGGATTAGGCCTGGTTTAGTCCTGGTTTAGACCTGGTTTAGTCTTGGATTATGTCTGGTTTAGTCCTGATTTAGACCTGGTTTAGTCTTGGATTATGTCTGGTTTAGTCCTGGTTTAGACCTGGTTTAGTCTTGGATTAGGCCTGGTTTAGAGCTAGTTTAGACCTGCTTTAATCCAGTGTTGCTCATGGTTTGTCCTGTTTTTATTATCCTGATTAAGTTCTGGTTTAGTCTTAGTTTAGTCCTGTGTTAGTCCTGGTTTTAGTTCTAGTTTAGTTTAGTAGTGAAGTTTGTACTTTACTTTACTGTACTTTTAAGTTGGTGGTACTTGGTGTAAAAAGTTTGAGAATAACTAATGTGAAGTTCAGACGCCAACACTTTCTGTTTTTTTCTTTAACTCAGTAACTCTGCTCGTTTCTTTGCTCTTTTTGCCTTATTTTCCTCTATAGAGCGCCCCCTACAGTTCGGAGTAAAGCACTATTTAATTAACCATCACACGGACTCCAAAACAGTTTTTGCAAGGTAAAAAAGTTACTGAGTTCTGCTTTAAATGTAAGCCAGAGTAGTCTAAAAGTACCGCCATACTTTTGTACTGTAGAAACAAGAATAGAGATTGTATTTTTAATATTGCACATTAACAAAAACGACTGTTCCTGTTCGAGGTAACACGTGCAGAGCGTGAGCGTGTCGTGTGGCTTTGACTTGGCCTGTCTTTGATCCAGTCTCACTGCGCGACCTCTGACCTCTGATATGAATGTTATGAATATTTATCAGCACCAATCCCAGTGTGATAGCCGCTGTAGTGTGGACCTAGCATCAGGCCGGGACTGCCACTGAGCCATTGCACTTTATCTCTAAAATGTAGAGCAAAAATAGAGACAACTCACTTTTTCTTTTTGTAATAATAAAAAACTTGTCCACTACATTCAATTTTGAATGTGTTTTGAAAGTTAGAAAATCACTAACTATGGTTTTAGCGCCACATGCTACTCTAGCCCTGCTCTTTGGGCATCTGACATCTGGTTATGTAAAATCAATAAATGTAGACAACTTTAAAACAACCTGCATCTGCATCGTCTTCTCAATTTAAAGTAAAACTTTCTCAGTTTTCCAGAATGTTATGGACATATAATAAACCGCTGTTTGTAGCCTTTGTTGGCCGCTCAGTGCATGCATGAGCTGATACACAAAAGTTAAATAAACAGCACCAAGAAATAGTTACCAGATGTAACTCCAGTTCTCAGAGTGTGTGGCTCCTGTGAGGTTCAGACAGGTGAGAGTCAGACAGGTGAGAGTCAGACAGGTGAGAGTCAGACAGGTGAGAGTCAGACAGGTGAGAGTCAAAAAGGTGAGGGTCAAAAAGGTGAGGGTCAAAAAGGTGAGGGTCAGACAGGTGAGAGTCAGACAGGTGAGAGTCAGACAGGTGAGAGTCAGACAGGTGAGAGTCAAAAAGGTGAGGGTCAAAAAGGTGAGGGTCAAAAAGGTGAGGGTCAGACAGGTGAGAGTCAGACAGGTGAGAGTCAAAAAGGTGAGAGTCAGACAGGTGAGGGTCAGACAGGTGAGGGTCAGACAGGTGAGAGTCAGACAGGTGAGAGTCAGACAGGTGAGGGTCAGACAGGTGAGGGTCAGACAGGTGAGAGTCAGACAGGTGAGAGTCAGACAGGTGAGGGTCAGACAGGTGAGAGTCAGACAGGTGAGAGTCAGACAGGTGAGAGTCAAAAAGGTGAGGGTCAAAAAGGTGAGGGTCAAAAAGGTGAGGGTCAGACAGGTGAGAGTCAGACAGGTGAGAGTCAAAAAGGTGAGAGTCAGACAGGTGAGGGTCAGACAGGTGAGGGTCAGACAGGTGAGAGTCAGACAGGTGAGAGTCAGACAGGTGAGGGTCAGACAGGTGAGGGTCAGACAGGTGAGAGTCAGACAGGTGAGAGTCAGACAGGTGAGGGTCAGACAGGTGAGAGTCAGACAGGTGAGAGTCAGACAGGTGAGAGTCAAAAAGGTGAGGGTCAAAAAGGTGAGGGTCAAAAAGGTGAGGGTCAGACAGGTGAGAGTCAGACAGGTGAGAGTCAGACAGGTGAGGGTCAGACAGGTGAGAGTCAGACAGGTGAGAGTCAGACAGGTGAGAGTCAGACAGGTGAGAGTCAAAAAGGTGAGAGTCAGACAGGTGAGGGTCAGACAGGTGAGGGTCAGACAGGTGAGAGTCAGACAGGTGAGAGTCAGACAGGTGAGGGTCAGACAGGTGAGGGTCAGACAGGTGAGAGTCAGACAGGTGAGAGTCAGACAGGTGAGGGTCAGACAGGTGAGGGTCAGACAGGTGAGAGTCAGACAGGTGAGAGTCAGACAGGTGAGGGTCAGACAGGTGAGAGTCAGACAGGTGAGAGTCAGACAGGTGAGGGTCAAAAAGGTGAGGGTCAAAAAGGTGAGAGTCAGACAGGTGAGAGTCAGACAGGGGAGAGTCAGACAGGTGAGAGTCAGACAGGTGGGAGTCAGACAGGTGAGAGTAAGACAGGTGAGAGTCAGACAGGTGAGGGTCAGACAGGTGAGAGTCAGACAGGTGAGAGTCAGACAGGTGAGAGTCAGACAGGTGAGGGTCAGACAGATGAGTCAGACAGGTGAGGGTCAGACAGGTGAGAGTCAGACAGGTGAGAGTCAGACAGGTGAGGGTCAGACAGGTGAGAGTCAAAAAGGTGAGGGTCAAAAAGGTGAGGGTCAAAAAGGTGAGGGTCAGACAGGTGAGAGTCAGACAGGTGAGAGTCAGACAGGTGAGGGTCAGACAGGTGAGAGTCAGACAGGTGAGAGTCAGACAGGTGAGGGTCAGACAGGTGAGAGTCAGACAGGTGAGAGTCAGACAGGTGAGGGTCAGACAGGTGAGGGTCAGACAGGTGAGAGTCAGACAGGTGAGGGTCAGACAGGTGAGAGTCAGACAGGTGAGAGTCAGACAGGTGAGGGTCAGACAGGTGAGAGTCAGACAGGTGAGAGTCAGACAGGTGAGAGTCAGACAGGTGAGGGTCAGACAGGTGAGGGTCAGACAGGTGAGAGTCAGACAGGTGAGGGTCAGACAGGTGAGGGTCAGACAGGTGAGGGTCAGACAGGTGAGAGTCAGACAGGTGAGGGTCAGACAGGTGAGAGTCAGACAGGTGAGAGTCAGACAGGTGAGAGTCAGACAGGTGAGGGTCAGACAGGTGAGAGTCAGACAGGTGAGGGTCAGACAGGTGTTTCGATGCCCATCCCTACCTGTGTACACTGCTGTTTAGTGGCCTATTAAAGGATAATCAGTACAATGAGGATTTTACACAGTTCTTTGTTAGTTTGCAATAATTAATGACCATCTATAGGCTATAATTCAGTTACAGGTTGCTTTTGGCATTAATTGGCTTTTTGGATCCAGAAGGTTGCAGACCCCTGAGCCAGGTCCTGACCCGGATCCTGGCTCAGATCTGGAGAAGGCTCCTGACAGCTTTAACCCCAGCAGCATTGAAGGATGGGTCAAATTTCCCTAAAGAGACAACAAAGTCTACCTTAAGCTTTTATTTTTTAGTCCAGCCAAGTGTTGGTCCCATGAGCCCTTTGTTCTTAAATGGCAAAAAGTCCAACACTGTCTCCAAAACTTGGCTCATCAGAAATAAAAAAAAAAACAAGAAGGCTTTTATGAAAACCTCTATTGCCAAGCTGTTTTGAGGGGATTAAAATGCAAATTGCCCCTGTTCTGCAGTCGTTTACATAAAGCTGAAGTGGGCCGGAGCTGTTTTAAATCACTTTCGTTCACTCTCACAGTCGGAGGTGAGTTACAGTGCGCCATAAAACCACAAAGAAATAAAACAAAAGAGGAGGAGCCGGAGCCAGTGAGACGTCAGATCTGCCAACGCTGCTGCCTTTAACACAGCGCTGTTCAAAGTCACAAACACATGAGAGATCTCTGTTAGCGGCAGCCAACGTGAGTCACTGTCATTTACTCCAACTGAACGCATTTGGCAGCATCACAATCACAAAAAATGACGCAGGTGTATCAGCGGTAGATATGAGATTTGCAACACTTTTATGGACGTTTTTATCATGTCTAGATGTTTAGATGGTAATGTAAGCAGTAGTTTAATCTCACTCAAAGCCCATGAGTGCACTGAGGATCAGGTTGTACTGCACTGAGTGAAGCAGTGTAAATGTCAGGAAACTTTGGCAGCTGTAGCAGAAGATGAACCAACTGAGAAGGCACTTGGGCTGTTTATTCAATTCACTTTTAATGGAAGTATTTAAATCTTTTTAAATCAATCCAGTGATACGCATTCCAACCTATTCACTGTCTGGGTAAATAAAAGTGGGTCTGGAACCTCTCCCATTCAAATGAACAAAACTCCTACAGAGTGTTAATGTGTTTGTTTAAATTGGATCAGAGTTTGTGCAATGCTTTGTTTTTCTGGTTGAGGGAATACATTTTGTGTATGTTGGTACTGCCTCAATGCTGATTGGTTGTATGCCTGTCCAGTTGCATTCAGAGGTAGTTTAAGCTGTAGTTTAATCAAACTGAAATCCACATAGACCATAGACACAAAAAGAAGGACTGAAAACAACAGTTTAACTTGATTTTGCTTTGTTGTTGTCATTGACATCAGACTTTCCCTCTACACTGAGTTCACTGAGTTTAAAAAAGTTGTGTTTTTGTAGTTTTGTAGTCTGTGTGTATATAATATATTTTTTATGAGAAATATAAATGCATAACTTATTTTAACAAATGTATATGCATTTGAATAGCCTATTCTTATAAAAATTCTGTACTCCGTGTGCTGTGTAAAGGTTTGAAAATCAGGATGTTGTGCTCATTCAGATCTGTTGGATCTGATCTGTGTGGATAGACGTGAACTGGGAGCAGAAAAAATAGAAAAATAGAACTGGAGCATATTTCCAATGAAGTGTCCTGCATCTTTCTCGAGAAACGCTGTGCGGCGCTGGCAGTGGAACGCTCTCCTTCATTAGAGAGGAAGTGTATTTAAAGTGCAGTACGCTGCAGTGCACTATGCGCTGCCCACGCTTGCAGTGGAAACTGGGAGTAAGAGTACTAAGCCAAAGCTGTGCCAGTTGTTATAGCAAGTGGTGGCAAAGTGGTTAGCATTCAGTTCCTGGACCAGGCAGGTGGGGCCTCTCTGTGTGGAGTTTCATGTACTCGCTGTTTCTGGGCTGGGTTTCCTCTGGGCGCTCTGGCATCAGCCTTAAAAAAGCTAAATAAGCTAATCCTCCAGGTGCTCCTGACCAAGATCCTGACCAAGATCCTGACCAAGATCCTGACCAAGATCCTGGCTCAGATCCTGACCAAGATCCTGACCAAGATCCTGGCTCAGATCCTGACCAAGATCCTGACCAAGATCCTGACCAAGATCCTGGCTCAGATCCTGACCAAGATCCTGACCAAGATCCTGACCAAGATCCTGGCTCAGATCCTGACCAAGATCCTGACCAAGATCCTGACCAAGATCCTGATCAAGATCCTGACCAAGATCCTGACCAAGATCCTGACCAAGATCCTGGCTCAGATCCTGACCAAGATCCTGACCAAGATCCTGACCAAGATCCTGGCTCAGATCCTGACCAAGATCCTGACCAAGATCCTGACCAAGATCCTGACCAAGATCCTGACCAAGATCCTGGCTCAGATCCTGACCAAGATCCTGACCAAGATCCTGACCAAGATCCTGGCTCAGATCCTGGCTCAGATCTGGGGTCAGATCTGCGCTGCACTGGGGTCGCCCTCTGCTCCTGACCGTTTGCCCAAACAAGCATTGAAGGATGGGTCAAATGCAGAGCACAAATCTCATTATGGGGACAATAAAGTCTACCTTAACCTTTAAATAGATTATCTTTGTTAATGTTCACCAATTACCTTGAAAAATACTGAAAAACAGCATTTTATTTTCTAGGTCAACCCTTTTTTGTTTCTGTTGAGTCTTGGTCAGTAGCGGGCAGCTGAGGGGGAGCTGGAGGCTGACGTTAGTTCAGTGAAAGAGGTCTCTACACAAAAGAAACAGAGTTACGTCGTCTGGTTGTGAATCAGTCTTTTCACAGCCTCTGACTGGACCTCACACACGGAGACATTAACGTTTAAGAACCGCTCAAGTCAAAGTCTGTTCTACTGAATTTAGGACCCACTGAATTGTAAAGCTCAGACAACAATAAGAGTTTACATTTCTGAATCCTAGTAGTAGTAGTATAGTAATGGTGAGAGTAACCTACGTAGCATATAGGTGGGCAGTAAATGTATATAAAAGCACACAAAGAAGGTCAGCCCTGTGTTTCTGTATGAGGCTGGTCTCTGGGTGGAGCTCCTGCAGAACAATGGAGGAGTTTCCTGTCCACGCTCTGCTCCTCTGGCACCAGCTTCCTGTGAGAACGGCAGAACGTGGCTCTGCTGGCAGTGTTAAACGTGTTAAATAGGTGTCGAGTTTAATGCTCAGAGAGGCGTGTGGGACAAAGCTCTAATTGTTCCACACTTTGAAAGGCATCTAAAGATATATTTGTGATGTTCTAAGATAATAACGTACAAAATTCATCTTCAGATTGTTTAAATTTTGAATCAAACATGAATAAACTTAGGAATAAACCAGTAAAAATATAAGTAATCCAAAGACTGCTGAGGTGAGCCAGTACAAAACCAAGAATAACCCAAGCCTGCTCTGAACCAAGCTAAACCTTACAGGGCAGAGTCAGCTTTTTTATGGAATATTCATAAATCTTAACTAGAACTTCACATTTTCTAAAGCAGAATGAAACATAAGCCCTATTTGCACGGGATAAGCATTACCCCTGAACTTTTGTAGCTCTCATGGGATAAGCAATGTCTGTAATGTACTCTCTTTTACAGACTTTATTCTGAATATGACAGACTGACGTTACACTGATTTATGATAAAAGTTCCCTATTTCGTTTATGTTGCAAGTTAAAAAAACAAACAAACAAAAATTATGAATTATAAAATATTAATTCAGTTTAAATACAGACGTAAAATGTACCATTAACAGATTTTGGATCGCTTTTATGATTATTAGGAAACGATTTGTTGACAAAAACGGCCTGAATCACAGACACTGGGAGTCACATGGAACTAGGATTATCAGACCTCTGCGTTGGCTGAAAACACAGGTCTACAAATGTTTGACTCGATCTGCTTCCGAGATAAAAGTGGCTAAATCTCATTTATTTTGATAAGATGAACTGAAAATCAATTGATAACTGTGCTGTTAGCTCATGTATTCAAGATATTTAATGATATTGTTTCACATCAAAATCGCATCTGTTTATACAATAGATTTAGGCATTTTTGCTTAAAAATAATATTTATATTTAGGGATGCACCAATACCACTTTTTTTCAAACCAATACGAATACGAGTACTTCCATTTGAGTACTCGCCGATACCGAGTACCGATACGAGTACTTATATAGGGGTTACTTTATAGTTTATACAGTCACACTGCTGTATCTCATTCATCCCATACCGTGTCGTCTTTTTGCCGTCTATCCCCGCTCTGCGATGCTAAGTTATTTTTACAACAGAGTGGTTTGAACACAGCTAACCATGGGTAAAATTTGCTGAATATGGACATGTTATACCTCATTTTAAAGCTTAGATTCTCCTCTATTCAGTCGCTCATTTTAAAAACAGATTGAGCATCTGCGCATAACCAGCAGAGATTCGCCAGGACCTACAGCAGCTAACACAGCAGCTAATACAATTAGCAACGGTACTTCTTATGTTTTATCAGACAACAACTGCTTCAAACTCCGCGCTTATATCATTTTCGGGACAACTAGGACAACAAAAGGACAACTGCTTAAGTTTCAGGGCTCACGTATGATTTGGGATAAGTCTGGTTGAGCAGAATGTAGAGCCAGCTTTGCTTTTATCTCCATACAGTTCACTTTGAAATCCTTCCACTCGTTCTCACTGCTCAGCTGAGAGGGGAATGTCACGTGACAGCGCTGTAGTGGTATTGGTTGTTGGTATCGGGCCCCTTTAATGAATACGAGTACGAGTACTTGGACATGGTATCGGTACCGATACCCGATACTGGTATCGGTATCGGTGCATCCCTATTTATATTTTGAAAATATTTAATTTCTCTACATGCATGCATTTTGTCCAAGAGAGAGATTTCTGCAAATAAAAACAAAACATTTTATGTCAAAACTCTAGCCATATTAAAATGAATGTATTGAATGTGCAGCTTTCAGATAGAACTGGTTGCTTGTAGACACTGTACCTTCTGATAAACTACCGTTTTTGCCTTATTTTGCATAAATTTCCTATTTTGACCCAATACTGTTTCTTGGAAACTATAGCAATCTGCACTTCTCACTTACTTTTTCTTTATTAGTGACCTAATCCAAGAAAAATTTCACTACTTTTGTTTCCGGAAGCACTTTGCTTGTAGACCAGTGAAAATAGTAAGTAAATTATGGGAATTTTTACTTTACAAATCACAGACATGACAGATTTGCACAGAATCAGAATCACAGACGACCTCTGCAATTATTTAAAAAACTGGATGACCCTAGTTAACATTGATCAAGTCTAAATCAAGTCTAAACCTGGGACTAAGCATAGTTTCAAACCAGAATTAAAACTATGGATTAAACCAGGACATAACTAGAGCCAAAACCATGATTGACCTAAAACAGACCTTGAACAAAACAGAACTTATTGCGACCTTTAAGTATTTTCCTCTAGGAATAATTCCATCCAAGTCTAAAACAATTTTCAAAAGCATTCCACCGCCTCCCTCCAAACTGCTGACTCCTGGTTTTATCCAAGCTCTGTTGGTTTTGTGCTTTTGTATGTAACACATTGTTGCAGTAGCTTCAGATGCTTCCCCTGCGGGCCCCGGGGTCCTGGCCCCTGAGCTGAGTGCGTAAATGCACAGGTGCAGCCCGACGTCGCTCTGACATCAGCTTCCTCCCCCAGCTCCACAACATTTCAAATACAGAAGCCAAAGAAAGCACGAGTACAAAGAAAGAGAGGAATTCAGAGGAACACAGCCAACATTTTTACCCAGGTTAGACAATAGGTGTTTTTATGTGGTGACACAACACTGTACAGGCCTCTATAAAGACACGGTGATGAAAATATGCTGCGAAATGTTAAAGAGAAACCAAGCCTTTATTTGTCTGAAGTATAAAGAGCCTTTACACAGAAACTACAAATGATCAGACTGAGAAAACAACAACAGGGTTTGCAGTAGTAGTAAAAAAAGTCTATGCCCTATCCCTAAAACGAAGGCAGGTATCAAAAACATGTCGGTTCATTATCTACATCGTATTTTAACAAACTCCTCCTCCCACAGGCTCCAAACTCTGGCTAAATGATCTGGACATTATGGACGTTTAACATTCTCAAAAGTTTTGGGGCGTGGCCAGGCCAAGATCACCATTTTGAGATAGATTTGGGATTTTTATAACAATTCTAACTTGCATTTACTTTTTCTGACCAGTTCATCCTCATGACCTTACGGAAGCGTATCGCGTTCACCTGAAAAAAAAAAAGTTTCTGTTTTAATGAGCTAAGTTAGTTCTGTTTTTATGAGAAAAGTTCTGTTTTGATGAGAAAAGTTCTGTTTTTATGAGAAAAGTTCTGTTTTGATGAGTAAAATTTGTTCTGTTATTACAAGAAAAGTTCTGTTTTCATGAGAAAAGTTCTGTTTTTATGAGTATAAATAACTTGGGTTTTTATGACAAAAGTAAATTCATGTCTATCACAACCAGTAAACGTTTAGCTCGTATTGAAGAGTTGCTCGCTAAAGAAAGGCCGTAAATGTCCCAACTACTTGGTTTAATACGGTTTTATTTTACTCTAGGCTTGAGACACTGGAGATTCTGCTTTCGTTAAGTAATATTGACGTATAATCATTAGTTTGTCGACTCTGCGCAGACATCTCAGGTCTTTGCCATTGACTTTGAATTCCTCTCCCCCCAAAAGTGGAACAAGATAATAAGGACCATTATCCACATAAAAACATAAAATTATTTTACTCGTATAAAAACAGAATTAACTTTACTCATAAAATCAAAACTTTTTTCATAAAAACAGAACTTTTCTCATAAAAACAGAACTAACTTTGCTCATTAAAACAGAAACTTTTTTTTTCAGGTGAACGCAATACGTGTCCGTATGACCTGAACACAACTACAGAATATATCGTATTTTCCGGACTAAAGGTCACTCCTGAGTATAAGTCGCATCAGTCAAAAAATTTGTCATGAAGAGGGAAAAAAAACATATATAAGTTGCATTTATTTAGAAATTTAATTCACAAAATCCAAGACCAAGAACAGACATTTAATCTGGAAAGGTAATTATTCAACTCCACAGTAGCACACAGAACAACAACAGTGTCAGCGGTGTGTTAACGTAACACATCAGCAGTTATTCAGCTACACAACAGCATAAAGAACAAACCTGGGAGGCAAAACAAGCCAGCGAGTCCACAAGTTACCAGTAAGAAAGTTCACCAAGCTCCCGATCTCATTCTACATCACTGAATACTACTGACAGTAGTCGTCACAAGCCTAGAGCGCCCTCTCGCGGCTGTAGACGGTAATGTTCACTGGTTCATGTTAAATTATATATATTTTGATATAAGTTGCACTGGGGGGGTCTTTATCACTGCTTCTGTTTTAATGTGATGTTGTTATTTCCCACTCAGCTTCCACAGAAAGTAAACAATAACAATAAACAATTCATACTGTTAAGTGCATAAAATATACTGTTCATTTTGTTGATTTAAAGTGTTATAAATTCTTTTTATATTCTACTTTCATTGATATATCTCTGCTAACTATTGATACCAAATATTCATTATTTTTAAAATAATTTTAACCTTTTAAATGCCAGGTTTTGGTGACAATACTAACTAAATATTTTCAAAATAATAAATGCAAAGTGGATTTTTTTGTGATAAATTATTAGAGCCTGGGGTAGATCAACAAATATTGTTGTATTGTTGTTTTTGTGAAGCGTCAAATACTCATGTTGATACTGCTAAATGTGTTTTACGCGCTTTTAATTTTGTATAAAAAAATGATGAATTATTATTATATTCTGCATTGATTGAGCTCATTAGACTCAGCTACTTCTCTGCTAATTATTGATACCAAATATTTATATATTTGTACATATTTAGGCCCCTGAAACCTCAGGTTTTTGAGATGATACCATCACATCTTTAGATGACAGAAATATGATCTGATATGAGATGATGTTCCAAAAACAGAGCGGTATTATCACAAAAACCTGGCACTGAAGGGGTTAAAATAATAAAAAATATATATATTTGGTATTAATAGTTTGGTCAGAGGCAGGTAATGAAAAATCGGTCAATGAAAGTAGAATATAAAAAGAAATGTTGACTTTTTTATATCAAGAAAATGAAAGTACTTAATTACTTAATGGTATAAACAGGATTATTTTAAAAGGATGCCAGAGGTTTAAATATTTATATTAAAATATTGTCTAACCTAAAATCTACAGCGACTCTCCAGCGTAGATTTTGATCTGATTCTAGAACGTGCAAACAATCCATATTTAATTTGTTTTCCAGAAAGGCTGTGTTGTTGTTTAGGCTCTGGACGTCCTGTGTTGGTGCTGTGTTTAGAGAAAGCACTGAGCAGGTGTCCAGGAGACGAACTCTGTGTGAACAATCCTCCGCTCTGAGACAATGAGGTCTGAAGTGTGTTTAAAAGTCTTCCTGTGTAAAACCTGTTTGTGATGACAATACACAGGGATTAAGAGTGTCACGTTTACACAATAATGCATTAACCAGGAATGTACCGCAAAACTGAAACCAAGAAAGAATCAGCTTTAATTTATCTGTGGGACACTTTCCATTCAATCACTAAGCAATAATAGAAAATATTAAGGGTCTGGAGGTCCTCTGCCAGGAAAATGTTAACAAAACAGATGTAATTTCCTGAATTCTGTTGCTTTTTAGATGATAAAATACTTTCAGCAGCACACTGTAGTAAAATATGAGCACAATTTATGTTTTTACTTCTCTCCAAGATTCAAGACAAAACATTTCCCTGAGCTGCTTCTCTGCTCAGACCGGAGTATTTCAGTGGTTCCCAACCTTTTTTGTGTTGCGTACCCCTGGGCTTTTGGCCGTGTCAATGTTTTAAAAAGTAAGTACAAAGATATTTTAGACTTACTTTATTGTAAAATTAAAATTTCCTGCAGTTTTTGCTTTAAAAATTCTTTTCACGATACAAATAACAGTACATATAAAAACTTATTAATACAATTATAACAATATAAACTTCTATTACTTTTTCTTTTACTATATTTTTCAGCTATAAAACTAAAACTTAATAAATTAAGAAGAGAGGTTTATGAAATAACAATTTAATCAATATTTTTTAATCAATCTATCGTCAGTGAGACATAAGCTTGTCTTTCCCAAGTTTCAATAATTTAATATGAAAAGATTGCAAATATTTCCTTACTCGCGTGCCCCTAGGGGTCCCCGTACCCGTGGTTGGGAAACACTGCAGTAACTGTTTCTGTTTAACTTTTATGTTGCTTTTATAATAATCAACCTAATAAAAAAGGGATCTGACAATGTCCTGGATGTGAGTACATTGTGTAGTACTTTTAATTTCTTCTCTTCCCTTTTTGTTAAAACTGAATTTGTATATAATTATTCACCTGTTGGGACATCTTTTGTTAATTTTACCTGCATTCCTTTGGTTAAATAAACAAACAATTTTAGTTACCATTTGAAGATCATGGTTTTATGTTACTTCCCTCACCTTTGCAGGACCAGGTCCAATCCTCGCGCACCACTGTGGTTCTCCTTTTTTTTTCTTGCTTGCCCATTTCCCCACCGACTGTTATCTGAAAAAATCACCAAATGTTAAAGTTAAAGTTAAATTTAAGTTTGCTGAAGTGTCACATATAATCTGTCCTAGTGTAGGCTCTGTGTGTGATCAATAAAGTTCTTAGATTATGTCTCCCCACGTATTCATCTTTAGATATCAATTTAATCATTAAACTCATGATTCAGAGAGAATGTACTGATGTGTTTTTGCTTAAAGATAGTTACTGTGTCTCATCTCCTTAGCTTTGACAGTTCATGCTGAGTTTTAATGTGTATCTGGTTTTAGATAAGTTTTGTTTTAGCCGACAGCTGGAGCCTCTCCAGTTGTTAGTGCTGTTCATGGTCCATTCTGTCTGTGTGGGGCAGCTGGACCCAAAACCACATTTATGTTATCAGGCCAGTGTCTGGTATCCACTCTGTTGAGAACAGAACAGACTTACCGTATTTTCCGCACTATAAGACGCACCTAAAAGCCTTTAATTTTCTCAAAAACTGACAGTGCGCCTTATAATGCGATGCGCCTTATATATGGATCAATGTTGGTTAATTATGGCTACCGTATTCAGGGGGCGTCGCCGAAGTGACAGGTGTATATATATATATATTATATATATATATATATATATATATATATATATATATTATATTTAGAAGGTGTGTATATAATGTATGTAATGGAGTATATTGAATTTAACTTCTGTGTGGCCACATAATCTGTATGGATGAAGCGGGTGCTGGTACACTTAAGGTAATAATGGGTGGTCAAGATGTATATACTAAAAGGGGTTTTAGATATTTTTATAGTATATAATAGATCAATGTTCAATGTGCTGTATTCTCCTATTTCCCTCAACCCTTGGGACAACGGATGGAAATTAGCATTCTTGCTAGAATCCGGTATGTTTACATTCATGCTATATGCCTGTCTGTTCATTAACATGCATTGTCCCGTTTAAATAAATAAATAAATAAAAAATAATAAAAAATAACGGTAAAGGGGAATTCCAGTCCCAGCTGTTCATGCGTGCCATAGGCGTGTTTATGGATCCTGCCACAAAAGAACAAGGAGGCGTGGCCTTTGCTCCATCTCAGTAGAAGAGTTGCGACATTGAGGGGACAGAAAACTGAGCGCTCGAACGCTGTTCATGTAGCTTTGAACTGTGACAAATGGAGTTGGAAATACATTGTTTTCAACGAGGGCAGCGCAAATAAGAGCTACCGGTACGTACGCTACCATATTGTGAATGCACTAACTTGTTTTGGGAGCGAACGGAGTTGAAAGAATGCTGGTTTGTATTCTATTAATAAAGTTTGACTGACTGACTTATCTGACTGTTTTATTGACATTCCCTTTAGCGCAGCGCCATCTAGTGGATGCGCCTTATAATGCGGTGCGCCCTATATATGAAAACAGTTTTAAAATAGGCCATTCATTGAAGGTGCGCCTTATAATCCGATGCGCCTTATAGTGCGGAAAATACGGTAATGTTCCAAAACCACAAGATATGTATAGAATGGACCTTAGTCATAAATGTGTCATTCTTGTACTTTCCTTTTACTGTAAAAGCTGTGTGAAAACTTTGAACGAGAGAACTCAGGGTCATCCCAAGACTGAAAGCGCTCTCTCTGAGAGATGTTTGGTGGCAGAGCCACAGCGTGTTCCTGTCTTGACACTGAATTCTGTTGTTTTGAGTGTGACGGCAAACTGCTCTCTGCACTCCAACAAGCACCGGACAGAACTGATTTGTAATTATCAGCCTGGGATGGATAAAATGGTGCACCTCTGTCCACTTTTGTGCACTGGAGCGGAGACAGCACGGCAGCGAATTAAGCTTAAATATTACTGAAACTAAACTCATAAAATCTACTATTAAAGTGTCAAACTGTGTACTGTTAAATGTTAGTATTTGATATTTACACTGGTGTTTGTATTTTAAAGGTTTTTCACCTTGGCTACTGTTGGTCAAATCAAGGTTTTGGAAATAAAAGGATTCAAAACTATTTAAAGGCCTGATGTCTGAGTGAAGTCCAGTAACTCCTTCTGTCTGAGCCCACGGATAAAGTTAAACACTTGACTTGAGTTACCGCTATATTTTGCTCGATGCATTAATTTTGAATCCTGTCAAACTGTATTTTTGATCCTGCTGATCTTCAGTAAACCTGGGAGGCATTTTAAAGACATCTTCTGGTCCTCAGTGTCACTTTTTGACAGAGAACCTTCTGATTTACGAGGTCTAATTTGCTAAAGTTAACACACAAAAATCCTGTACAACACGACCACCAGGGAATCCCCCGGTGTCCCGTACACTTACAGGAAAAAGTGGAAGCTGGATAAATGAAATAAAAAGTCATACTGTACGCTGTTTACACGGCACAGCTGCTTAACAAAGAACCACATTTACAAATCTCTGTGTCAAATGATGCTAGCATTAATCTCATGGACTTATATCAGACCAACTTTAATTCATTCACTTTAACTTCAAACATATCATGGAAAGGAAGTTTACACATCTCACACTTTTTTCTTTGCGGTCACTTAAATATTTCAAACCCTTCATTAATTTCATGATAAAGTCACTTCAGATAAAACGCAGACAGTTGCATTAAAGACTTGATGGAGATAAAAGCCGTGGTTTGGAGTAATTGCTGTTTACTTTGAGCGCTCTGTAATTATCAACCCATTCACTCCAGCTTCGTCTCCTTCTTCTTCTTCTTCTGTTTGTTTGTTTACCGTCGGCAGGAGGTCTTCGCCTTCAAATGCTTATTCATAAATCATCCCAGAGCGCCGTCGATAAGAGTCCGGAGACGCTCGGACCGTCCCCCGCCTTCCCCCGCGGAGCTAATGCGACGCTAATGGAAAGTTTAAAAAGCAGAGAAGTCAGGAAGCACAATGGGTTTTTAAACAAATGTCAGGGTCAGTAAATACGAGCTTACTGCTGCTCATTGTTCTGAATAATGCGTGTCTGGCTCGTTCCTTTTAAAGCAACGCATTAAGACTGGTTTTGCTTCACTAAACAATGACTCGGAAAGTGTTTTGTTAAAATGAGTGATAATGTCTGTGTTGAAAACGGGGAGTTTTGGAGGAAGATTAGTAAATAACGGTGACGATGCAGAACGGTTATTGTCTTAGTTTGGCAAGTGTCACTCAAAAGTTAGCCAGAAATGTCCACCACTTTACTTTTCTTCCCATACATATATTTATTTTGGTCATCCCGAGCTGAGTCATGGTGGTCAGATGGTCAGACTTCTCCCTCCCCAGCCGCTTCCTCCAATGTCTCCACTGGAAAACTAAGGTGTTGAGAGATATAAAAAAAAGGTCCCATATTCTACTAAATTTTGAGTTTTTAGCCATGTTATAATGTCATCTCCTCCTCAAAAACAGACCTGCAGTAGTATTCTGTTTGAGTAATCCTGTATGCTGCGGCGCTGCCCTTCTCCAGAGCTGAAAACGCTCGGTCTCACAGCGCTACGTAGACACGTGAAACCAGGAAGCCCACACACCGTCACTGGACTCTTTCTGTTCATTTCAGCGTTAAACCTCCGTCACTACAAAGCACTCAGCTCATTTATCTATCTGTTAGCATCGTGTCGCTAACAGCTGTGCTAAATAGCCACTTTATGCTCAGTCCAGTCTCCACCTTTCCACATTCTCTGCACACATATACATTATTTTAAGTAATAAAACAATGCAAAAGAGTCCAAAACCAAGAAAAAAGTGGCACCTTTAACCATTTGTAATTACGTTTTACTTAAAGTAATTAGTCCGACATGTTTTCTCTTGCTTTTTTCACACAAGGATAAAAATTTAAAACATTTAGCGCATGGAAGGAGCTCTTTATTTCCTCAGTGAAAATTTCTGAGCAGCTGTATAATACAAAGACCTACCGTATTTTCCGCACTATAAGGCGCACCTAAAAGCCTTTAATTTTCTCAAAAACCGACAGTGCGCCTTATAATCCGATGCGCCTTATATATGGATCAATGTTGGTTAATTATGGCTACCGTATTCAGGGGGCGTCGCCAAAGTGACAGCGGTAAAAACGGTAAAGGGGAATTCCAGTCCCAGCTGTTCATGTGTGCCATAGGCGTGTTTATGGATCCTGCCGCAAAAGAACAAGGAGGCGCGGCCTTTGCTCCATCTCAGTAGAAGAGTTGCGACATCGACGGGACAGAAAACTGATTGAAGTTTGTATTCTATTAATAAAGTTTGACTGACTGACTTATCTGACTGTTTTATTGACATTTCCTTCAGCGCAGCGCCATCTAGTGGATGCGCCTTATAACACGGTGCGCCCTATATATGAAAACAGTTTTAAAATAGGCCATTCATTGAAGGTGCGCCTTATAATCCGATGCGC
Source organism: Bostrychus sinensis (assembly GCA_020698575.1). Taxonomy (NCBI): domain Eukaryota; kingdom Metazoa; phylum Chordata; class Actinopteri; order Gobiiformes; family Eleotridae; genus Bostrychus; species Bostrychus sinensis. The sequence continues at coordinate 4,253,895 of CM036251.1, forward strand.
CTTATAGTGCGGAAAATACGGTAGTTTTGATTCTGGCTCCTGTTGGCTCCAAACACAGGACACTCACACACAACAACGACAGAGGTGAGAGTGGGAGGATGATTAATGCTGGTCTTATTTGCTCCTTTTAAAGTAACACATTAAAAGTATTTTTGCTTCACTAAACAATGACTCAGAAAGCGTTTTGTTAAAGTGAGTGATAATGTTTGTGTTAAAAACTGGGAATTTGAGAAGTTTACCAAATAATGTTGATGACGCAGAATGGTTATTGTCTTAGTTTGGCAAGTGGTGATTTTTTAATGTTTAATCTTGCTTTATCTTATTGTAAAAAGCCAGAAACATGTCCAGACAGTTGGTCAGTTCTGTGCACTGTGATGTTGAGTGTTGTCTGTCTGCAGCTCTGTGTTTGAGGTAAATAAAGATTCCTGTCCATTTCGCGTCGAGCGTCTGCAGTCTATCATTTACTCTGCCTCCTGCCTCCTCTCGGCTCAAAAAACAGCAACAACAGTCACAGAGGTGAGAGCAAACACGCAGACGGAGAACTTTTCCTCACAGCTCAGCTCAGCTCCGCTACAGCGACCACACCACGGTTCACGTTTCTGTCCATCAGTCTCCCGCTGTTAGAATGAAGCCAGGAAATACACGGATGCACGATTAAATGGGCATTATTTCCTGTTTTTGTTTTTCCTTTGTAAAAAAAAAAAAAAAAAAAAGTCATCTAGGCTTCAAGTCCAGCCGTAAGAGTTTGCAAACCAGTGTGGAGTGGGATGCGTGAGGTAGGGCATCCTGTGTAAAACTTATGCCAAATCAAAATGTGCATCCTGGCTTTATTTATTGTCAAGGATTGTAATACATTACATTGTTCAGCCTGAAAGCAAGTGTTGACCAAACACATGCGCGCAAAAAACATGCTCTGCTCCCATTTAGAGGGACTCTCCCATTACCTCTTGGTTTATGTTATGTTATGTTATGTTATGTTATGTTATATGTTATGTTATATGTTATATTATATGTTATGGTGTGTTATGTTATATGGTTTATGTTGTATTATGTTATGTTATATGTTATGTTATATGATATATGTTATAAGTTATGTTATATGTTATGTTGTGTTATGTTTTATGTTATATGTTGTGTTACATGTTATGTTATATGTTATGTTTTATGTTATGTTGTGTTATGTTATGTTATATTTTGTTATGTTATGATGTGTTGTTATATTTTGTTATGTTATGTTTTCTGTTATGTTTTATGATATGCTATATGTTATGTTGTTATATTATGTTATGTTGTTATATTATATGTTGTGTTATATGTTGTTATGTTATGTTATATTTTGTTGTGTTATGTTTTCTGTTATGTTTTATTATATTCTATATGTTATGTTATGTTGTGTTATGTTATGTTTTATGTTATATGTTATATTTTATGTTATGTTGTGTTACATGTTATGTTATATGTTATGTTATGTTGTTATATTATATTGTATGCTGTTATATATTGTTATGTTTTATATGTTATGTTTTATGATATGCTATATGTTATGTTGTGTTATGTTATATTTTGTTGTGTTATGTTTTATGTTATGTTTTATGATATGCTATATGTTATGTTGTGTTACATGTTATGTTTTATGTTATGTTATATTATGTTATGTTGTTATATGTTATGTTATATGCTGTTTTATGATATGCTATATGTTATGTTATGTTGTGTTATGTTATGTTTTATGTTATATGTTGTTTTATGTTATGTTGTGTTACATGTTATGTTGTTATATTATGTTATGTTATATGTTATGTTATGTTTTATGATATGCTATATGTTATGTTATGTTGTGTTATGTTTTGTTATGTTTTATGATATGCTATATGTTATGTTGTGTTATATGTTATGTTATGTTATATTTTGTTGTGTTATGTTTTATGTTATGTTTTATGATATGCTATATGTTATGTTGTGTTACATGTTATGTTTTATGTTATGTTATATTATGTTATGTTGTTATATGTTATGTTATATGCTGTTTTATGATATGCTATATGTTATGTTATGTTGTGTTATGTTATGTTTTATGTTATATGTTGTTTTATGTTATGTTGTGTTACATGTTATGTTGTTATATTATGTTATGTTATATGTTATGTTATGTTTTATGATATGCTATATGTTATGTTATGTTGTGTTATGTTTTGTTATGTTTTATGATATGCTATATGTTATGTTGTGTTATATGTTATGTTATGTTATATTTTGTTGTGTTATGTTTTCTGTTATGTTTTATGATATGCTATATGTTATGTTGTGTTATATGTTATGTTATGTTATGTTATGTTATGTTATGTTATGTGTTATGTTATTGAACGTAGATTTAATGGCAGCAGAAAATCCCTGAAGGAAAGTGTCTGGTTGTAGTTCCAGCACTGACTCCATCTGCTCACAGGGAAACATCACAGGAAACAACAGGAGACAAAAGAGAAGCAAGTACAGAGTATTTTATTGTTTTCCAAGGAGATTTGTTTCAGGTGTTTAAATAAGGATGTTCTTTTTTTTTTCCTTTGGGGGGTTGAGCCAAGTCAGGGGCAGTAGTAGTAGTAGTAGTTGGTACTAGTAGGTTGGTACTTTAAATTCTTTGTATTCTGTGGTGAATTGATCCAGTTTGATTAAATAACAACAGGCAGGTCGCTCTGTTGTTAGTGTGGAGTGGAGCATAAGAAACATCTCTTATGGCTGTTTGTGAACCCTGTAGAAGCTGCAGCCCACTGGACATTGGCCCAGTCTGATAACAGTGTCCCTAACCTCCATTTACTCTGATTTATGCCTGTTTTCTTAACTTTTTATTCTCCCGTTAGCGTCTTTGTTTCTCTGAGTGAGTGTAATTCAGTCCAAGGTAAAGTTCACTCCATTGTTTTGATGAAAAATGTGAAGGAAACGCCTGAATGTGCTCATAACACAGGGGGTTTTTACAGCACGCTTTCCTTTATCACCAAATACAGTCATAGTGCAGCTACTGTTAACTCCACCTGTTACTATTTCAGAAGGTTTAAAGTCAGTTTAAAGTCAAAATAGTTGACTTTTTCTATTTATCCACTACTGTGAAGCTAGATTTCCAACACTGAACTGAAATTAACTTTTCTGTTTTTCCACTTGTAGTTGGCCTTATCAGCCAACAGGTATTATATTACTCCAGTCTGATTAACATCACTGATAAATCCTTCTGTTTACGTGGACACTATCTGTGTAATCTGATCACCATCCATAACAGAAATTATCTCTTTTCACAAGAACAAACTGGTTTAGCGTGTAATAGATGTTCTTTTGTGAAAATACATTGCACCAATGGCAGATAAAGGCAGGAGCCAGACCAAAACAATCTTTATTCACAAGAAGAAGGAGAGAAAACAACAGTTTAACTTGTGATCGCTCTGTTGTTGTCACTGACATCACTTCATGGCCTTTTGTTCTACAGTACGTGAGTTTGAAAAAAGCAGTGGACTGCAGCCATAGGGCGTGTGTATAAAATACATTTAACATATATTAACAAACACGTATGTAAGGCCTATTATTTAAAAAACAGTTCTTTGTGAACAGTGTATGTTTACGCTGTAGATTGAGGCGTTTCTCCATCGAAGCGCCGCACTCTCGCTCCAGAACCACCACGCGGTGCTGGCACTGGAAACGTCTCATTCACTAGAAAGGAAGTGTATTTGTGGCGCCAACGCTTGCAGCAGAAATTAAGGGTGACAGATTCATACACTGGAGGCAAGGTGGTGAAGTGTCTTGCCCAAGGGCACAACATTCCCCAACCTTCTGGTTAGAAGACAACTGGCTCCATGTCCTGAGCTACTGCCACCCCAGAAGTAGGACTAATTATGAACCAGCTCTAAACCAGGACTAAACCAGGACTAAACCAGGACTGAACCAGGTCTGAACCAGGTCTAAACCAGGTCTAAACCAGGTTTAAACCAGGTCTAAACCAGGACTAAACCAGGTCTAAACCAGCTCTAAACCAGCTCTAAACCAGGTCTAAACCAGGACTAAACCAGGACTGAACCAGGTCTAAACCAGCTCTAAACCAGGTCTAAACCAGGACTAAACCAGGACTGAACCAGGTCTAAACCAGGTCTAAACCAGGACTGAACCAGGTCTAAACCAGGACTGAACCAGGTCTAAACCAGGTCTAAACCAGGTTTAAACCAGGTCTAAACCAGGACTAAACCAGGACTAAACCAGGTCTAAACCAGGACTGAACCAGGTCTAAACCAGGTCTAAACCAGGTCTGAACCGGGTCTAAACCAGGTCTAAACCAGGACTGAACCAGGTCTAAACCAGGTCTAAACCAGGTCTAAACCAGGACTGAACCAGGTCTAAACCAGGTCTAAACCAGGACTGAACCAGGTCTAAACCAGGACTGAACCAGGTCTAAACCAGGTCTAAACCAGGACTAAACCAGGTCTAAACCAGGTCTAAACCAGGACTAAACCAGGACTGAACCAGGTCTAAACCAGGTCTAAACCAGGACTGAACCAGGACTAAACCAGGTCTAAACCAGGACTAAACCAGGACTGAACCAGGACTGAACCAGGTCTGAACCAGGTCTAAACCAGGTCTAAACCAGGACTAAACCAGGTCTAAACCAGGTCTAAACCAGGACTAAACCAGGACTGAACCAGGTCTAAACCAGGTCTAAACCAGGACTGAACCAGGACTAAACCAGGTCTAAACCAGGACTAAACCAGGACTGAACCAGGACTAAACCAGGACTGAACCAGGTCTAAACCAGGACTGAACCAGGACTGAACCAGGTCTAAACCAGGTCTAAACCAGGACTGAACCAGGTCTAAACCAGGACTGAACCAGGTCTAAACCAGGTCTAAACCAGGACTGAACCAGGTCTAAACCAGGTCTAAACCAGGACTAAACCAGGTCTAAACCAGGACTGAACCAGGTCTAAACCAGGTCTAAACCAGGTCTAAACCAGGACTGAACCAGGTCTAAACCAGGTCTAAACCAGGACTGAACCAGGTCTAAACCAGGACTGAACCAGGTCTAAACCAGGTCTAAACCAGGTCTAAACCAGGACTAAACCAGGACTGAACCAGGTCTAAACCAGGTCTAAACCAGGACTGAACCAGGTCTGAACCAGGTCTAAACCAGGACTAAACCAGGACTGAACCAGGTCTGAACCAGGTCTAAACCAGGTCTGAACCAGGTCTAAACCAGGTCTGAACCAGGTCTAAACCAGGACTGAACCAGGTCTAAACCAGGTCTAAACCAGGTCTAAACCAGGACTGAACCAGGTCTAAACCAGGTCTAAACCAGGACTGAACCAGGTCTGAACCAGGTCTAAACCAGGTCTGAACCAGGTCTAAACCAGGTCTAAACCAGGACTGAACCAGGTCTGAACCAGGTCTAAACCAGGTCTGAACCAGGTCTAAACCAGGACTAAACCAGGACTGAACCAGGTCTAAACCAGGTCTAAACCAGGACTGAACCAGGTCTGAACCAGGTCTAAACCAGGTCTGAACCAGGTCTAAACCAGGTCTAAACCAGGTCTAAACCAGGTCTGAACCAGGTCTAAACCAGGACTGAACCAGGTCTAAACCAGGTCTAAACCAGGTCTGAACCAGGTCTAAACCAGGACTGAACCAGGTCTAAACCAGGTCTAAACCAGGTCTAAACCAGGACTGAACCAGGTCTAAACCAGGTCTAAACCAGGTCTGAACCAGGTCTAAACCAGGACTGAACCAGGTCTAAACCAGGTCTAAACCAGGTTTAAACCAGGTCTAAACCAGGACTAAACCAGGACTAAACCAGGTCTAAACCAGGACTGAACCAGGTCTAAACCAGGACTAAACCAGGACTGAACCAGTTCTAAACCAGGTCTAAACCAGGACTAAGGCAGGACTAAAGCAGGACTAAGGCAGGACTAAAGCAGGACTAAACCAGGACTAAGGCAGGACTAAAGCAGGACTAAGGCAGGACTAAAGCAGGACTAAACCAGGACTAAGGCAGGACTAAACCAGGACTAAAGCAGGACTAATGCAGGACTAAAGCAGGACTAAACCAGGACTAAAGCAGGACTAAGGCAGGACTAAAGCAGGACTAAACCAGGACTAAACCAGGTCTAAACCAGGTCTAAACCAGGACTAAACCAGGACTAAACCAGGACTAAACCAGGACTAAACCAGCTCTAAACCAGCTCTAAACCAGGACTAAACCAGGTCTAAACCAGGACTAAACCAGGACTAAACCAGGTCTAAACCAGCTCTAAACCAGGTCTAAACCAGGACTAAACCAGGACTAAACCAGGTCTAAACTCGTCCTAAACCAGGTCTAAACCAGGTCTAAACCAGGACTAAACCAGGACTGAACCAGGACTGAACCAGGTCTAAACCAGGTCTAAACCAGGACTAAACCAGGACTAAACCAGGACTGAACCAGGTCTAAACCAGGACTGAACCAGGACTAAAGCAGGACTAAACCAGGACTAAAGCAGAACTAAACCAGGACTAAGGCAGGACTAAAGCAGGACTAAACCAGGACTAAACCAGGTCTAAACCAGGACTAAACCAGGACTAAACCAGGACTAAACCAGGACTAAACCAGCTCTAAACCAGCTCTAAACCAGGACTAAACCAGGTCTAAACCAGCTCTCAACCAGGTCTAAACCAGGACTAAACCAGGACTAAACCAGGTCTAAACTCGTCCTAAACCAGGTCTAAACCAGGTCTAAACCAGGACTAAACCAGGACTGAACCAGGACTGAACCAGGTCTGAACCAGGTCTAAACCAGGACTAAACCAGGACTAAACCAGGACTGAACCAGGTCTAAACCAGGTCTAATCCAGGACTAAACCAGGACTAAACCAGGACTAAACTTGTCCTAAAGCAGGTCTAAACCAGGACTAAACCAGGACTAAACCAGGACTAAACTTGTCCTAAACCAGGTCTAAACCAGGACTGAACCAGGACTGAACCAGGTCTAAACCAGGTCTAAACCAGGACTAAACCAGGACTAAACCAGGACTAAACTTGTCCTAAACCAGGTCTAAACCAGGACTGAACCAGGTCTAAACCAGGTCTGAACCAGGTCTAAACCAGGTCTGAACCAGGTCTAAACCAGGACTGAACCAGGTCTAAACCAGGTCTAAACCAGGACTAAGGCAGGACTAAAGCAGGACTAAGGCAGGACTAAAGCAGGACTAAACCAGGACTAAGGCAGGACTAAAGCAGGACTAAGGCAGGACTAAAGCAGGACTAAACCAGGACTAAGGCAGGACTAAACCAGGACTGAACCAGGACTAAACCAGGTATAACCAGGACTAAACCAGGACTAAACCAGCTCTAAACCAGCTCTAAACCAGCTCTAAACCAGCTCTAAACCAGGACTAAACCAGGTCTAAACCAGGACTAAACCAGGTCTAAACCAGGACTGAACCAGGACTAAACCAGGTATAACCAGGTCTAAACCAGGACTAAACCAGGACTAAACCAGCTCTAAACCAGCTCTAAACCAGCTCTAAACCAGGTCTAAACCAGGACTAAACCAGGACTAAACCAGGTCTAAACTCGTCCTAAACCAGGTCTAAACCAGGTCTAAACCAGGACTAACCCAGGACTGAACCAGGACTGAACCAGGTCTAAACCAGGTCTAAACCAGGACTAAACCAGGACTAAACCAGGACTGAACCAGGTCTAAACCAGGTCTAAACCAGGACTAAACCAGGACTAAACCAGGACTAAACTTGTCCTAAACCAGGTCTAAACCAGGACTAAACCAGGACTAAACTTGTCCTAAACCAGGTCTAAACCAGGACTGAACCAGGACTGAACCAGGTCTAAACCAGGTCTAAACCAGGACTAAACCAGGACTAAACCAGGACTAAACTTGTCCTAAACCAGGTCTAAACCAGGACTGAACCAGGTCTAAACCAGGTCTGAACCAGGTCTAAACCAGGTCTAAACCAGGACTAAACCAGGACTAAACCAGGACTAAACCAGGACTAAACTCGTCCTAAACCAGGTCTAAACCAGGACTGAACCAGGTCTAAACCAGGTCTAAACCAGGACTAAACTCGTCCTAAACCAGGTCTAAACCAGGACTGAACCAGGACTAAACCAGGACTAAACTCGTCCTAAACCAGGTCTAAACCAGGACTAAACCAGGACTGAACCAGGTCTAAACCAGGTCTAAACCAAGACTGAACCAGGTCTAAACAAGGACTGAACCAGGACTAAACCAGGACTAAACCAGGACTAAACTTGTCCTAAACCAGGTCTAAACCAGGACTGAACCAGAACTGAACCAGGTCTAAACCAGGTCTAAACCAGGACTAAACCAGGACTAAACCAGGACTGAACCAGGACTGAACCAGGTCTAAACCAGGTCTAAACCAGGACTAAACCAGGACTAAACCAGGACTAAACTTGTCCTAAACCAGGTCTAAACCAGGACTAAACCAGGACTAAACCAGGACTAAACCAGGACTGAACCAGGTCTAAACCAGGTCTAAACCAGGTCTAAACCAGGTCTAAACCAGGACTGAACCAGGTCTAAACCAGGTCTAAACCAGGTCTAAACCAGGACTGAACCAGGTCTAAACCAGGTCTAAACCAGGACTGAACCAGGTCTGAACCAGGTCTAAACCAGGTCTGAACCAGGTCTAAACCAGGTCTAAACCAGGACTGAACCAGGTCTGAACCAGGTCTAAACCAGGTCTGAACCAGGTCTAAACCAGGACTAAACCAGGACTGAACCAGGTCTAAACCAGGTCTAAACCAGGACTGAACCAGGTCTGAACCAGGTCTAAACCAGGTCTGAACCAGGTCTAAACCAGGTCTAAACCAGGTCTAAACCAGGTCTGAACCAGGTCTAAACCAGGACTGAACCAGGTCTAAACCAGGTCTAAACCAGGTCTGAACCAGGTCTAAACCAGGACTGAACCAGGTCTAAACCAGGTCTAAACCAGGTCTAAACCAGGACTGAACCAGGTCTAAACCAGGTCTAAACCAGGTCTGAACCAGGTCTAAACCAGGACTGAACCAGGTCTAAACCAGGTCTAAACCAGGTTTAAACCAGGTCTAAACCAGGACTAAACCAGGACTAAACCAGGTCTAAACCAGGACTGAACCAGGTCTAAACCAGGACTAAACCAGGACTGAACCAGTTCTAAACCAGGTCTAAACCAGGACTAAGGCAGGACTAAAGCAGGACTAAGGCAGGACTAAAGCAGGACTAAACCAGGACTAAGGCAGGACTAAAGCAGGACTAAGGCAGGACTAAAGCAGGACTAAACCAGGACTAAGGCAGGACTAAACCAGGACTAAAGCAGGACTAATGCAGGACTAAAGCAGGACTAAACCAGGACTAAAGCAGGACTAAGGCAGGACTAAAGCAGGACTAAACCAGGACTAAACCAGGTCTAAACCAGGTCTAAACCAGGACTAAACCAGGACTAAACCAGGACTAAACCAGGACTAAACCAGCTCTAAACCAGCTCTAAACCAGGACTAAACCAGGTCTAAACCAGGACTAAACCAGGACTAAACCAGGTCTAAACCAGCTCTAAACCAGGTCTAAACCAGGACTAAACCAGGACTAAACCAGGTCTAAACTCGTCCTAAACCAGGTCTAAACCAGGTCTAAACCAGGACTAAACCAGGACTGAACCAGGACTGAACCAGGTCTAAACCAGGTCTAAACCAGGACTAAACCAGGACTAAACCAGGACTGAACCAGGTCTAAACCAGGACTGAACCAGGACTAAAGCAGGACTAAACCAGGACTAAAGCAGAACTAAACCAGGACTAAGGCAGGACTAAAGCAGGACTAAACCAGGACTAAACCAGGTCTAAACCAGGACTAAACCAGGACTAAACCAGGACTAAACCAGGACTAAACCAGCTCTAAACCAGCTCTAAACCAGGACTAAACCAGGTCTAAACCAGCTCTCAACCAGGTCTAAACCAGGACTAAACCAGGACTAAACCAGGTCTAAACTCGTCCTAAACCAGGTCTAAACCAGGTCTAAACCAGGACTAAACCAGGACTGAACCAGGACTGAACCAGGTCTGAACCAGGTCTAAACCAGGACTAAACCAGGACTAAACCAGGACTGAACCAGGTCTAAACCAGGTCTAATCCAGGACTAAACCAGGACTAAACCAGGACTAAACTTGTCCTAAAGCAGGTCTAAACCAGGACTAAACCAGGACTAAACCAGGACTAAACTTGTCCTAAACCAGGTCTAAACCAGGACTGAACCAGGACTGAACCAGGTCTAAACCAGGTCTAAACCAGGACTAAACCAGGACTAAACCAGGACTAAACTTGTCCTAAACCAGGTCTAAACCAGGACTGAACCAGGTCTAAACCAGGTCTGAACCAGGTCTAAACCAGGTCTGAACCAGGTCTAAACCAGGACTGAACCAGGTCTAAACCAGGTCTAAACCAGGACTAAGGCAGGACTAAAGCAGGACTAAGGCAGGACTAAAGCAGGACTAAACCAGGACTAAGGCAGGACTAAAGCAGGACTAAGGCAGGACTAAAGCAGGACTAAACCAGGACTAAGGCAGGACTAAACCAGGACTGAACCAGGACTAAACCAGGTATAACCAGGTCTAAACCAGGACTAAACCAGGACTAAACCAGCTCTAAACCAGCTCTAAACCAGCTCTAAACCAGCTCTAAACCAGGACTAAACCAGGTCTAAACCAGGACTAAACCAGGTCTAAACCAGGACTGAACCAGGACTAAACCAGGTATAACCAGGTCTAAACCAGGACTAAACCAGGACTAAACCAGCTCTAAACCAGCTCTAAACCAGCTCTAAACCAGGTCTAAACCAGGACTAAACCAGGACTAAACCAGGTCTAAACTCGTCCTAAACCAGGTCTAAACCAGGTCTAAACCAGGACTAACCCAGGACTGAACCAGGACTGAACCAGGTCTAAACCAGGTCTAAACCAGGACTAAACCAGGACTAAACCAGGACTGAACCAGGTCTAAACCAGGTCTAAACCAGGACTAAACCAGGACTAAACCAGGACTAAACTTGTCCTAAACCAGGTCTAAACCAGGACTAAACCAGGACTAAACTTGTCCTAAACCAGGTCTAAACCAGGACTGAACCAGGACTGAACCAGGTCTAAACCAGGTCTAAACCAGGACTAAACCAGGACTAAACCAGGACTAAACTTGTCCTAAACCAGGTCTAAACCAGGACTGAACCAGGTCTAAACCAGGTCTGAACCAGGTCTAAACCAGGTCTAAACCAGGACTAAACCAGGACTAAACCAGGACTAAACTCGTCCTAAACCAGGTCTAAACCAGGACTGAACCAGGTCTAAACCAGGTCTAAACCAGGACTAAACTCGTCCTAAACCAGGTCTAAACCAGGACTGAACCAGGACTAAACCAGGACTAAACTCGTCCTAAACCAGGTCTAAACCAGGACTAAACCAGGACTGAACCAGGTCTAAACCAGGTCTAAACCAAGACTGAACCAGGTCTAAACAAGGACTGAACCAGGACTAAACCAGGACTAAACCAGGACTAAACTTGTCCTAAACCAGGTCTAAACCAGGACTGAACCAGAACTGAACCAGGTCTAAACCAGGTCTAAACCAGGACTAAACCAGGACTAAACCAGGACTGAACCAGGACTGAACCAGGTCTAAACCAGGTCTAAACCAGGACTAAACCAGGACTAAACCAGGACTAAACTTGTCCTAAACCAGGTCTAAACCAGGACTAAACCAGGACTAAACCAGGACTGAACCAGGTCTAAACCAGGTCTAAACCAGGTCTAAACCAGGACTAAACCAGGACTAAACCAGGACTGAACCAGGTCTAATCCAGATCTAAACCAGGACTGAACCAGGTCTAAACCAGGACTGAACCAGGACTAAACCAGGACTAAACTCGTCCTAAACCAGGTCTAAACCAGGTCTAAACCAGGACTAAACCAGGACTGAACCAGGTCTAAACCAGGACTGAACCAGGACTAAACCAGGACTAAACCAGGACTAAACTCGTCCTAAACCAGGTCTAAACCAGGTCTAAACCAGGACTAAACCAGGACTAAACCAGGACTGAACCAGGTCTAAACCAGGACTAAACCAGGACTAAACCAGGACTGAACCAGGTCTAAACCAGGTCTAAACCAGGTCTAAACCAGGTCTAAACCAGGTCTAAACCAGGACTAAACCAGGACTAAACTCATCCTAAACCAGGTCTAAACCAGGACTGAACCAGGACTAAACCAGGACTAAACTCGTCCTAAACCAGGTCTAAACCAGGACTAAACCAGGACTGAACCAGGTCTAAACCAGGTCTAAACCAAGACTGAACCAGGTCTAAACCAGGACTGAACCAGGACTAAACCAGGACTAAACCAGGACTAAACTTGTCCTAAACCAGGTCTAAACCAGGACTGAACCAGGACTGAACCAGGTCTAAACCAGGTCTAAACCAGGACTAAACCAGGACTAAACCAGGACTAAACTTGTCCTAAACCAGGTCTAAACCAGGACTAAACCAGGACTAAACCAGGACTAAACTTGTCCTAAACCAGGTCTAAACCAGGACTAAACCAGGACTAAACCAGGACTAAACCAGGACTGAACCAGGACTGAACCAGGTCTAAACCAGGTCTAAACCAGGACTAAACCAGGACTAAACCAGGACTAAACTTGTCCTAAACCAGGTCTAAACCAGGACTAAACCAGGACTAAACCAGGACTGAACCAGGTCTAAACCAGGTCTAAACCAGGTCTAAACCAGGACTAAACCAGGACTAAACCAGGACTAAACCAGGACTAAACTTGTCCTAAACCAGGTCTAAACCAGGTCTAAACCAGGACTAAACCAGGACTAAACCAGGACTGAACCAGGACTAAACCAGGACTGAACCAGGTCTAAACCAGGACTAAACCAGGACTGAACCAGGTCTAAACCAGGTCTAAACCAGGTCTAAACCAGGTCTAAACCAGGACTAAACCAGGACTAAACCAGGACTGAACCAGGTCTAAACCAGGTCTAAACCAGGTCTAAACCAGGACTAAACCAGGACTGAACCAGGTCTAAACCAGGACTAAACCAGGACTGAACCAGGTCTAAACCAGGTCTAAACCAGGTCTAAACCAGGTCTAAACCAGGACTAAACCAGGACTGAACCAGGTCTAAACCAGGTCTAAACCAGGTCTAAACCAGGACTAAACCAGGACTAAACCAGGACTGAACCAGGTCTAAACCAGGTCTAAACCAGGACTGAACCAGGACTGAACCAGGTCTAAACCAGGACTGAACCAGGTCTAAACCAGGACTAAACCAGGACTAAACCAGGACTGAACCAGGACTAAACCAGGTCTAAACCAGGTCTAAACCAGGACTAAACCAGGACTAAACCAGGACTGAACCAGGTCTAAACCAGGACTGAACCAGGACTAAACCAGGTCTAAACCAGCTCTCAACCAGGTCTAAACCAGGACTAAACCAGGACTAAACCAGGTCTAAACTCGTCCTAAACCAGGTCTAAACCAGGTCTAAACCAGGACTAAACCAGGACTGAACCAGGACTGAACCAGGTCTGAACCAGGTCTAAACCAGGACTAAACCAGGACTAAACCAGGACTGAACCAGGTCTAAACCAGGTCTAAACCAGGACTAAACTTGTCCTAAACCAGGTCTAAACCAGGACTGAACCAGGACTGAACCAGGTCTAAACCAGGTCTAAACCAGGACTAAACCAGGACTAAACCAGGACTAAACTTGTCCTAAACCAGGTCTAAACCAGGACTGAACCAGGTCTAAACCAGGTCTGAACCAGGTCTAAACCAGGTCTGAACCAGGTCTAAACCAGGACTGAACCAGGTCTAAACCAGGTCTAAACCAGGACTAAACCAGGACTAAACCAGGACTAAACTTGTCCTAAACCAGGTCTAAACCAGGACTGAACCAGGTCTAAACCAGGTCTGAACCAGGTCTAAACCAGGACTAAACCAGGACTAAACTTGTCCTAAACCAGGTCTAAACCAGGACTGAACCAGGTCTAAAGCAGGTCTAAACCAGGACTAAACCAGGACTAAACCAGGACTAAACTTGTCCTAAACCAGGTCTAAACCAGGACTGAACCAGGACTGAACCAGGTCTAAACCAGGTCTAAACCAGGACTAAACCAGGACTAAACCAGGACTAAACTTGTCCTAAACCAGGTCTAAACCAGGACTGAACCAGGTCTAAACCAGGTCTGAACCAGGTCTAAACCAGGTCTGAACCAGGTCTAAACCAGGACTGAACCAGGTCTAAACCAGGTCTAAACCAGGACTAAGGCAGGACTAAAGCAGGACTAAGGCAGGACTAAAGCAGGACTAAACCAGGACTAAGGCAGGACTAAAGCAGGACTAAGGCAGGACTAAAGCAGGACTAAACCAGGACTAAGGCAGGACTAAAGCAGGACTAAGGCAGGACTAAACCAGGACTGAACCAGGACTAAACCAGGTATAACCAGGTCTAAACCAGGACTAAACCAGCTCTAAACCAGCTCTAAACCAGCTCTAAACCAGCTCTAAACCAGGACTAAACCAGGTCTAAACCAGGACTAAACCAGGACTAAACCAGGTCTAAACCAGGACTGAACCAGGACTAAACCAGGTATAACCAGGTCTAAACCAGGACTAAACCAGGACTAAACCAGCTCTAAACCAGCTCTAAACCAGCTCTAAACCAGGTCTAAACCAGGACTAAACCAGGACTAAACCAGGTCTAAACTCGTCCTAAACCAGGTCTAAACCAGGTCTAAACCAGGACTAACCCAGGACTGAACCAGGACTGAACCAGGTCTAAACCAGGTCTAAACCAGGACTAAACCAGGACTAAACCAGGACTGAACCAGGTCTAAACCAGGTCTAAACCAGGACTAAACCAGGACTAAACCAGGACTAAACTTGTCCTAAACCAGGTCTAAACCAGGACTAAACCAGGACTAAACTTGTCCTAAACCAGGTCTAAACCAGGACTGAACCAGGACTGAACCAGGTCTAAACCAGGTCTAAACCAGGACTAAACCAGGACTAAACCAGGACTAAACTTGTCCTAAACCAGGTCTAAACCAGGACTGAACCAGGTCTAAACCAGGTCTGAACCAGGTCTAAACCAGGTCTAAACCAGGACTAAACCAGGACTAAACCAGGACTAAACCAGGACTAAACTCGTCCTAAACCAGGTCTAAACCAGGACTGAACCAGGTCTAAACCAGGTCTAAACCAGGACTAAACTCGTCCTAAACCAGGTCTAAACCAGGACTGAACCAGGACTAAACCAGGACTAAACTCGTCCTAAACCAGGTCTAAACCAGGACTAAACCAGGACTGAACCAGGTCTAAACCAGGTCTAAACCAAGACTGAACCAGGTCTAAACAAGGACTGAACCAGGACTAAACCAGGACTAAACCAGGACTAAACTTGTCCTAAACCAGGTCTAAACCAGGACTGAACCAGAACTGAACCAGGTCTAAACCAGGTCTAAACCAGGACTAAACCAGGACTAAACCAGGACTAAACCAGGACTAAACTTGTCCTAAACCAGGTCTAAACCAGGACTAAACCAGGACTAAACCAGGACTAAACCAGGACTGAACCAGGACTGAACCAGGTCTAAACCAGGTCTAAACCAGGACTAAACCAGGACTAAACCAGGACTAAACTTGTCCTAAACCAGGTCTAAACCAGGACTAAACCAGGACTAAACCAGGACTGAACCAGGTCTAAACCAGGTCTAAACCAGGTCTAAACCAGGACTAAACCAGGACTAAACCAGGACTGAACCAGGTCTAATCCAGATCTAAACCAGGACTGAACCAGGTCTAAACCAGGACTGAACCAGGACTAAACCAGGACTAAACTCGTCCTAAACCAGGTCTAAACCAGGTCTAAACCAGGACTAAACCAGGACTGAACCAGGTCTAAACCAGGACTGAACCAGGACTAAACCAGGACTAAACCAGGACTAAACTCGTCCTAAACCAGGTCTAAACCAGGTCTAAACCAGGACTAAACCAGGACTAAACCAGGACTGAACCAGGTCTAAACCAGGACTAAACCAGGACTAAACCAGGACTGAACCAGGTCTAAACCAGGTCTAAACCAGGTCTAAACCAGGTCTAAACCAGGTCTAAACCAGGACTAAACCAGGACTAAACTCATCCTAAACCAGGTCTAAACCAGGACTGAACCAGGACTAAACCAGGACTAAACTCGTCCTAAACCAGGTCTAAACCAGGACTAAACCAGGACTGAACCAGGTCTAAACCAGGTCTAAACCAAGACTGAACCAGGTCTAAACCAGGACTGAACCAGGACTAAACCAGGACTAAACCAGGACTAAACTTGTCCTAAACCAGGTCTAAACCAGGACTGAACCAGGACTGAACCAGGTCTAAACCAGGTCTAAACCAGGACTAAACCAGGACTAAACCAGGACTAAACTTGTCCTAAACCAGGTCTAAACCAGGACTAAACCAGGACTAAACCAGGACTAAACCAGGACTGAACCAGGACTGAACCAGGTCTAAACCAGGTCTAAACCAGGACTAAACCAGGACTAAACCAGGACTAAACTTGTCCTAAACCAGGTCTAAACCAGGACTAAACCAGGACTAAACCAGGACTGAACCAGGTCTAAACCAGGTCTAAACCAGGTCTAAACCAGGACTAAACCAGGACTAAACCAGGACTAAACTTGTCCTAAACCAGGTCTAAACCAGGTCTAAACCAGGACTAAACCAGGACTAAACCAGGACTGAACCAGGACTAAACCAGGACTGAACCAGGTCTAAACCAGGACTAAACCAGGTCTAAACCAGGTCTAAACCAGGTCTAAACCAGGTCTAAACCAGGACTAAACCAGGACTAAACCAGGACTGAACCAGGTCTAAACCAGGTCTAAACCAGGTCTAAACCAGGACTAAACCAGGACTGAACCAGGTCTAAACCAGGACTAAACCAGGACTGAACCAGGTCTAAACCAGGTCTAAACCAGGTCTAAACCAGGTCTAAACCAGGACTAAACCAGGACTGAACCAGGTCTAAACCAGGTCTAAACCAGGTCTAAACCAGGACTAAACCAGGACTAAACCAGGACTGAACCAGGTCTAAACCAGGTCTAAACCAGGACTGAACCAGGACTGAACCAGGTCTAAACCAGGACTGAACCAGGTCTAAACCAGGACTAAACCAGGACTAAACCAGGACTGAACCAGGACTAAACCAGGTCTAAACCAGGTCTAAACCAGGACTAAACCAGGACTAAACCAGGACTGAACCAGGTCTAAACCAGGACTGAACCAGGTCTAAACCAGGACTGAACCAGGACTGAACCAGGACTAAACCAGGACTAAACCAGGACTGAACCAGGACATGATAGAACGGCCATGTACTCTTGCAAAAAGTGTACAGTAATAATTATAGCAAATTTTTGAATTGCAGCATAGTTTAAGTAAACAGAAATCTGAACATCTGTTTTTGGGGCAGATGGGTAAAGGAGAGATCTATGGGATACAAAAGGTGAAAAAAAAAACATTAAATAAAGTTTAAAAAACTCCTGCACACTAAGATTTGAAATGGTGAGTTGTTTTGACAGATTGAGCAACGCGACATTTGACACAAAGCTTTCATGAAGCATTTGGTAAAGTTTGCAAGAAATGTGCAAAAAAATGAATTTGGTTTCCAGGAACTTGTGGGAAGCAAAAAAAAGAAAGTGTGTGAATAAAGTTTGGCATATTCTGAGAAAACATGACTCAATGAGCACAATGGGTTCGTCCAAAAGACAAATCCAAGTGTCTCTGTTGTTCATCTCCTTTTTCATTACATCCATAAATCCTCTCTGTGGTCTTCCTCTAGGCCTCAGCTCTAACCTCTGCACAGATGTTCACTCTCCCTCCTCTGTACCTGACCAAAACATCTCAGTCTGGCCTCTCTCAGTTTCCCATCATGCCCTGCCGCTGCACTTCCTCTTTCTGCCACTAGGAGAAGTAAAGTACAGACTCATCATAATCACTTGTAGTAATGAACTGGTCAATAAAAAGAAATGAAACACTGGGATTAACAGAAAAATGCAACAGGGAAAACAAATCTAAACCAGATCTAAAGCCAGAACTAAACCGGGAAAAGACAGATCTAAACCAGGATTAAATCCAGAATAAACCAGGAAAAGACAGGTCTAAACCAGGTCTAAATCCAGAACTAAACCAGGAAAAGACAGGTCTAAACCAGGTCTAAATCCAGAACTAAACCAGGAAAAGACAGGTCTAAACCAGGTCTAAATCCAGAACTAAACCAGGAAAAGACAGGTCTAAACCAGGTCTAAATCCAGAATAAACCAGGAAAAGACAGGTCTAAACCAGGTCTAAATCCAGAATAAACCAGGAAAACACAGGTCTAAACTAGATTTAAATCCAGGACTAAATCCAGAACTAATCCAGGAAAAGACAGGTCTAAACCAGGATTAAATCCAGAATAAACCAGGAAAAGAACGGTCTAAACCAGGGACTAAACCAGGGACTAAACCAGGGACTAAACCAGGGACTAAATCAGGTCAAACAGGACTATGCCGGGTCCAAACCAGGACTAATCCAGGTCCCGTGGTACACAAGACTGAAAAAGTTGGGAACCAAAAACTGGCAAATGAATGTGAAGTGTTTTTTTGTTTTCTGTAACTCATGCATTCATGTAACATTTCAAACAGTGACCTCACTCACTCCTCCGCAGGTGAAAGGCTGCACACAAACTGTATTTTTGTCTCTAAACTGCTGCCCAGTTTCTGTCAGCCACTCTTCACTCTCAGAATTATTCAGGCGCTTCAAATGGAGCGATATTTCTCTTTGTTTTTGAGGTAAAATAATTCAGAAAGCCTATTTTCATAACTGTCTTTGACAACTAAAATGAAACTTGTGTATCCACTGAGAGCTTTGTGATAAATCTCTGAGCTCAGATATGAATCTAAAGAAGGTTAAAGTTACAATGGAGCTTTCAGATGAAGATAGAAGTGTACAGAAACATTTTTAAAAGGCATATTCTGCTTTTTTCAGACTTGTTGAAATAATTTTGGACTCCTTTGCATTAGTATTTCAGGTGATTGAATATTTATAGCCTTCTGTTGGGGAGATGTTATACTTAGATTTTGCAGAGAATGCTTGGATTAGGTGTCTGTTGGCAATTGTGGGGAATGAACGGAGCATAAAATGGCTATTTAGCACAGCGACATGATGCTAACAGATAGATAAATGAGCTGACTGCTTCATAGTGACGGAGGTTTAAGGCTGAAATGATAAGAATGAGTCCGGTGACGGTGTATGGGCTTTAGAAACGCACAGGAGCACTTCCTGGTTTCACGAGACTACGTAGAGATGTGAGACCGAGCGTTTTCAGCTCTGGAGAAGGGCAGCGCCTCAGCATACAGGATTACTTCAACAGAATTCTACTGCAGCTCTGTTTTTGAGGAGGAAACAACTTTATAACATGGTTGAGAGCTCAAAAAATTCGATTTTGCAAAATATGGGACCTAAATTCAAAGCCTCTTGAATGATTTTATATCTACTTGATATAATGCAGCCTGAGTAAATATAGAAGAGCAGCTTACTAATGTTCTCCACCCACTCACTAGTCACTCAGATATCAGTCTTGTTAATGCATAATGTTTAAACTTCGTGTGATAATGTTTCTGTCTGTGCTTTAGAGGCTTAGTCAAATATGAAGTTCATGTAAAATCTAGAAGGTCTTCAAGGTTACACACAAGCTTCAGTCCGGAAACGTCACTTTTGACCCTTCAGCGTCGAGAGAGAAAGCCTTTCCGTGTGTTATTTTCCCGTCTGGACCTCTGGCCTCGGTGTCAGAAGCAGACAGACTCCACATGTGTCAGAGCCGGGCACAACAGAGAGAGACGCGGCAGCTCCGTCTCTGCTGAGTGCCGCCACTCGCTCACAGATTACAGGCTTCAGAGCGGCGCCAAAAAAATCACCGTACACTCACAGAGGAGGAGAGAGTGTGCACCGGGGCTGAAAGAGACTGGACTCCAAATCTGTGACGTAAGAGACCCCTGCACACTGCACATATGTCTGACAACTTCCCTTTTCTATAGCTTAGAGTCATTTCTCACCACCGCCAATGGAGTTACAGAATGTTTTCACAGGCATTGGTTTTAAGAGTGTAAGGAAATATTCTGTATCATTATTATCGATTTTGGGAAAAAATAATACCATATTTTCTGGACTATCTCGGAGTATAAGTCGCACAAGCCAAAAAATGCATAATGAAGAAGAAAAAAACATATATAAGTCGCATTTTTTGGGGGAAATTTATTTTACAAAATCCGACACCAAGAACAGACATTTCATGTTGAAAGGCAAGTTATAGTAATAATAGAATAGAGAACAACAGCTGAATAGGTGTGCGCTATGCTAACGTAACACATTGATGGTTATTCAGCTACATGAAGCATAAACAACGAACTGAATAGGTGTCTCGTATGTTAACGTAATATATTAACAGTTATTCACATAACTATAGCATAAAGAACATAATATAACAAGTTCACCAAACTCACCATCTCACTCCTAATCGCTAAATCCTTTAAATTCTTCATCCTCGGTGTCGCTTTTCGCAATTATTCCGCTCTTTCTCAGTTGTCTTTATAGCCTAAGTTGTTAGTGGTAATGTTTACATTTTAAATTGTCAGTGGTACAGGTGCAGCAGATGCTGGTACACAAGCCTAGAGCGCCCTCTAACCAACACCTGAAATATTTTAATATATAAGTCACACCTGAGTATACGTCGCACCCTGAGCCAGACGATGGAAAAAAGTGTGACTTATAGTCCGGAAAATACAGTAATCTCAAATTAATTTAGTCATAATTATAACAGTTATTATTTCTTAACTTATGCATTTGATTTTTTTTTACAAATATACAATATATCCTTTGCATACAAATAAAAAAACTGCAAAACATAAAATAAAGCAAGTTTGTTATAATCTCATCACGTTTGCTCGATGTCTTCCTCTTCAAACCCAAAGTGCTCCCAAACACGAGAATGTGTCTTGTGTTTCTCCTTTTCTATTTCTGCCAAGTAATTAATAGTTTTTTTCTCTATTATATAATTTGTGTAATCGTTGGATGTAATAATTGAAAGTGAAATTGAAATAAGATGAATTGCACAACCCTAGATGACAATGTATTTTTAATAATTATAAGTAGGATTTTTGCAATTGCTAAAGGTTACATGAGCAAAAAACAAACTGCAGAAAAACAGCTAAAAAAGAAAACTTGCAGAAGAAACCAAACATTTGCTGAACGAAATAAGAATTTGCTGAAGGATGGGCAGAAAATCCTTAAGTTCCTTTAGAAATGAACAGGCTGAGGAAGAAACTGTCAATGTCTGGTTCCAGGATCTATTGCAGGATAGGGCCAGAGATATTCCAGAAAATGATAGACATTAGTGGCTTCTTAGTCATTATGAAATATAAGGCCAGAGACTGAACTTAGCATCTGAGTGCACACATGCACAAGAAAACATCTATAATGCATCACATGATGCTGCACAGCAATAGTCACAAAATAAAGCACATTACAATCAGAGCCCGACCGATATATCGGCCGACCGATATAGCCCATTAGAAAATTATAGGTTATCGTCCGAAATTTGGCCAATATCCGCCAATATAAACTACTATTTTTACTGTGTGCTGGAATGAGACCTGTTTATGTGCAAATGATGGCCTTCTGTAATTTGTCCAGCAGAGGGTGCTGGCGCCAACTCTGAGTGTTTCCCAGCAGCCTGGCTCTTACTCTGCAGTTCGTAGGAAACTCCCCAAATCGCCCTCTCATGGCCTGAAAAGCTCAAAACAACAACAAAAATATTTGACTAATTTCTTTGCCATAAAACCTCATAGAACAAAAATTCAAAATGCATTGTGTAGTTCTCCCCATCCTCTACTTGCATA
This sequence comes from Bostrychus sinensis, assembly GCA_020698575.1. Taxonomy (NCBI): domain Eukaryota; kingdom Metazoa; phylum Chordata; class Actinopteri; order Gobiiformes; family Eleotridae; genus Bostrychus; species Bostrychus sinensis. The sequence continues at coordinate 4,275,893 of CM036251.1, forward strand.
GCAAGTTTAAATGAAATTTAAGTTCAACAAATTTAGTTAAATCTAAATAAAATAAATCAATACATATAATACATAAAATACATAAAATATACTCCCCACACCAATGCCCACTACAACCCAAATAACAATCAACATAAAGAACAATAAGCAGCTTTCTACAAATTTAAAAATAAGTTTGTCTAATAAAGTGGCCTGGGGTGTACTCGCCATATTCATGTAAACAAGAGCAGAAAGAAAAATGCTTTAAAATACTTTTTCATAACATAACAGTCGATGTAGCGGATATCGGTATTTTTGTGTTACTTAATATCTGTATCGGCCTCAAAAAATCCATATCGGTCGGGCTCTAATTACAATGTTTACCTTTGGTAAAGAACTTGGGTGTCCCACTTCTGTGCAGCGCCCTCTGGAGGAAGGGAGTAGCTTTGTACAGAGCTGTGCATGTGCAGCCACTGAATCTGAACGAGTATGTGCTGCGACGTAATCACTTAGCAGCAAGTGTAGAGCTTCTGCAGCCTAAAGGTGTTGTGGCTCAATAGATAGAGCATTTACCCCTGAACTTAAAGATCTCTGGCTTGAGTGCAGGTCTGGGCACTACTGTATAGCTTTACCTTCATGAACAAACCAAAAAAATTAAACAAATATAGTTCATACATAATCTTTCAACAATAATATGTTCAAAAAGAAACATGAGTTTCCTTCAGCAGTGCTCAGTTTGCCAGTTTACAGTCAGGTTTTCTTTCTTTCTCTGGTTTAGTGGCTCAAAATTTCAGTGTGCCGTTTTAAGTTTGCACAATTAGAAATGCTTTTACAGTTCCACAGAAAACTCTCACACTTGGCAGCCTTCACACGCCGCTCGTCTCTCTCCACAGAGGTGAACGTCTTGGCTGCTCTCGAACCGTTCTCTCCCCCGAAGCCATCTCAATCTGTCCAAACCTGCAACGCTCACAACAACAACAACACAACACAACACACACAACACACACACTTTGGCACCACGCTCTGTACCTTTCCATACTTCTTGATTAGAGCTGAATCGAGAAACTAATTTGTGTCTCTAACTCCCGGTTAATCCCGCCACTTAGTATCAAATTTACACGCGGCGAGGCGGGGAGAGAGGCGGCGGCGTTCTCAGGTTTGATAATAAATAAGCTGGAAGTAATGCGTTTTCGGAGCCGTCCGCGGCGAGGCTCCAGTCGTGCGTTACGGAGGCGTCGTGTGAGCCCGGCTTTCCACTTGGGAACAACCCAAATAAAGGCCCCATTACACGGAGCGGTGATAAGACGTGCTGTTCTTAAAAGCGGGCTGGTTTAATATCGAGTTTCACTGGAGCAAAATAATCACTGTAAAGTTCTATTAAAAGAAACGCTTTGTTTGAAATGTGAGACGGCATTTTATGGGAGTTACAGCAAGGAAGACTATTTCAGAGCCTATTGTTTATTTAGCAGAAGGGGACTATGAGATATAAGGTGATTTATTTCCTGCACAGTAAAATTTCAAGAGTAAATTATTCCTTTCTTATCTATAAACTGTTGAATTTACTCTCTTTTTAAAGTCAAAATTTTAGTTGAGAGAAGAGAGGTGATGTTCATGACTCGCCGTGAAAGAGAACCGGTTCAGAGGTGCGCCAGACCTTCTTTTTTTTACTCTTGTATTGAAATGGACAAGCTCTTCTTTGTTTGAAAACTGTTATAAAAACTTTTATAAGGAAAAAAAATAAGTCAAGCTCAGAAAAGAGTCACACAGAAACAAGTCTCAGTGCCTACAAGTGTGTGCATGAAAGTTTATTGTTACCTGCTTAGTTTTTGCTGACATTTTTTTTGCATGAACATAGTCAAGGTAGCTATATTTTGCACATTTTGGACACATAATAAATCTTAAAGTGGTTTCATTCTGTGCAGAGGTTTGACATCGCCATTAGTGAAATTAGTCCACACAGGCAAATTGTATTATCATCAATAAAAAAGACAATAATAATGTCCCACCAATAGAATACATTTTATTTTGACTAAAATAATATTGTATCACTCATCCCAGTGTTTATTTTCTGAATGAACTGACTACTTCTTAATTATATAAATACAAAAATGAGCCAGTCTTTTGAACGGCTCTGAAATAAACAGAGTTAAAGAGCCATAAATCCCATCAACATGTTGGAAATTGGAGATGGAGTCTTTAATTTTTATTTTTATTTTATTTATTTATTTATTTATTTAATTTTTTATTTGTGGTAGAAATACAAGTTGTATTTCTCACAGTGTAGCTTCTGTGATTGGAGGAACTGATGATATGTTTATAGAAAAATACATTTATGTAAAAAAAAAAAAAGATAAGAAAGTTTGCGTTTTAAAACAAATGTGTGTTCAGTTGTTGCAGGAGTGTGTCACTGCTCCTGAGTCATGGTCATGTTATATTTAGAGTTTTGAGTACAGCTGAAAATTTCTTCCAAATTTATTTTTTTAGGAACACAATGTTTGGAATTTTTTAGTTAATTTTAAATTGATAAAAAAAAATTTACTCAATAATAAGATTCTAGTGTGACAGCAGCAATGCAATGTTCACCAGAGTAACATTCAAGAGGTACTAAAGTTTTCAACCACTGCACATTCACTGATGAGTGACTGAACTAAAAGATAGCCCTGAACATCTTTAACGTCAGCTCATGTGTGGCATTGTTCCTCAGTGTTTTTCACCTAAACATCAACACTGAAGACAGTCATTTTAACACTGAAAGGATAAGGACCACATACACTAAAATTTACAGTGTACTAGTTTGAAGAAGTACAGGAGCAATGACCCTGGCTCTTCCCATTACAAGCCTCTTAGGGCCATATTTACTAAGACGGGTGCTAAACTGCGAGTGCAGTGAGAAAATATGCGGCCGCTATTAATGTTTGTGTTGTGCGTGAATTACTAAGACAAACTGCGTGGCGTGACAGGTGCAAACAGAGGGGGCGGAGCTATTTAAACGGCATCATTGCGTGTATTGTTTTGCGTCATGGAAGGTGTGGAAGTGGAACACAAACGGAAGCAAAAATTTAACCAAGAAGAGCTGAAAGTGCTGGATGAATAATTTTTTCATCCGTCATGACAAATAGATCTGCAAACTCTCTAACCCTACGTATTTGTTCATTTCTTCTCCTTCGTCTCACACGAATCACAGCAGCCATCTGTGCAAAAGATTAGCACGTCCTTCTCCAACGTGCTACATTTATACGCTATTTTCACACGCAAAGTCATGGTGAGCCTTGATAAATAATATTGCGGGCGGTAAATGAATGAATTTGCATTTTCTCCGCCTTCCATTTTGCGCACTCTGGGAAGAACGCCTCAGTTTACAGATTCATTAGGTCATAGGAGCAAAATCTGCACTGAGTTCGCTCTGCTCCTGTAAGACACGCAACTCTCAACTGCGTCTGGGTTTGCTCCAATTTTAGCAAACCTTTGATAAATCTGGCCTTTAGTGTGGCTCTAAACCAAAACATGGGACATTTCTCAGCAGCAGATATTGTTTTGACATCGAAAACGTCCCCATCGACATTTACAGCTGTACATAGTTTAGTCTCTGTGACACTGCCCCTGTCTGCTTCTCCAAACTGTGAGCGTGTTGACAATTACCTCCAGGGACTAAAATGAAGCTACAGTACATGTAGTAGAGTCTGTTCCTTCAGTAAATCGGTTACACTTCACTCATTTGTCTGTGTTTGTTTTAAGTCTCTCTGAGTTAAAATGTTGTTAAATTAAACCCAAGTTTGTCCTGTACACTTCGGCTGAACCTCTCTGCTCTAATTCAGCAGAAGCAGCTCCTGTTCTCAGAGATGTTCCGGTTTGTCTCATTAATTAGAGCTAATGCCTCACAGCTGCAGCTCCCGTTCGCTGCAGGTGGAAAAGTCCTCAAGAAATAGTCACAGTTTGTCCTTTTACAATCTGTACAAGATATAGAAGCAAAGAACCAAGAGACTGTGAAACCTCCGATGTAAATGTTCAGACACGAGATCCCATTCAAACTCCTTTTATTGTGCGTGACTTCAGAGGATAAACAAACATAACAACATCATCAGCTGACTGGTTTTTGGCATTTGCAGAGAAAATCATTAGAGGAGAAAGGAAATATGGGTAAAAGCCTGCCTGAAAAGATGTTTTAGGTTGCAGAGTTGGATGTAAACATCTCCTTGGTGATGTTTTCCGGTCGCTGAGCTGTTCCAGAGCAGTAAAATAATCGTACTGACTCCGCTCACACGAAGACAGTAACGGCAAACAATCAGGGAGCGAGAAACCGGATTAAAATCCTCTGTCGCCAGCCTTATTAGCAGCCTAAATATTGCTTTAATTGCATGAAACCGTAAAGGTCAGAAAACAGCCATTTAGGGCTGAAAAAACTGGGTCAGAGTAAAATGATCAGGGATAAAATTTGTTCTCAAAATATTGATAACACCTCAGTCTTGTGTAGTGCTTTTCCACACAGCCAAAGTTGCTTTACAATTAGGGCAGCAGTAGCTCAGGTGGTTGTTGTGTCCTTGGGCAAGACACTTAACCCACCTTGCCTCCTATGTCTGCGTACGCTGGTGTATGAATGTGTGAGTGTTTGTGCGTGTGAATGGGTGATTAGTTCCTTGATGTAAAGAACTTTGAGTGCCCATGGAGGGAGAAAAGCAGTGTAAAAATGTGACCATTAAATGTGGTGCGTTACTCCTTCTCTCCTCCATCACACTCAGTGGAGGTGAGCTGCTTCTGTAGCCACAGCCGCCCTGGGGCAGACTGACAGAGACATGGCTGCCATTCTGCGCCTATGGCCTTTCTGACCACCACCAAACACGAAATCACATTCATCCAGGCAAGGTGGGTGAAATATCTTGCCCGAGGATACAACATATTGTATAAAGTAGACAGAGCAGGATTCGAACTGCCAACCCTCCTGTTATAGGACCTCCTGAGCCACTGTCGCCCCTAAAGCCTGGTTTGAGTAGAGCTGGTTACCATTCAGATTTGTTTTCAATACCAGTTCTTAAACAATACCTGGTTTTTGATACTGAGCAATACTTTTTCTGATACCTATGGTGAGCTTCTACAATGATAAAACACAATAATACTGAATAAAAGACCAATTTTTTTAGCAAAAATCTTATCTGTAAGTTAAAACTAGTAGTTTGTTTAATATATTGTTATTTATTTGATTCATGCAAAGGAACATTAAAGGTCCCACTAAGGATTGAAACTTGGTATTGAATAAAAATATACTTTTTTAGATACCAGTAGTATTGTAACTTTTCTTTAGATACCACAAAGGTATCGTTTAACTGTACCCAGCCCTAGGTTTGAGCCAGCGTTTCTGTGCATTGGATTGGATTGGATTGATTCTATGTACATGCTATGTTGTAGCGCCTAAAGGTTTTTGGTTTTCAGTCATGACTTGTTCTTATTTAAAGTGGTAATTAGGCCTTTTCCATAGAATTAGTTAGTCTTTATTTGTTTCGATCACCTGAAGACAAATATACAGTACATACAGAATCATAATTACATTGAAAACTGTTTCTTTTAAGGCTCAAAAAGGAGTGGGAGGAAGAAAACGTATTTAATCCCACCCCTATATTACATAGAACAAATCAAAACAACTTATTTTTAGCTTCCTGCTCGTACAAGAATAATAGCAAAACATATTTACATTTCCAGAAATATAAATAACAAAAAATAGTAAGGCATTTCAGGCAAGTCAGATGGCTGGATAGATTGCAGGACACAAGTACTAACAGTGATAAGACACAAATGTTAGAAAAGGTAAGGACACAAATACCAGCAATGGTAAGGACACAGACACCAATAATGGTAAATGACCCTAGAATTATCCATCTGCCCAGTCTCACTGAGCCTGGCTTTGTAGGAGGGTCTTAAAGACACAGACATTGAATAAAAGCATCTGAGACATGAGGCTTACACGTCCTTCTGAAAAGTACACGACAGAGGTTAAAATTTGTGCAAACATGTTTTAGTTAAGCTCCAAACCCAAACCGTCTGAGCTGTGTTGTGAGTCATATTCAGTAAACTGTGTCAAACACCATTAGAGAGAGCAGGAGGTGAGTAAATCCCACTGTTCACTGCACAAACAAAACACACCGAGCCACAAATCCATTAATTCCCGCTGTATCCGTAATGTGGGAAGCTAGATCTGCGCGCATGTATCCAGGACTCGTCCTTTTTTCATGTGCGATTGGGTTTCCCTCGCCTCTTTAGAGCGTTTCAATGGGATTATCCAGAGAAACCTGCGCTGCCTGGACATTTTCTGACTCTCCCAAAGATGTACGGTCGCTCCAACGCCTCGGGCCCGAAACATAATCCGCTGCAAATAACTCCGGCTCTGAGGAAAAACAATAGGACCAGCTTCACGTTTTCTTCTTTCACTCTCTGAAGGGAATGAAGTGGAAGGTATAGACGGTAATGGATACGGACAACAGCGGTATTGAAACTATATATCAGCTGTGTCAGATTGGCCTCGAAACAAGACAAAGGGATGTGTCTGTGAGGGATATAGAGCTCAAAGCATGAAGTATGGCTTATTAGTTGACTCTTAGAAGCAGAATATATTAGCAGAAGTGAGGTTGACTGACCCCTTGTGGCTGGAGTTGGTAAATTTCTGGAGTTTGCATGGTTTCCCTGTGTCTCGGTGGGTTTCCTTCAGTTTCCTCATCAATTTAAAACATGCACAATTGGCTAATTCTCCAGATATAGGTACCCCAGACCAGGATTTTGGTTCAAGATCTGGAGAAGGGTCCCAGGACGCTGCACTGAGGCGGCCCACTGCTCCTGACAGGTTTTACCCCAGCGCCATTGAAGGATGGGTCAAATGCAGAGGACAAATTTAACTATGGGGACAATAAAGTCAACCTTAACCTTTAAAATAGGGCTGCACAATATATCGCAAAATTATTGTTATCGCAATATCAGCAAATGCAATATCTGTATCGCAAGAATCTAAATATATCACAACGAGATTTACACTGAAGAATCATTTTCCACCAGAGCCTTAAAAGAACATGTGTTGTGACTAAATAAAAATGTGTAAAAAGTCCAGTTTTAGTGGTAATTTAATTAATTTAGTCACAGCTTAGCCTTGTTTTATTCCTGGTTTAGTCTGTGTTAAGTTTTGATTTTGTCACTGTTTTGACTTGTAAATACAGGAACTTACATTTTTGTGAAATGTAGTGAATTTAACTTACTATGTTCAAAAAGTAGGCTCTATTTTCAAATATAACAATAATATCGTTATCGCAATTTTCAACATAGTTATCAAATATCGCATGTTTCCTCCATATTGTGCAGCCCTACTTTAAAACATTAGATGATGTTTCAGATGCACACCAGAACTTGGTAATTTCTTCCTTGGTTCAAACAAGACTGACCTGTTCTGAAAATTCCAGCAGTTTTTATATGAAACCTGCCTTAGGGCAACAGATTACACAGGTCTACAAATGTTTGGACTCGATCTGCTTCTGAGATAAAAGTGGCTAAATCTCATTTATTTTGATAAGATGAACTGAAAATCAATTGATAACTGTGCTGTTAGCTATGTATTCAAGATATTTAATGATATTGTTTCACATCAAAATCGCATCTGTTTATACAATAGATTTAGGCATTTTTGCTTAAAAATAATATTTATATTTTGAAAATATTTAATTTCTCTACATGCATGCATTTTGTCCACTTCCAAGAGAGATTTCTGCAAATAAAAACAAAATATTTTATGTCAAAACTCTAGACATATTAAAATGAATGTATTGAATGTGCAGCTTTCAGATAGAACTGGTTGCTTGTAGACACTGTACCTTCTGATAAACACCGCTTTTGCCTTATTTTGCATAAATTTCCTATTTTGACCCAATACTGTTTCTTGGAAACTAAAGCAATCTGCACTTCTCACTTACTTTTTCTTTATTAGTGACCTAATCCAAGAAAAATTTCACTACTTTTGTTCTGGAAGCATTTTGCTGTAGACCTGTGTTAAATTTAGCTATTGTGCTAACTCTGGTTTATTTACATTGACGCTCACTGCTCATATGTTGATTAATGTGCACTGTCCTAATCCAATATAGAGAAATTGAAATATTGACAGGTAATCTTATGTTTTGCAGATATAAAAGTGTGGCAAGTTAAGAAAAGCAGAAATGGTGAGCAGTAACCTACAGTGTTAACAAATATCCAAGAGGCTGATTTGTTTGTCCATGAGCAGGATAACTCAAAAAGTAATGATCTGTTTTGATTAAAGATCATATATTATGCTTTTAATCATATTTTTAAACCACTTTTGGTTGCCTCTAGAACAGCAGCCTTTAAAAACATTATCTAACTAAAAGAAAATGTTTTTAATAAGTAGAAGAAACAGGTGAAGAGACCAGCAGAGGGCAGCAGAGTGGAGAGTGTTGTGCTTTTTAGAACATAATTTAAATTAAAAAAATGTAAAAAGCAGTTCACTTCCTTAAACTTTTTGTATGATGCCATTTTACTACAGAATAAAAAATGTCTGTGAGGAATCAGTGGAAACAAAGCTGTACACCTTTTTTTATTGTTTGTTTTTTGTTTGTTTGTGTTTTTGTTTTTTTGATAAATGAATGAGAGCAGACTGGATGTAGAGGGCTTGTTGTTGATTGGTCAGTGCTTCCTGGAGTGGGCGGAGGTTTGTGTAACTGAGCATTCTGAGGCCTCAGAAACTCAGCCCCAGAGAATACAGGATCACTCAAACAGGTCTAAATGAAACAAAACTTAACTCCAGGTCTGTTTCTGTTGAGGGAAAAAACATTAACATGAGAGAAATGAGCTCAGAAAAGTAATTTTTTCAGAAAATAAACTCTTTAAATTTGAAAGGAAAGGTAAGTAATGGACCAAAGAAGAAATCATAATGTTTTGGTTCAGATCTGGAATTGAAGTTACGATATGATACGATACGATACAATATACTTTATTGGAGAAATTTGTCTTGGACTCGTGCTGTGGTGCCTTACAATAAAAAAATAAAACAGATAAGATAAGCAGACACATCACAACTGCACACATTCATATAATACAAGTTGATTGTGTATCATTGTAATGGTACGTTCACACCGGACGCGAATCAGGCGTCAAATTCGCGTCATTCGCGTCTAGTTAGACGCGTGACCATTTTGAATTCACTCGCGTCATTCGCGCGTAAAATTCGCTCTATTCGCGCGAATGATGCGAATTCACTCGCGCGAATGAGGCGAATTGGACGCTTCATTCGTGTCAAATGAGGGGCATGGCCGCTAGGGCTACTCCCAAACGAGCCTGTCTGGGTTTGGTCACCTGTGTCCCGTGTGGCTGCAGGACCTCTCCCCAGGACACTACTGCTGTACAGCAGCATTAACCCCAGAGACAGAGCTGAGACACCTGGGGTTATTTCTTGTACATTAGCGCTCTCTAGTGGTTTTGGGGTCTAGTCTAGGCACAGGCTCTGTATTTTCTGTTGTTCTGGAGCTAAGTGCAATAACTGCTAATATGACGAGCACATCTCAATAGGCTGTTTTGGTAAAGTTAACCCCACTTTATATTTACTTGTATTTATTTGTGTGTTCTTGATGTCACGATGATCAGAGTGAGCCTCTGTCACAGGCTTGTATCAGATATAACAGCTATAACCACACTCACACAGAGTCTAAACAGCCATATTTATTTTATTTATAGTGTTTCCTATCAGGGCTGTTTTTGTTTCCTGTCTTCAGGAATCTGCGTTGTTCGCGTCTTCCGCTCAATTCGCGTCATTCGCGCCGCGCTATTCGCGCGATTCGCTTGATTCACGTCGCGCCATTCGTGTCATTCGCGCCGCAGGACGCTTGTTCGCGCCTGAACGCGGCTCTCCATAGACTTAACATGGAAATCACTCGCGCCTGACGCCTGATTCGCGTCCGGTGTGAACGTACCATAAGATCGAGTCAAATAAACTTACACCAACCACAAGGGGTCAGAAAAGGAACAAATGTAGTTTAAGTGCATACTTTACCACTGTAAAATAGTATATATGCTTCGTAGCTCAATAAATATTTGAGCATTTCCCCCTGAACTAAAAAAACCCTGGTTTGAGTCCAAGTCTGGCACTATATCTTTACCATTGAGAGAAAAGGACAGTGCCTTGGTGGAAGTCTGCTGTCTCCCAGTGCTTCGAGTTTAGTTTTTCTTTCCTGTCATAAGTCCTATTATGAGCCTTTTTACAGTAAGAAGCAATCCCAATTATACATAAAACTATTAATTTTTGCACAGTAAGCAGCATTTTTCAAAGACCTCCCTCCTAATTCTTGTCAAACCAAATCTTTTCCCTGTAATCTGTTTCACTTCCAGACGTCTCTGTGGTTTTGGAGCTGCACATAAGAACAAAGACAGAGGTGTCAAAACATCCTCTTCTTCCCACAGACGGGCGCTGATCCCGGGACACAGACTAAACTATTAGGAGCGCCCCCGAGGCATCATGGGAGATCTGTACACACAGGTTTTGTTTGTGTTTGGGAAGAGTTAGGAAGCCCGGAGATGAAGCTGGAATTTCAAACATCTGAGGAAGGAAAGGCAAGGACAAGTGGTTTGAAGTTTACATGTCATCTTCACCCAGCAGAAGAGTTTATAAGAGTCATGCTGAACCAACCATCTGTTAGACTTACTTTAATATTTGCAAACAAAAATGAGCTGTGTGTGTTTTTGTTGATAGTGAGTTAAGTGTTTACCCACCAACCAGAAGGACTACAGCTCAAACCTCATTGTCATTTCTACTAAAGCTGGGGACACACTACACGATTTTCTCAGTGGTTACAGATTCTGAAAAGACTAGGAGCACACACTAACGACTGGTTTCAGCAGATTTACTTCTGACGACTGAAAGACTGCGCCTCACACACTACAAGATCTGTAACCACAACTGAAGCCAACCAAATGCAGCAAACTCTGGCGGGGAACTAAATGGTAAACAAACATGGAGCTACCTGGGTCGCTATTGCCGTCCTGTTTGGAAAAAAGGAAGAAGAAAAATCGTCTATGTATCCAGTTTCGCTTGGGTTGCGCTCAACTTTCTTCGGTGTTTGCCATGGTTGCTTATTTCTTCTTTCTGCTTATATTTTCCTGCCGCTTCCTGTTGCTTCGTCTTCGTTCTCTGACGCTATTTCCTGTGTCCCATCAACTGTTTTTCATCGGCCGCTGGACTCCATGAATTCCCAGTTGGATGTAAACGTCCCACACTACAGGAGTGTGCTCCAGAGTCGGTGTTCGATTGCTTGCGACTGACTTCAGGCCGGGTTTTTGCGCCGATTCGAGTCTTTGAACATCACACACTAACGGATTTCAGGGCCGACTGCTGATTACGATTCCCTGCAGCTGGTGTTGACTGGTACAGACTCGGCACAATGTGAATCATTATAAAATCTTGCAAAAAATCGTGTAATGTGTCCCCAGCTTTAGGCAAGACTCTTCACCTACACTGCCTACTCCAGTCGTAGTATGTGGCTGGTTGCAACAGAAAGGGCATCCAGCGTAAAAACCTGCCGCATGACTGGTTCCTGATCCTGAAAGAAAAAAGGGAGCAGCCAAAAAGAGAATTTTGTATTTTATAAAAAATAATTACTCCTGGGGTGAAGCAAAAAGACACAGACTAAACGACCTTTGATAGCAACCTGACAGACATAAAACCAGTCAGAAAAAGGAGGAAGAGAAAACTATTCTGGCTGAGCAGACAAACTCTTTTCCTATTCTATACAAAGAAGTTAGTCTGGTCTCCCTTTGCTTGAGTTTCATTTCTATAAAACAAAAGACAAAAAACACACAGAGGACTGAACAATGACTTCAGCAGAACCAACAGGCGACGAAGGAAAGCACTGTTAAATGAGCTCAGAGAAGATATAAAATCACTCTGGTGCCATCTTTTATAGGCCTTTTTCACCTTTATTGTACAGTGCAGTCAAGAAATGACAGGAAAAAAGTGTTGGAGTCCAGACTGAAACCCGTGACGCAGAGGCAGGCTGTAGTTGCCGTGTATATGTACGACGCCATCTTGGATATTTTTGAGCAGAGATTAGCTTCCATATTTGTAAGACGCGCTGCAGATAAACAGTTGTGATAGGCTGGGTCCAAATCGACTGAGAGGAAACGGTTCTCTGTGGCTGAGAAACTCAGTAGGAGGGGCTACAACACAACGTTTTACTGTAGTGTTACTTATAAATATTTTTTTTATGCATCTGCCTCTTCACATTCTCCTCTGAACGCTCTCCTGGTTGAGTCCTCAGCTGCAGCCTGTTATGTCTGCTATATTAGTTTATATTGGTTAGTTATTAGTGTAATATTAGTTTAATGAAAAGCGCAGATTTTGAGTTATGCAGAGCACGGGGCTAATCCCTGTAATGGGGTGGTGAGTAGTGGAAACACTCGACGTGTGCTGTGAATAAAACTGTGTTCATTCAGTTTGTTTCCTGCAGCAGCTGATGAGACTCTGGGGACAACAAAGCTACAAAATACAACCAGCTACTGTCGTTATTTAAACGAGAGGTGATTTACTTGTGATTGTAAGTCGTGTTGTTTAAACAGGACTGTGGTGTTTTTTGCTGAATGAACTGTGTCCAATAAGGATCAATGATTCTGTGCTCAGATGTTTGAAGTCTTTTGGGATATGTTTTTTTTAACCTGTTAAGCTCTGAGGCCTTTTTCCCGAAAAATTCTATATCTACATTTATTAAGGTTTTACTTAGCATTTACTAGGTGTACATAGCTAACCTTGGTAGCAAATTAATTGCTGGACTTTGGGAATTACCGTGGAAGAGAAATAATATTAATAAATTATATTGTTTGACCATAAATTGAGGTTGAAATGGATTATTCTAATTTCTGCCTGAAAAAAAAAACACATATTTGCCTCCAAAAAAGCCTTTTTCCTTCTTGTAGTGAAGCAAATAACAACATAAATTGAAAGTTTCACATATCCTGTCTACTACAGCAAAATTTGTGCCAAATAAACAAAGTAATGGAAAGATATACGTTTTATTTTTAAAAAATCCAGGCGGAATCCAACTTTTGAATAGAAATTGAAGTAGTAATTTGTTGCCACAAATTGTCCGAACACGAGGATGTCAAACATGTGTGTGTCAGCCGTTGTATCTCCCCGCTATGGTCCCAACAAGCGGACGCAAGGGGGCGGAGCCCCGTCGGGCTCTATTCAGGTTTAAGAGGTTAAGTAAGTCAAGAATAAACCATCAATAAACCTAGGCATAACCCAAGGATCACACTATAAGAGGTCATAAATACTTTAATACTTCATAAATACTTAGAGTTTTGGCTTAAAGTTTTCCTATTTTGCTTTTTGGAGCTTTTAACCATGTTATAATGTTTGCACGTCAAAAACAGACTGGGAGCAGTTTCATTCATGTGTTTGAGTAATCCTGTATGCTGAGGCGCTGCCCTTCTCAAGAGCTGAAACCGCTTGGTCTCACTAGAGCCATTGAGAAAGAGAGTTGCGACACCTCCATAGACTCCAATGGCTCAGTTTTTTAGTTCCTAGCAAACAGTGGTAGTTAGTTGCCCTGCAGCACAGTACAAGAGACACTATCTGTGCCACGTTTTTGTAGCGTAAGATGTTTAAAAGATTGAAAGTTTATTTTATGAACAGATTTAACAGAAATTTACTGACTGAGAAATGAAAGTTAGTGGCTTCATGAATCATTGGCATAACTCTCTCTCAGCGGTTCTGGGTCTCACAGCTCTACACGAAACCAGGAAGTGCTCCTACGCATTTCCAAAGCCCATACACCATCACTGGACTCGTTCTGATAATTTCAGCATTAAACTAGTGTTGTAGTTAAGTCCGTACTAACTGAGACCAAGGCCAGTCTGAGTCCAGAGTGAACCGAGACCAAGACATGGTCTAGATTTTCAGGGTTTGAGAGTCGAGACTGAGACTTTTAAGGACCAAGACAATGTCGAGACCGAGACCAAGGAAAAGCGAGACCAAGTCAAGACTAAACCCTGTGAACTAACCCTTAATAAAGTAAGTTTTTTAAATACATTAATGATTATTTTAATGCAACAAACTCCACAAACAGAGACAGATCGTGTTCCTGTTTCTTCTGATGCAGAAAACAAATTACTCCAAAATTATTTTCTTTTAATGTTTGTTAAATAAAATCTCTGAGAAAATAGGATTCAAGACTGAGGACAACTGCAGCCAAGACTGAGATGAGACCAAGACTGTAAAAAGATGGCGCTACAACATTAGCTTAAACCGCTGTCACTATGAAGCAGTCACCTCATTTATATGTTAGCGTCATATTGCTAACAGCTGTAGCCATTTTACCCTCTGTCGAGTCCCCACCGTTGCCAGCAGGGGGCGACAGACACCTAATCCAAGAGTTCTCTGCAAAGTCACAGTAACAGCTCCCCAACAGAAGGCGTTTTCCATACAAATACATTATTTTAAATGATAAAACGTGAAAGTTGGCCGGCTCATTGGTTTGATCTTTGGAGTTTGTCAGTGTCTGTCTCTGCATCAGCCCTGTGACAAACTGGCCATAATCATATTTATTACTGAAGAAACCAATTGTAAGTTAGGATTTTTTATAAGAGCATGCATTGATGTATAATTTTAAGGTTAGAAAACATCTATTTTTAAGTTTCTGAGGACAAAAATGCAACATAAGCAAAGCTAAATTTTCTTCTCTCACAGTACTGAGTCTTCCACTTCTGTTCCCCGATGCTTTCCAGGTTACATCTCTTCTCAGGATCTTTAACAGTTGTTTATATGAACAGACAGTGTAGAAAACAGCAGGGTCACACAGAGGAGCACTCTCTCTTCTCGCTCTCTAAACCTGAATTATTCCAACAGCTTCAATAAAACAGGGCCATCAGTCTGTCACACACACAGAGGCTAAAAGAAAGCATTTACGAAGACAGCACCTTTCATTCTTTTACACATTTAAATGAGCAGATCCCTGTGGAAGTTTCACAGCAGGAGGCCTTTGTTTCAAATCCGTGGTTCCCAAATGGCTGAATATTGTGCCAGCATCACTGTAATGTTTCAAGTTCACTATTGGAGAAATTATTTTCGCAGAAAGGTTTGGATACAGATCGGAGCAAAGAGTGGAAGTTACAAATGCAGGATTAAGAATACAAACAGTGTTGCCAGATTGGGCTGATTTCCGCTCAGTTGGGCTTCTTTTGAACACCTTGGACTGGAAAAAAAAGAGTATTGGGCTGGTTTATAAAATTTGGGCAGGTTTTCACAACATTTGCAGGTTTTTAGAAAATATTCTGGGGAAAATACCAACAAAATAGTTGTAAATTTATGGCAAACACATTTCAATAAACTGTTGTGTATTTCCACTCATATAATCTGTTTATTTGTTTTAAAATGAGTGATTCATGTTTGGTTGCTCACATTTCGTGTTGGTATTTCATACGTTTTTTTGTGGTTTCTATCACGCCCTAACCAGGAAGGCTTTGGTTGTCTGCACTCTTTGTGGGGAACCTGTTTGTGCTAGTTTTTTTAGTGCTGCTGTTAAGTTTTGTGTTCTTCCTCATGTATAGCAGTTTAAACAATTAGAGTGGCTGTAATTTGGGCTGTTTTTTTATTGCATTCGGTGGGTTTTAAGTTCTGTTTGGGCTGAAAACTGTAAGATATGGCAACCCTGGATACAGAATTGCCTGAAGTTGTTTCTTCCTCAGCTCAGTGTCATCAAAATCTAAATTATTTTGCTAACAAACAAAGAAATGTGTGCAAGAATATCAGCAGAAGCAAAGCAGCAGTGAAACCCTTGTTGGTGTCTGAGCCTCTTTTAATGATTCGCTGTTTACAAGAATGATCCTAACCATACTTAAAGGAATCAGATATTTCATTATTGCAAACCATAAGCCTCACTGCTGGACACTGACATTCAAATAAAAGCATAGTCTTAGAGCTCTTAACTTACTTATTCCCCTGAAGAAAGCCTCCTGTCTTCAGCTGCGGGTGAGTGAGTGTGTGCGTGCTGTTTTAGATGTAAACATATTCAGATGCTAAGCCTGAGTCCGGCTCTAAATCAGGTTACAGTGGCTCTGGGTAAAGATGGGTTTAAATGAGCTGAATCTATCATCTCCAATGGACTTCAGGCTGCTGTGGGTTCAGACCAGCCATCAGAGCAGAGCACGCTGGGAATAAAATGAGAGGAAGAAATCAGAGAAAATCCACTTTGGTCTTCCTCAAGAAACTAGACAAAGTTATAGTTTGTGACATCATTTAATGCTATACACTTTAAAAGCAAGATGCATGCCTCTTTTCTTCTAGTTTAGTTGAAAATAGAGATGAATAAGAAGATTGTTGATCAGTCAGTCAAAGGGAGCCATGCGACTCTTTATGCTTATAACTGGCTACAAAGTTCACATCAGCAAAATTAAGTTTAGAGCTGACCTTAAAGCAAAACTCAGCGACCTTTTTACCTTAAATAAACAGTTTGGGAGTCTGTGTGATGGTTAAATGAGTTGTGGGGTGAATAAAGCGCCCTGCATCTCCCTCTGGTGTCTCTGGGCCGAAAACGACACTTGCAGGTCTGAGCGCATGTGTCACTGAAGTCTCGCGAGAAAGCAGCACAGTTTCACTTTAAATTACTTCAAAATATTACACGAAGATAACAAGAAGTAGTCAACAAAAGTAATACTGAAAGTGATTGTTACAATGTCGTCACCTGCTCAAAAACAAGCCTGGAGGAGTATTCTGCTGAGGCGCTGCCCTTCTCCAGAGCTGAAAACGCTCGGCCTCACAGCTCTACACAGTTACGTGAAACCAGGAAGTGCTCCTGTGCGTTTCTAAAGTCCAGACACCGTCACTGGACTCGTTCTGATCATTTCAGCCTTAAACCTCCATCACTACGAAGCAGTCAGCTCAGAAATCTATCTGTTAGCATCATGTTGCTAAAAGCTGCGTTAAATAGCCATTTTATGATCTTTCCAGTCACCACCTTTGCCAGCAGGGGGCGGCAGACACCTAATCCAAGCCTTCTCTGCAAAGTCAAAGTAACAGCGGTTTTCCACAGATACATTATTTTAAGTTATAGAACCTTAGAAAAGGAAGTACTCCACACATCTTATTCTAAAGACCGGTGCTGATAAAATAAGAAAAATTCCGGCACACTGTCTAACTTGCAAAGATATATATATATTGACCTACCATCGTCAAAAAAAAAATTGGCTATAGCATCATCCAAAATATTTATATAACACCATTAACCAAGTAGTATCAAGGAATACATGTTAGAAATGGACACAAACAACAGGTGAAATAAACAAAACCTGCTTATACATAATTACATGTATCCATCATCGTATTATAAGCATTATAAGAAGATGTTTAGAAGAAGTTCGTCATTAAGACCCTTGGGAGTCAGTGTTTGGAGTGTTTCTATCCAGTTGTGTGGTTAAGTTATAAAACCTGAAATACTAATGCAAAGGAGTCTAACACTGTTTCAAAAAGCCTGAAAAAAGCAGAATATAGGACTTTTAAAATATATTGTTGGTGATTGCACAGTAAAATCTACCATTACTTTTGCTAAAGCTGAAACTACTTCTACTTCTGCTACTATGACTAGTACTGCTGCAGCTTGCTTTGTAAATATGTATTTTGATAACAACAGTGTATTTGTGGAGTCATCTGAACGTCATAAACCAAATGTTTTAAATACAGCATCTTCACTGATTCTGTTTCTCTCAGAATAACTTCCAAACTTATGTCAGAATCACTTCCGAAACTCCAGAGAAACAGTCTGGAGTTTGTTTGTGAGACCAAGTGTGGTTCTTCACAGCAGCAGCAGCTCTGGCTCGTTACATTTCACACAAAAGATCTGAGCTAAGACCAGAGACACCACAGGAACATGTGAGGAGCACTAATGGGATACAGAGGATTTGGACCGAGCTCTGCAAGGATAAAAGGCAGAGGAAAGCTTTTTCTTTTACCTAAGTTACACCAATCAAGCATAACATAATGACCACCTGCCTAATATGCAAAAAAAAAACGCTTTGCCCTGTGTATTCTGACTCCTTTCTATCCTTCCTTGGACCACTCTTGACAGATCCTGACCTCTGCAGACTGGGAACACCTCACAGGAGCTGCAGTTCTGGAGCCCCTCTGACCCAGTCGTCTAAAGCCAGTTGTCACACTTTGGCCCTTGTTAAACTTGCTCAAATCCATACGTTTGTCCATTATTCAGGCTTCTAATATATCAACTTTAAGGATAAAATATTCACTATGAGAGAAAAGAGTTTAGAAAAAGTTTTATTCAGATGCTAGACACGTTTGCGTTTTGATTTTGTCCTCAGCTCAGTGGCTGTAAGATCTGCCACACTGACAAAGCTAGACGTCATTGTGTATTCATTTTATTCTATTGTGATCAAAGTTTCCATTTCAAAGATAGTTTAATACAAGAGACTAGACTTTTGACTAACTTTGGTGCCTTCAGAGTGTGTTCAGGCAAATTCAGTTTTTGTCTGAGCTCAAATGGAAGCTGACACTTTGCTTTTCAAATGCATGAACCTTATCAACATTGGATGAATTACATATTTTTAATGCTTTATTTAAGTTAATTTTCTTATAGCATTATTTTTTGGTTATTGATACGTGTCATTTTTATTAATGTAGGCAGTGGAGCTGAACAATGCCCACCCTCTCTGGTGCCAGAAGCAAATTTCCCAATCTTTTTTTTTTTCCATCGGCTTTTCAAATAATCCATATTTCAATTATTCAACTTTTTAAACGTGTTATAATGTTGTTTCCACCTCAAAATCAGACCTGCAGAAGTATTCTGTTTAAGTAATCCTGTATGCTGAGGCGCTGCCCTTCTCCAGAGCTGAAAACACTCGGTCTCACAGCTCTACATAGACACGTGAAACCAGGAAGTGCTCCTGTGTGTTTCTAAAGCCCAGACACCGTCACCAGACTCATTCTGATCATTTCAGCCTTAAACCTCCGTCACTACGAAGCATCAGCTCATTTATCTATCTGTTAGCATCATGTCGCTAACAGCCGTAGATCTGGAACGCTTTTTGGGAACTGGAAACCCCCAAACCAAACCATCCCACTCTGTTCTGTCCTAATGGAAAAGCGCCTTTAGTTACCTCTCTTTCCCACAGCGAAACTGAATTCAACACCAGTGCATTAATGGCTTTGCTTCGTATCATTTTTCCATCCGCATTCCTCCCGTTACTTAAACACTCGTATCACATATTCTCACATATCCTTCAGGTTTATCTCGGTTCTAATGCCTTTTAAATGTCCCTCTGTGCTGTTGTTGAACCATAACCCTGTATCGTGTAAAAGAACGTCTGATCTGAGCAGGTCCAGGCTCACTTCCTCATTCCTCTCATGCTTCTCTTACTAAACATTCACCTGTAACTCACACTTTTATCTCAGATCTGATTATTCTTACACTGAGCCTGCTCCGAACCACACAGGTCACCTCAGGGCAGGAATTTAGTCACAAAATCTGCTTTTGTTTGGTGAGGTTTTGACTGTTTTACTGAACTGAATGTAAAAGGTTTCTACTGTTTTTCCCAGCCTTTAGTGCAGGAGGAGAGGGGTTTGATTCCCGACATGCAACTAAAAACTTTAGCCGGTCCTAAGCCTGGATACATGGAGAGGGTTGCTTCAGGAAGAGCATCGAGTAAAACCAAAAATCAAAGTAGAACCAATGCAAATAACTCTGAACCTGAAAAAAGTACAACAAAACTGTACTTATTGTATCTTTTATAGGACACTGCCACTGGTGATCTTCTTGAGAACGGTGTGAAAGATGTAAATGGTGGCTAGCATTGTCACCTCAGAGCAAGAAAGTCCTGGGTTTGAAGAAAAGAAACAGACACAATGCAAGTCAATGCGTGAGTTCACCTGGCTGCTTTACAGTACGTCTCTGTGTCCGGTGCTCCGTCAGAAATACATATGGAGTTTATTTTTGTCAGATCAGGTATAAAGTTGAACAGAGCAGATGAAGCCAGACAGGAAAGTCAGACCTAGGTCCAGTGAAGAGGATCCGGTAAATTTCAAAATAAAAACACTTGTGCAGCCTCTCGCTCACATCGCTGTAAACATTAACTGAGGACACAGGTCACAGATGACATCAGACAGCGTTAAACCTGAGTAAAATGAAAGTACACTCAAGGAAAAAAGAAACGCACCACTTTCATTTTCTCAATTTGTCAAAAAATATTACAGCCAGTGAAAAATGACAGACTACAATGAGTTTAGTTCTATTCTGAGTCAAAATGAAATGACTGTTTTCCTGGTTCCGGTTGATTGATTTTGATGAGCAATAACAACTGTATTTTTGTATTAATCACCTATGTCTGGGTTATGAGTAAAACTCAGAGATGAATTGGACCTGTCCTCAGCTGTGCACAACCCTTCCCTATAAAAAGACACCAAAATGGAAAAAAAAAAGCACATTTGTTCCCAATGCCACGACTCCTGCAACCAGAGAGAGATTGGCAGCCATTGGCCTGCTTCAAGCTGAAGGAGCACACGGCTGTAGCCAGGAGTTTGGAGTCCATCACTCTACTGTTGTACGCCTCGCTGAGCGTTTCCACACCACTGGATCCTCCAATGACCGTCCCAGATCTGGTCGACCACATGTCACAACTGCTGCATATTATTGTTTGGTCATGTTATTGTTATTGATAATTGTCATAAGCATTGATTAATTGGGTCTGAATATCAGGGACGGGTATATGGTTGATGTGCACATGGAATATTTCCATCAAAAATAAGTATTGTTTTTAACAGTTTCCTGCTCTGTCTAGGTAATAAAACCTTCTCCCACAGAACATGGCATGTGTCAGAGTCTATTAAATATCCCAGTTGGTGATTATTCGATTATTAAATTAGTTGACGATTATTTCAATAATCGAATATAATCGATTAATCTGATGTACAAAGAAATCATTATTAGAGAAATACCTGAGTGAAGAAAGAGGTTAAGACTTTTATTGATATTGTTACAGTGTGGTTTGTTTGAAAACTGACTCTGTGTAGGAAGTTTTAGTAGATTTTGTTTGTACATATTGCTGATTATGATCATGGATAACATAAAAATTGTATAATGGGTTTTTTTAGGAGTTTTCCTGGGGTTTTTTTAGGAGTTTTTCCTTACCGAGAAGGAGGGTCTAAGGACAGGAGTGTTCTGGGTCTGTTTAGTTTAGTGTAGTTATTGTTTGTGCTGATTGTGTGTTAAGTCTGATTGTGTGTTTATGTTTGATCAACTGTTTGTGAAGCCTTTTGAGGCGACTTTTGTTGTGATACTGGGCTCTACAAATAAACCTGAATTGAATTGAATTGAATTGTAAAAGAGGTAGAAATAAATAAGCTTAGCTTCATTCTGCTCCTTTTGAACATGAAATACTTTTTTTTTTCTCTTTAAAAAATATGAAATGTATATCTGTTATCTGTATTCCTTAAACTAATGACTCTAATATTGGGGGATTTTTTTGTTAATGTATATTGTATTTATGTTCAATAAATTCATTCATTCATTCTGCATTTGTGTGAAAAGAGCTTCAGATTCTCCAGTTTAGGGCTGCAACAACTAATCAAACTTACCCAGCAATTTGTCTGCATTTTGCCAGAACAGGATATTTGATCTGGCAAATTCCCGGATCAAGACCTAGTAAAATCACCGGGAATCTGCTGGGAGGGCTTAAGTAAAAAGCAGAAGAAAAAGCAAAAGAAGATAAATAAATGAATAACTTTAACTTCTGTTCTATTTAAATGTGACAATGTGTGTTATTGATAATTAATAATAAAAAAGTAGCAAAACATTTCTTATTTCTTATTGTGTCACTAAAGAAAAATCATGCAAGCATACATTTTTAGTACTATACAAAGAATTTGAAAATCACATTATAGATTTGTTTTACTTAGTTGGTCTGACTGGATGAGATTTTAACAATGTGAGCCAAAGTCCCTCAGCACATTTTGCATCTATTGTTCTCTTTTCTAATCTTAGATTCAAAAACAAGAGCTCATGTTTTCCAAGAAGAGTTAAAATTGTGGATTTATCTTCAACTAAATGTACAATAACAGTTTTCTGAGTGTGTTAGATAGACATGAGTTTGCATTCATTAAACGTCAAACAGAGGAATGTGGGAAAACGTCCCGGGACAAACATTAACTCACAGATTAGTTTAGAGGGAGATTGAGTTTGTGTAAAAGGCCGTGGTCAGTTTCGTGGTGGAGGTATTTAAAGAATGTAGTTTAAATGGGAAAGTGCCACAGAGTCAGTGGTCAAAGAGTTTCTCTCAAATTAAACACAGTGCGTTTAAAGACGAGGAGGCTGCGAGTCAGAGGTGAGTCACAACTGTGGTGACACACAACTTTAGGATTTTCTCTTTCTTTAAATAGATCATTGGCAAAGATCTGATGCTTTAGTGCAATGGTCATTTTTCTAAGTTTAACTGCTTGAACATTTCCATCTCCTTTGTCTTCATGGTGAAAAACCTGTCTCTAATCTAATGAGAAACAAATCCAGGAAGTGATCCACAGAGAGCTGCTCTACAAGAAACCAAACTGCAACCAAAACCTTGTGACATGGAACATTTTGAAAGAAAAACGAAAAAAAAGAAAGAAACTTTTGCACATAAACAGCTAATACAACAATAGATCTTACACTTATAAATGTTGGTGGATATTAGCGCCATGTTTAGCTTTGTGGGGGCCCTATGCAAGATGCTGTTTAGGGGCCCTCAGTTTGCCAAACTACAATGGAGAGATCCCTTTTCCCTTAGCTTTGGTGATTCATGAACATGCCGCACTCACTTCATCAGCAGAAGAGCCTACAGTCATTATAATCTCTCATATTAAACATATTAACATCTGAAGTTAAGCCACTTGAACAACATAACTGATATAAATGATAATACAACAATAGACCTAATATTTATTGTTCACTAGCAGTGTTGCTCTTCTAAACTTTATTATATAGATTTCCTTTTAAACAGACCAATACTGTGTTTTTGTATACGCTTTCTGCTGGCAAGACACGTCACCGTCAACATCACATGACTCATCTGACGAAAGGAAACCCAGTACTGCTCTGTTTAACAAGGAAATATTTATAATAAACTTTTGTGGGAGACCATATGAATCTTTCTGGAACTTCTAAACTTGACAAATTAACCATAAGTAATGTTAAATGGTAAAAGCGCACAGTTCGCTTAGAGTTAAAAACAGTCCTGGTTGATAGTTAGGGCCAGTGTTTTCCAAAGTCAAGAGTACAAAAAAAAAGTACAAGACAATCCTGTATGGCCCCCCAACAATAAAACCTCACTATATTCAAAGGGCTGTCATGTTTTTCCACATTTATTTCTATAAAAACATTACAAAAACACAGACTGACGGATAAAAAATGCTTAATTAAGTGATCATTTTAAACAAACATCTCATTGTTATTCTTTTTAAAGTTATTTGTATTTACTTGGCCCTCGTGCAGTACCTTCACAGCCCACCAGGGGGTCCCGGGCCACACTTTGGGAAGCACTGGTTTAGGCAATTGGCAACCAACCTCTTACATTTGCGTAACTGTCAGAGAACACTGGAGAGTGATCGTACATTTTCCAGTTTGTCTGTTCATCATCTGCCTCGTAGTGTGCAGTTGGCATAAGTTTTACACCAGATGCCCTTCCTGACACTGGTACAAAGAGTACAGTGTCAGGTTTTGATGAAATATTCAGGTGGAAGTTCAGTAAATGGCTGAAATGGTCCAAAGAACACTCCATGCGTTTGTGTGAAGGTGTAATGTTGCAGAGTGTTACAGGGATCATTTTTGGTCTTTTCACCACTCGCTGCTCCCTTGAACTTCTCCTGGTCCTGGTCCTGGTCCTGGTCCTGGTCCTGGTCCTGGTCCTGGTCCTGGTCCTGGTCTAAGTGCAGGCCGTCCCTTTAGACTCCTAGGTCCTCCTCAGTTTAGACACCACTCTCAAAGCTCCATTATGTGGCGCAGATAAGGTTAAGACTCCAGAGAGACGGTCCCGGAGCGCTTTTCCTAAAGGTCAAAAGCAGAAAAACCCATTCACTCCAGCGCACGATGGGACCTGGCTCCTGCTCATGAGACGGCAGATTACATAAGCGCCGCAAACAAACGGCCGAGAGAAAGATGTGTGGGTAAAGACGATGTATTCAGTTTAAAGAAACGATGAATGAGGCGCTTCCAACGCAAAGCGGAGATGAATGCTTTGAGTGGGACTGAGGCAGAGACGGGAGCCAAGGCACGGTTTGTGTGAACTGTCACAGAAACGGAGATACAGAGAAAAACAAGGTCAGACCAGGGGGCGGATCCAGTCAGTGTAGTTTTGGAAAACATCTGAATTTTGGCTGAAAATGTCCCTGACAACCAAATGAAATAAAAGCCACAATAGCTCCACAGAGAATAGAGAACGCTCTGTGGAGGCTGCGGCTCCATTCAGTCATATTTGTCAGCTCCAGCTCTGAACCTGCTGTTAGTGTCTGGAGACTCTCTGTTGACGTCAATCACATGGTTATGGCCATTTAAACCACTTAGAAAAACATCGTAGATCTCTGCCAAGACTTATATTTAGTTCAGGGGTAAATGCTTTATCCATTGAGCCACAAAGGCCTTATATCTCACAATGGTAAAGAATTTTTGTTCCCTCTTAAATAGCAACATTTTACTAAAAACATTAGCTGACATGATGTTTTATAGAACTCTACTGGCGCCCTAAAGAAACAGATGAGAGACCAGCAGAGTGCAGCTCTGTTGTGCGTATTTTGAACATAATCAGTGAAAAAATACTTCACTTCCTTAAACCTTTTGTATGAGGCCATTTTACTCCAAAATGAAAAATATCTCTGAGGAATCAGTTGCAATGGGCAGGGCAGAACTGCAAAAAAATCCCATGTGGCCAAGAAAGCTTATATCCCATAGAACAGAGTAAAAAGAAACGCGTCATGTCAGGCTGACAGGGCTCGTACAGCATCAGATGTTGTGGTGTTTATTTTCTGTTTTCACACCGTGGACTTTTTCCCCATTAAAAATCTTTAACTCGGCTAAAAAATAACCCGCCATTTCACCCATTGGTCAGAGCCGATCATGGGGAACTCGGAGCAAGACCGCACCTGCTCAAGGGCCGCACAACGTGGAAATAACGCAGAAGTAACTCGCCCACAACACTCATGACGTCATTCAGTTTCCAGGTCTATAATACTTCCATGAGCAGAGTGGAGGTGCAGGGCTTGGGCAGTGCTTCCTGGAGTCGGCGGGGGATCGTGGTGAAACCAAGCGTTCTGAGGCCTCAGAAACTCAGCAACTTCTGCTTGTTTTAAACCAGTGGCCTCTATGGTAGTAACAGTAGTAGTTGTGATATTAGGCAGTATCGTGTGTGTAGCTGAGTCCTCTCCTCGTGCCTGTTCATTTTAATGCGTCCGTCTCCTCGCTGAATGGTTAATGTCCAATAAAGCTGCGGTCCTCTGTCGAATCGTAATGAAGCGTTTGTGATGATAACGATAATAACATGAGCAGGAGACGGTCCTCTGGAGAGTTCAAGCTCTCACAGCTGAGCTCGAGCGCTGTGCACGGACGACACAGAGATAATGTTACTGACACAGAGACATTTCTACCGTTCAGAAGAAACGAGGCACCTTTCCCACCGCAGGATTCACAAAATAACGACATTTAGAGCCAAAATAACCTGATTTAGACTGGAAGAATGTTGGCCTTTTCCCACTTCAGATGAATGACAGACTTTGGTCAATTTGAGTTCATTTGGGTTGGATTTCCAGGCGGCTGGACCAAGAGACACAGAAATCTCCCAATATTTGAATAAAATAAACCTAACTAAAAGACTTTCAAATCACATGAGCCAATATTTTATTCACAATAGAGCATGGATAACAAATGTTTACACTGAGAAATCTTTCACTTTTATCACAAAATGATTTAATTTCAAATGTGCTGCCTACAGGTCTCAGTTGGGACAGGGGCAGGTTTACCTCAGCTCTCAGTTGGGACAGGGGCAGGTTTACTCTCAGGTCTCAGCTGGGACAGGGGCAGGTTTACTCTCAGGTCTCAGCTGGGACAGGGGCAGGTTTACTCTCAGGTCTCAGTTGGGACAGGGGCAGGTTTACCTCAGGTCTCAGTTGGGACAGGGGCAGGTTTACCCTCAGGTCTCAGTTGGGACAGGGGCAGGTTTACCTTAGGTCTCAGTTGGGACAGGGGCAGGTTTACCCTCAGGTCTCAGTTGGGACAGGGGCAGGTTTACTCTCAGGTCTCAGTTGGGACAGGGGCAGGTTCACCCTCAGGTCTCAGTTGGGACAGGGGCAGGTTTACCCTCAGGTCTCAGTTGGGACAGGGGCAGGTTTACCCTCAGGTCTCAGTTGGGACAGGGGCAGGTTCACCCTCAGGTCTCAGCTGGGACAGGGGCAGGTCGTCTGGGCATGGAGGTGATGAGTTTCTGGAGTTTTGGTGTTTTTCCTGATAAAGGTTGTAGAGCATATGTTGCACTAAAACCTTTATAAACCTTAAAACATTCATAGTTCTTTCCGGAACATGCAAGCGACCCATCCCGTATGCACTTATGCACCCCCATCCCATCAGAGACGCTGCTTTTGAACTGAACGCTGATGAAACGCTGGAACGTCTCCTCCTCTTTAGCCTGGAGGACACAGTGTCTGTGATTTCCAAAAACAATGTCAAATTTGGACAGATCTGACCATAGGACACTGTCCCACTGTGAAACAGTCCATTTTAAACGAGCCTTGGCCCAGGACATGACTGTTTTGGGACCTGCAGGCAACAAATTTGAAATGAGATCAAATAAAAGATGAAATAAAATATTTGCTCATGTGATTTTAAAGTTTTTTATTTTTCATTTTTCCAGAATTTGGGTTGTTCTGAAAAACAATTACCATAGGTGGACTGGATTTCTGCTGAGGGATAATGGGTGTGACAGAAAGGACTTCTAGGCCCAGGTAAATGACAGATTTTTTGCAAAATAAAAGGGTTTGAGGCTGGACTTCCAGAGCTGTAGCCAACCAAAGTCATGCGCAGCACAGCGATGAACCAACCGAGCAGACACGGCAGGTTTACCAGAGTGTAACACCAACAAGTGACGTCACATTCATTTGGTGATAAAACAGAAGAAAAGTCAAATATATGTTTATCTAAAAATCACTGTTGTTAACATGAAAACGAAAAATAAAAGTTGTCTAGTAACACATTAGAGCAGATTTGAGTGTGGATGCAACTAATCAACCAAAAACATTTCAGTCGACCTCAGGCTGTGCCTGACAGACTACGTTCTCAGCCGTTTTTAGCAGTTCCACTAAACAATAAGGCATGAAGCTATAATTTGGTTTTCAAAGATCTCATATCAAAAACAGGTTTTTTAGCGTGGCCAGCCAGGTCCTACTTTCTTTTCAAAAGCAGTCAGTTTGGAACCGACCTATCATCACTGTTTATACAGAGTGAATGTAATAACTTCTCTGAGCTGATTAACAGTGTTTAGGTCTTTCCTTCGTCACCTGTTGGTTCTTTTGGTCCTTGTTGTTGTTCAGTCCTCTGTGGGATTTTTGTCTTCATCCTGTTTCCATTTTAACAACAGTAAAGTCCCTCTGACGTCCCACGTAACCATCACGTTCAAACAAACCAACTTTTTTCATTTTTTTCACAAATAAGTACAGAGCTGCTTATAATACACAGGATTCTGGTGTCTCATGACAAATCCGGCAACAGTTCTTCATAAGCGCCATGTTTGTTTTGGATACAGGTCAGAGGCGTGCTGCTTACGTCCCGCCCTTCGTTTCTCTGATTGGTTCCTCTGCCTGTGATTGTTCCGCCCATAGAGATGAAAGTTAAACCTTGAGGTATCATGCCTGGCCAGGTGATTGGTTTTTGACACGGACAGTGCACAGTTCCTCAAAGTTTTACGTGGAATCGTGCAACTTTGCTTGTTTCTTTGCTGTTTTGGTCATAGTTTTCTCTAGCGCCCCCTATATTTGGAACTAAAGTACTATGGTAAAAACTCAGGAGTTCTTTGTGACGCCTGTGTGATCCCTCACTTGGCTTGACTCTGTTTTTCTCCTCCTCGTATCCCTACAAAGCCATTGCTGTCTTGTTGTTGTTGTTGTTATCTCAAACTGGGACGGGGGTCGGCGATATCCTTCTTTCAAGGCTGGTTTTCACTAAGATACACCGGGGGGAAGTGGAGGAGGCTTTATTCACTCTGCAACAACTTCTTTAGCCATCACACTGGCTGTAGAATAAGAAAGAGTAAAAAAAATGCATAGTTTCTTGTTAACAGCTAAAAGTTTATTGTTAATTTTAACTTTTTGACAAACACGAATATTGAAAATTATAATAACTTCATAGTAGATGTTTTATTTTGTGTTGTACCATTTTGTTCCTCCAAAGGTAAAAATAAATTTACAATGGCAGGTCACCAGCAAGACCTAAGTAGAAATAACATTTCCTCCCTCCTGGTATGCAGTTATTCAAAATACATCAACCATTGTTTCTAACCTTTTACTAAAATCTGACTTTAACAGTTATGAGTAACTGGAGAAAAGTTTTACTTTAAACAATAAAAGAGAAACAGCCAAATAAGAGCAGGATTCAGAGACAGCAAATTCAGTTTATCGTTGTTTTGTTTTGTTTTTTTTGCTAATGCCTTTGAAATAAAGTTTACTTCTCGAATCTCTGCCGTTCTTTCTCGTATTGAACCTGATACGACTGTAAAAGTATTGTTGTAAGGTGATAGCAGCAGATGTAGGCTGTATGTAGCACAGATGCATCGTGGGTAAATAATAAAGAAGACGGTCTTTTGTGAGTAAACAAAAGCTGAGGCCTGAGGAGAGTGTCTTATAGCTGCAGTTAATGGAGTTAGGTATAATATAAGGGGAACTCTGCTCTGACCACAAACCACTAAAGAGACCAGTTTCACAGATTTTAGTTACAGTGGTGGCCATTTAAAGGGAATTTAAGTTTTTTGGTGACGTCTAGTGGTGAATTTTCAATTTTCACATTTCATCTGCTTTTCACAGCCTGTGAGCAGCTATGGAAGCCCTGCAGGGCCATGCTCAGTAAGTTTACCTAAAAACAAATGCTTGAAATATTTAGCTCTGTGCTAAATCTATAAAATAATTTGAAATAATTGACCACAATATTCAATCTTATTCACGTGCAGCTTGTTTACTAAATGTCATATACTTTTACAAAAAATGTTTGTTAAAGGCCCACTAAATGCATTTTTGAGAATGTAAAGCAAAATTTCAATAAAGACTCCTCTTCTATCTTATATGTTCGTCTTGTGTTTCATTTAATGTCAGATTTGTGCTTGGCTTCTCTTTTTTTCAGTCTGTTTCTCTTTTTTCCTGCTGCTAGAGCCAGCGCTGGAATTGATTTCTTTCCACTTGGACTTGCTGCTTACAGAAGTTATAACTACTGTAGGTCTGCTTATAAATGCTCCCCTAATTTAAAGTGGAACTCAGTAACTTTTTACCTTAAATAATCAGTTTTGGAGTCTGTGTGATGGTTAAATGACTTGTTGTGGGGTAAATGAAGCGTTCTGCATCGCCCCCTTTCTTGATTTTTGTCGTGGAAGAGCAGCCTAGTGGCAGAAAAAACTCTGTGTGGATAAACAGGGGGAACAAAAGAAAAGCAGAGCGAGGGATCACACAGGATTCAACTGGACTTGTGAGTATTTACAATAGTGCTTTACTCCAAACTGTAGGGGGTGCATAAAAGAAAATGAGGCAGAAACAACAAGCAAAGTTCCACTTAAAAACCATCACTTAAAAATCATCACTTGAGGAAGAAATTATGTGAATAATGGAGCCTTAATTGAAACCATTGAAAAGATGAATTAAGAAATGTTACACAACAAGCAAAAATATGCACATTTTCTAAACAAAATGTTTAATGTTTTAAATAATAATAATAATAATAATAATAATAACAATAATAATAAAAAATAATAATAATTTTCAAAGTACCTTTCCAGTGGTTATTGTCAAAAGAATTGTAAAATAAATTTCTTCTACATTATTGGTTCATGTGGCACTGTGTGATTAAAACATGTAATAAAATGGTTGTCCCCCATTTCATTTTTGCTAAGGTCTGAAAACAATGAGTAAAACTACTGTTATGTCTATATAAACCGCCATAGTCAGAGTGTGTGAAAAAAAGAGTTAATGGTCAGTACTCGATTCCTGCCAGCAGGGTGCGCTTGGTGCCTTATGCATCAGCTAGCTGACCCCAGTAGAAGAAGCCTAGTCAGTACGTGATGAGCGAGTCTGCAGAGTACGTGACCAAAGTGCTGTTAATGACTGTATTCTTGTATCTTTTGCAGGTAAACTGGTGGAAATCAACACACAAACAATGTATAACAGTAGTAATGCTTAAGTGCCTTAGAGTGTAACATATGTCAAGCTAACGCGTAGTTTGTAGTTTGAGCAGTTTATCAGTTAGACACCATGTTTTATTACTAAGATGGCGGACGTAGATCGGTGGCGACCACGGTAACAGATCTAAGTAATGTTTGAGTCTGGTGTAAGCTAAAATGAAGTAAGCTAAGTGCTGAGAGATGAATGAGAGTTATGCACAAACATGAGTTTATAGAGAAGACATGTTAACTGAAGTAAAAGTGTTGAGAACATGAGATCCGTGGGTCCAGAGCTAAGCTAAAGTGTACGTGTGTGGATTTATACCAGTGCTAATTCAGTTAACGTATGTGTGTCCTGAGTCGCTCACCTTTTGCTTTTTTTCCAGTCTTCTACCAGACGCTCGCAAAGACGTTAACTGGCTAACGGTAGATAAACAAAAACTCCACATATTGCTCTACCTCTGTGGTAATTTTTGTGTATTTATGCTAAGTGTTTATAAAATAATCATGATATGAAAATAATTCTGACAGGGAAATGCACAGGGAACGCTCAGGTCACACTCGGGCGACGTTCTTTCAGTGATCTTAGTGTTTTTGTAGCTAACTTTGTTCGTCTTATTATTTTCTGATTAACGTTAGCTTAGCCCACAATCTTATTTTGAAAGACGGAAACAAGGAACCGGGTGTGAAAATTTGTTAACGTAAATATCCCAGCCTTAAATTAGAGCCGAAAAATCCAACAAATAAGGTTGAAAAAGCCAGAAAGGTGAGCGTGTCTGATATTGGAACTGAGTGTGTCCGACTCAGGGCCATAGCACTGCCGAGCTTAAACCTCGGACAAAAGCGCTCTTTCATACGGACGCTATAAAATATTTGTAAAAGAAACTATCCAACCAATATATCGTTATAAATGTAAGAAAATGTACTTTTATTTTATACAATTTGCATTAATGAAGATAATAAACTTTATGACTTTTTGAAGATAAAAAAGTAATAGAATTTTTTGCAGAAAGTGTCAGACTCTGGACACACATACGTTAACACTGTTACTGGAGTTCCTATGTGTTTGCTAATGGAGTAAAGTGCATATTTGTCAGTCCATAAAGGTTATGTCATATATAAAACTCACTAAACTGTACCAGTGCTAGAACACAATGTGATGTTTTTGAGAGCTACTGTTTCTTGAGCTATGTTCTATGTGTTTTGCCAGTTCTAGTATATTGTATGTATTCATAGTACATGGTTATGCAAATGTACTACAGAGGTAATAAGTAGAAGAAGTCTAGTCAGTACGTGATGAGCGAGTCTGCAGAGTACGTGACCAAATGCTGTTAATGACTGTATTCTTGTATCTTTTGCAGCTCTGGAAAAATGAAATATGTTGCACCGAGAGTGAGTTGGCCCATCATTTTCAGCTGTATAACAATCCTATCTAAATTGTGGCTAGAAAAAATCCTAAATGACCTGTAGTTAAAAAAAACACTTAGTAAACAAGTTTTGAAAGTAGATTTTTCCTGTCTGCTGGTTTATAATTATATGTTGCTTGTTGTTTAAGGTAAATATTTTAGTTTTTCTATGTCTGCTCTATTGGCCTATCAAATGTTTGTTGATTTGAGCGTGAGTATTTTCATGATCCACTGATCCAAACGTTTATCAGTGACTCATTTCAACCTGTTCCTCTGTCTCCGTGAACAAACCATTCAGCCCAATACGAGTCTGAAACGAAATGAATCCCATTAACCTGACCGTGAGTAATCCCATCTGCAGCTTTTCCTCGACGGAGAGTATTATGCAGGGTTTTACACTTCAGCTCTGCTGCTCACAACAACACAGCATTCCTCTGGTTTACAAGATCGCTGGTTAAAAATAAAACATTTGTATTCTTCAAATGTCAACTCAAGATGAAGTAGAAGCAGTAGTAGTAGTATTAGTACAACAACATTTCTCAGCAGCAGATATTGTACGTCTTCTCTATGACGTCTGGCCCCTCAGAAGCACTTTTTTTTTTGTGGAGCAGCCCTCATAGAAGCCAACCTCACTCAAGATAAAAGCTCAAAAACACTTTTCTCAAATCTTACTGTGACACAGCTGCTGCCTCCTGCTGTTTCTGCACTCTAAAAAAACTCTCAAGATCGCATTAACTGAAGACCACTGAAGAGGGTTTTGTCAGTCAACAGCGGGAGAAGGTGAAGGGGGAAAAAGTACTCAAAATATGCAAGTACTTCAAAATAATGTTGAATTTGAAGTAAAAATATGCAGCAAACTTGTTTAAAAGTCATCTGGACTTGGGCTTTAGAGTTGAAGATGTTTACCTTTCATTTAAGAAAAATTAAACTGGTCAGCAAGTTGATTTTTTGACCTGAAACTAAAATTTAGAACCAGAATCTGTAGTACACCTCCACCTGAGAGACACAGACCTCTCCTTTGAGGACGGTGATGTCTGAATCAAAGGATGATATGACAAAGGATTCAAAGAAGCAATCTTCTTTGAGATTTAACCTTTTAAATATATGGTTATATATTTACAACAGTCTCTTAAAATCCAAACCAAACAGTTTCCCTCAGATCATTAACATCAGAAGGAGACGAGGCTCATGGTCCTCAGGAAGGTTAACAACCTCAAAATACTGTAGCCTTTCATCCACTCCAGACCAATAGGATTTAGGCTGCGTCCACACAGAGACACACTGGTCCACTCAAAACCACTGAAAATGCTGTAATACATATGCTAGGCCTGTTGGTGGCGCTGTAATTCTGCCACAGAAATAGACAAGAACAAACAGGGCATGTGCAGAAAACTGGTGCAGTGTGAACATAAGAACACGGCGGTGAGGCATGAGCTGCAGTGAGAGGAGCTGTGGATTTTAGTAAAGCCATAAAAAATCTGAGCAGCGTCTGCAGCGCAAACACCGTGAGGCGCTGTTGTTGTTGAGTTTAGCTCATGTGGGTTAAGGGACAGGTTGGGCTACAGAGGCATTGTTTCAGAAAAGAGACGGAAACACGCAAACATGTAAACAGCATTTTGAAATCTATCCGTTCTGAGGCCTGGTTTCAGGTCTTAGCAGTTTAATACAGAATTATCAAAGCGTCTTGGATGAGAGAAGAAAAGGCTCCAACTTTAAAACCAAGTTCTTTTTAAACCTTGTTGTGTTTCAGCCTGAAAGAGCTAAAAGTAAAAAGTAAAAGTCTAAAAGTAAAAAAGTATTGAATGTAAACTTTTACTAAAGAAAAAGTACAGTCCTTACTGCTACTAACACTACTACTACTGCTACTACTAATATTAATATTAATACTGCCACTGCTACTATTTCTATTTCTATATTTCTAACTACTATGACTACCATGGTCAAAAAATTGCTTTACTTAAGTTTATATTTTAGTTAGTAAACTTTAGTAGTAGAAGTAGAAAAATGAAGTTACATTTCACCTCTGTTTACTGTGACCCAGCCAGAGATAAAAGCTCAAATACACTTTTCTCAGAGTGTGTCTCAGAAGTCCATCAGTACTGCGTTCTGTCACCTCCTCATCCCGTTTTATCACTGAGTACTGCACTTACCCAGAGAGTACAAGCAAAAAACACACAGAGCACTTTAGACCTGGACACTTGAACACTACAAAGAGACGCAGAGATGGAGGAGCAGCAGGTGGAGCTGCTCCAAATGGAACTGAATTTACACCACAGACACAGAGAGAGACAGAGAGAGAGAGACGGAGAGAGACAGAGAGACAGACACAGAGAGAGACAGAGAGAGAGAGAGACAGAGAGAGAGAGAGAGACAGAGAGAGAGAGAGGGAGAGAGAGAGAGAGACAGAGAGAGAGAGAGACGGAGAGAGACACAGAGAGAGAGAGAGACAGAGAGAGAGAGAGAGAGACAGAGAGAGACAGAGAGACAGACACAGAGAGAGACAGAGAGAGAGACAGAGAGAGAGAGAGAGAGAGACAGAGAGAGGGACAGAGAGAGAGAGAGACAGAGAGAGAGAGAGGGAGAGAGACACAGAGAGAGAGACAGAGAGAGAGAGAGAGAGACAGCGAGAGAGAGAGGGAGAGAGACACGGAGAGAGAGAGAGACAGAGAGAGAGGGAGAGAGGGAGAGAGACACGGAGAGAGACGGAGAGAGAGAGACAGAGACAGAGAGAGAGACGGAGAGAGAGAGGGAGAGAGACAGAGAGAGAGGGAGAGAGACAGAGAGAGAGAGAGAGACAGACACAGAGAGAGACAGAGAGAGAGAGAGAGACAGAGACGGAGAGACAGAGAGAGAGAGAGACGAGAGAGACAGAGAGAGAGGGAGAGAGAGACGGAGAGAGACAGAGAGAGAGAGAGACGGAGAGAGACAGAGAGAGAGAGAGACAGAGAGAGAGACAGAGATGGAGAGACAGAGAGAGAGAGAGACAGAGAGAGACGGAGAGACAGAGAGAGACAGAGAGAGACAGAGAGAGAGAGAGAGAGGGAGAGAGACAGAGAGAGACAGAGAGAGAGACAGACACAGAGAGAGAGAGAGACAGAGAGAGAGACAGAGACGGAGAGACAGAGAGAGAGAGAGACAGAGAGAGACAGAGAGAGACAGAGAGAGAGAGAGAGACAGAGAGAGAGACAGAGAGAGAGAGAGACAGAGAGAGAGACAGAGAGAGACAGAGAGAGAGAGAGACAGAGAGAGAGACAGAGAGAGAGAGAGACAGAGAGAGAGACAGAGAGAGAGAGAGACAGAGAGAGAGACGGAGAGAGACAGAGAGAGAGAGAGACAGAGAGAGAGACGGAGAGAGACAGAGAGAGAGAGAGACAGAGAGAGAGAGAGACAGAGAGAGAGACAGAGAGAGAGAGAGAGAGACAGAGAGAGAGAGAGAGAGACAGAGAGAGAGATGTACCAACATAAGTCCAGGTAATGATTAACTTTAGTTAATGAGACTCTGAGGACCAGAAGATGTTTCTTTAAAAATGCCGCCCAGATTTATTGAAGATCAGCAGGATCAAAAATTCAGTTTGACAGGATTCAAAATATTGCACAGAGCAAAATATAGCAGTAACTCAAAATAACAGAATTCAGTGTCAAGACAGGAACACGCTGTAGCTCTGCCACCAAACATCTCTCAGAGAGAGAGCTCTTTCAGTCTTGGGATGACCCTGAGTTCTCTCGTTCAAAGTTTTCACACAGCTTTTACAGTAAAAGGAAAGTACAAGAATGACAAATTTATGACTAAGGTCCATTCTATACAGATCTTGTGGTTTTGGAACATTAAGTCTGTTCTGTTCTCAACAGAGTGGATACCGGACACTGGCCTGATAACATAAATGTGGTTTTGGGTCCAGCTGCCCCACACAGAAACAGAATGGACCATGAACAGCACTAACAACTGCAGAGGCTCCAGCTGTCAGGCTAAAACAAAACTTATCTAAAACAAGATACACATTAAAACTCAGCATGAACTGTCAAAGCTAAGGAGATCAACTGAGAACAAGACAAGGCTTTGATGTTCAGGGTTCGAGACCGAGGCAAAACCAAACCCTGAACTGAGACAAAGGCACACAAAAAAGATTATTTTATTGATCTAATGCAGCCGACTCCACAAACAGAGACAGATCATGTTCTGGTTCTTCTGATGCAGAAAACTAATTACTCCAAAAATATGAAGAATAGCATTTTCTCATTAAAAAAAAAAAATCTCTGAGACCACCACATCAGAGACTGAGGCAAGAACGAGCAAAATCTCAAAACTAATCAATCAAACTTTATTTTTATAGCATCTTCCAACAACCAAAGCTGACCAAAGTGCTGTATAACATTAAAAACAACATAAAAATCAATAATAATAACAAATAATTATACAAATAGGCCAGGAAAAGCACATTACAACATTAAAATAAATAAAGTAAATTTTTCATTAAAAGAAAAACTCACTGCTGAACTGAACTGCCTAAACTAACTTTCTGAAAGTCTGAAAACACTGAGCTCATTTTAGACGAAAATATCAGAACTTTCTCTCAACAGGAGACAACAAAAGTAATTTAAACTGCAATTTACAAAATGTTGTGTTTACATAGAAATGATCAAACTTTTTCAGTTTCAAGTTGCACACAGACATAATAACAGTCTTCAAAGCTACAACATGCTTGGTCAATAAATCTATACCTCCCTGTGTTGCTCACCAGGACGGAGACTATTGTCCAATTAAAAAGGCCCATGATGCATTTGTTCAAATCATAAAATAGAGTGAAAGGTCAATATTCTCCAGTGGTAAAATGAATGTCTCCAAGCCACAAATGGATTAGTATTTAAAGGGGATATTAAGCTATTATTCATATTTTTAAACCAGTCTCGGCCTCCTCTAGAACAGCAGCACATTTAAAAACATTATGTGACCAAAAGAGAACATTTTTGGAGAACATTTAGGGCAGCAGAGTGCATGAGAAAGTAGAGTGTGGCTGTCTTTTAAACATAATTTAAAGAATTACTACAAAATTAAAAAAATGTCTGTAAGGAATCAGTGGAAACAGAGCTGTACAGCGTTTTGTTTTTGATAAATGAATGAGAGCAGACTGGATGCAGAGGGCTTGTTGTTGATTGGTCAGTGCTTCCTGGAGTGGGCGGGGCTTTGTGGGAGAGGCGGAGGTTCGTGCGACCGAGACTAAAAACTAAACTTCACCTTGCGCAGTTCTAGTAATGATTACTAATTTGGGTTTACAGTGTATGTTATGCTTTTATTTATCTTTTAAAACCAATCTTGGAACAACTTTCTAAATATTATGTGACTACAATTAGCTTTTTGCAATAATTACTTTACTATTGCCCTAAA
Organism: Bostrychus sinensis; assembly: GCA_020698575.1. Lineage (NCBI taxonomy): Eukaryota > Metazoa > Chordata > Actinopteri > Gobiiformes > Eleotridae > Bostrychus > Bostrychus sinensis. Next base: position 4,313,054 of record CM036251.1, read on the forward strand.
GAAACAGGTGAAGAGACCAGCAGAGGGCAGCAGAGTGCAGCTCCTTTGAACAGAAACAGAGAAAAAGAGCTGTTTACTTTCTTAAACCTTTTGTATGATGCCATTTTACTACAAACTGTATTCTGTTTTTTGGGTAAATGAACTGAACGAGCTGACAAGGGTTTGTGCAACCCAGCGTTTTGAGGCCTCAGAAACTCAGGGTTAGAGAATACAGGATTACTCAAGCAAGCGTGAATGAAACAAAACACAACTCTAGGTCTGTTTTTGATGAGGAAACAATGTTATACCAGGCTTTAAAATACTCCTTAAGAAAAAAATGATTAATAAATAGAATAAGTACTCAAGTAAAAGTATTTTTATTTTTTTTTATTTTATTTTTTTTACATCAAAAAAGTACACAAATCCAGTTTAACCGTATGACCACCGGCATTATTGGTGGTCATTATTTATAAAAAGTAACCTGGCAATCGCTATGACATTAGCAACTCTGTGCTAACGTTACTGTTTCTGTAAATGAATAGAAAAAACAGGTTATATTTTTTGGCATTGCTGTAAAATGTCCATGGTTGGAATCACAGAGAAACCATAAATGAACAAAGATGGCGGCAGACAAATCTTTTCTGTTTGTTTCTTTGTTCTTTTTCTTTTCTTGCGCTTTAGTACGGAGTATGGTTAACATCTCTGAAACACAGGAGACATCTATTACAATTAAAGCAATACAGCAGATTGGGTTAACTATCAAATAAATTCAATGTTGTGCTAATTAACAGAAAATACTTTAAAAATAACAAATAATGTAATAATGCCTTGATCAGCAACAGTACCCAGGTGTGGAAGAGAAGGTGCGCTTCTTTTTGCCACCTTCAGTGATTTTTTAGCATGGGAATTTCTGACAGTCGCCATGTTGTTAACAAGTATCGCTAAAAATGCTTGTTGCTCCTTTTCTTTTTCTTTTTTGTGTACTTATTTATTTTATTATTAACTTATACATTTACACATAAATAACCAAAATAAATAACAATACAAGCAGCTATGACAATAAAGCAATAATGACAAACAAAACAAAAACGACAAAGGGGTAAACCATACAAATCATATACTTAAATGCTTAGAGAGGTGTTTTTTTTTTTACATTTTTCTGTTGGATTGAACATCTTGTCCCATCAAAAAGCAATATTAAAAAAGCACAACAGGTCCCCTTTAAAAAGGTCCATATATCTCTTGGAGAATGTTATTGCTTTTTTATTTTCCATTTTGTTTATGAGTGATATGTATCTGTCCATCTCAGTTATGAATTCTTGTATGCGTGGCGTTTTCCTTGCCCATTTACATTTATGAATATGATATTTTGCATGGATAATAAACTGATCAAGGATATATTTAATATTTTGAGGAATACTTTTGCTGTATCCAAACATCACATCTTTTTTTTTTCAATTTCAATTTTATTTGATAGAGCACGATTAAAAATTTGTTCTATTTCGCACCAAAGGTAGCGCGAATATACACAATCAAAAAACAGATGGCAAATTGTTTCGATGGTGGAATTGCAAAAAGTACAAAGTGGGTCAATATCAAAACCTCTACACAGATATATTCTATGCATTATTTTGAATGAAACTTTCCGCAGTTTATTACCCATGCAATATTTGTAATTTAAAGTTACACTGTGTAAGATTCCTGGTCTTGCGCCTCTAGAGGCCACAGGTGCCACTGCACCGTCGCAAAACGTAAACACTAGGGCCCCTCCTCCTTCTGAAACTGTGCGAGCGTGCGTCTATTTCCATCATTGTTTCAACTTTAGTTGACCTGCTGCTACCTTTGGAAGTTTGGACTGGATCTTCTATAGAGTTAGCGCTAGCGTTAGCTTATCAACAAATATCGCGCAATGGTCGCAGTAAAAACAACTAATAACTGTATGAAAAGCACGTTCTAAAGAAAAAATAAAGAGGCTAATTTACCTGCCCAACAATAAAGAAGCAAAAACGTGATCTGATTTGCAGCCTTCTCTGTCTCTCATCTGACGCCAGCGAGCAAAAGTCTGTCCGATGTTGACTCTTGTCTGCGATCTGGTGCGGTCCCTTTCACATTTTCTTTTTCTTGCCTCGTCCGACATTGTCTTCATCTTCTTGTGTCCTTCGGCCCTGACGAACTGGCGAAAATAACAACGCTAAAAGTAGCTTCATGGTTATACTGCGCCTCAAGTCGTTCCCTGTCACGTGACTCTTCCTCAACAGCGGAGCGCTCCCGGCCAAGTTGCGAGGGCGGTTTCTCAGTACAGAAGCCCCGCTCGGAGCAACAGATCGCACCTCAGGACTTATAATCGCTCAAAAAATCACAAAAACAAGTCAGTATGCCCCACATATTTAGGAGAAAAGTTACACAGTGTAACTTTAACATAAAAGATGTCTTCCAGTTTATCTGATCAAACATAACATTCCAGCGATATTTGGCTATGACTGGTGATGTCCTTTGAGAGACATTCCTTAAATATTATTATTTGTGATGTCTGTACCGCTTAACAGGAGGCGAAGGTCACAGACTCCAGCAGTAGTTGAGATTGGGAGCAGTGTAAGTAGACTCTTAAGTAGAATGCTTGTTGCTCTTGGCAAACCTAAAACCCACCACTTGTGACCAGACGTCCCTATCAATGTTGCCAGATTGGGGGTTTCCCACCCAATTGGGCTACTTTTGCTCTCTCTCGGCGGAAAAAAATAGCGTTGGGCGGGTGTATAATATTTGGGCTATTTTTAGACTTATGGGGCGGGATTTTGAAAATGTAAAACAAACTTATTTTAATAATATCTTTAAATTTCCTGATCAATAATTGTATATATTTGCTGGTTATTGATGAATAAAATTAATTTTTAAAATAGAAGTAATAATATTAGTGTCATTAGTTGTTAATCACATGTCTAATTATGGACGTCTGATTGGTTGAAAAAAGTAAACACTGCAGCCCTGTGAGTGCAGACGAGCCAACAGTGTTTCCTCTCAAACTTGGAGTTTTAGCGTTTAGCAACCTGCATGAAGTGGGGGAAATACAAGAAATCGTAGAGGAAGGAGACTGACCCAGAGCTAAAAATGTGGATCGCCCCTGTCCCGGAGGAGTGCAAGCACGTGAGAGAGCTGTTTGTTTTTCTGATTACACTCTTTGTGGAGACTGTTTATTACTTTTTCCATTGGCAGTTGTGAAGTTTTGTGTGCTCAAAATATGTTCTTTCATATGTATCACAGTTTTAACATTAAGATTGTAGAATGGTTGTGATTTGGGCGGGTTTTTATTGCGTTTGGCGGGTTTTACGTTATATTTGGGCTGGAAACTCTCAGTCAGATCTGGCAACCCTGGTCCCTATTTAACCCGGGACAGTCCCAGTTTTAGGCTCCTTGTCCCATGTCCCAACACATATCTGTAAAAACACTCGTCTTATTAACAAAAACTCATAGGAAACTAAAAAAAGACTTTTATCACAAAAATGATTTACAATGTCATTATTTTTATTAAAGCTGCTGATTTTGTGACTGTAAAAGTGAAGAGTCTAAAAAAATGTGCACAGATCTGGAGTTTGCTTTTAATTCTTTAAAATAAAAAATAAAAATACTGTGAATAAGCTATGAATTTTGAACTAAAACAACAGCTCCTTCACATTATTCCTGATAGATTCTAGTTGTGGATAGATAAAGGATGTATCGACCAATCAGAGCGCTCCTGTCCTATGAAAGTGTGTGATTGGTTAAACTCTAAAACAAAAACCCTTAAAACACAGCCCACAGGTGACCTCAAAGTCTAATTTTTTTCTCAGATGACTTCTGTTATGCTGCACTAATAACTAAATAATTATCTTTACCAAAATACAAGGAAAAAGATATCAGGCAGTGCAGCTTTAAGAAATTAAAATTCAAAACTTACATCCTAGCATCATGTACTTTAATTACATGGCAGAAAATTGTATGCATTTTTGAAGCATTTTTGTCACTTGGTGAGTTCAAATGCACCGTGATAAGTGAAAAAAAAATGTGTCCCAGTTTTTGTTCACCCTCTTGCTGCGACACCGTTGACAGCTGCACCGGTGCGGACCCAAACAAATCAGCGAGAGTCTGACGAGATGGATTTTTGTGAGTTTGTCAACTAGGTAATGACAAAAGTGGTCCAAGGAAGGAGCAGAGGTGAACTGGGGACAGGTGATGCTCGTGGAGGGCGAAGGCTGAGGCCCCTGTGTGGTCCGAGATTCACCAGACTGGAGCTCAGACTCATGAAGAAGGTCTATTAGGAACACATAATCATAGGCAGGAGGTCAGTAGTTTGCATACCATGAGTTGAAGAAACCTTGTGAAACTCTCTGCAGGGTGTGGCAGAGCTGAGAATTGGCTGTGATTCTGTGCGATGTTTGGAGGAAAAAGCAGAGCTGGTGTGGCGCTTGTTAAACGTGTGAAGCCTCCGTCTGTCGTCTGCGGCACTTTTCAGCCTCCACAGGAGAAATCTCACACCGGGCCTGGAGCTGCAGCATCCCCTGGACCAACTAATTAACTGGTGTCGAGGAGAAAATCTAGCTTTTGGATCCAGCAATCTTCTCCATCTAACTTTATGTTCTCTGTCACCATAAATCTCCTCTGTGGTCTTCTTCTAGGCCTCAGCAATATTAACCCTGTAAAGCCTGACATATCAAAAAATAGCCAGAAAATTCAATTTTTTTGGAACTGAGATGTTTATTAACCCTTTTATGAAAAAAAAATCCATATCATTTTGTTTCTGAGATTTTTTTTTTGTATCACATATGATACATTGGGCGATTTTGGCAACTTTTTGCTCATGACAATGTTAACTTTAGATACAAAAACATAAAACTGGTAGTTCCTCTGTATTAGGCTTTAAAATAAAACCTTCAAGTGTCAGAGTAGTATAAAAATTTAATTAGTGTAAAATTAAAGTTACACTGTGTAACCTTTCTCCTAAATATGTGGGGCATACTGACTTGTTTTTGTGATTTTTTGAGCGATTATAAGGCCTGAGGCGCGATCTGTTGCTCCGAGCGGGGCTTCTGTACTGAGAAACCGCCCTCGTAGTTTGGCCGGGAGCGCTCCGCTGTTGAGGAAGAGTCACGTGACAGGGAACGACTTGCTTTACGGCATTCCCTTCTGCTCTTATACCTGAGGCGCAGTATAACCATGAAGCTACTTTTAGCGTTGTTATTTTCGCCAGTTCGTCAGGGCCGAAGGACACAAGAAGATGAAGACAATGTCGGACGAGGCAAGAAAAAGAAAATGTGAAAGGGACCGCACCAGATCAGCAGACAAGAGTCAACATCGGACAGACTTTTGCTCGCTGGCGTCAGATGAGAGACAGAGAAGGCTGCAAATCGGATCACGTTTTTGCTTCTTTATTGTTGGGCAGGTAAATTAGCCTCTTTATTTTTTCTTTAGAACGTGCTTTTTCATACAGTTATTAGTTGTTTTACTGCGACCATTGCGCGATAAGCTAACGCTAGCGCTAACTCTATAGAAGATCCAATCTGCGGCCACACAAGTGGTTACAGAAGTTTATACAGTAAATATGAATGCACTCTCTAGTCCCATTGTTAGTTTGACGTAACGCACGCTCGCACAGTTTCAGAAGGAGGAGGGGCCCTAGTGTTTACGTTTTGCGACAGTGCAGTGGCACCTGTGGCCTCTAGAGGCGCAAGACCGGGAATCTTACACAGTGTAACTTTAATGCAGATTATTGTTCTTTTGCCATCGATCCTAGCATTAAATTTTACTCTAATTGGCATTAAAAAGTCTTAAAACAGTCTTAAATTTCACAAGGCAAAACCTGGAACCACCCCGGGCGGTGTTTTATTGATCGTTTTGATAAATTAGAGGTCTCAGAAACTCAAGTAGCAAATATGATACAAATGGTTTTATAGGGTTAATATAATGCAATATTCCACTGAAGAGACCTTTAATTGACAAATGATATAAAAAAAAGTGTTGATGTATTTTCTGTGCGAACCCCAAATCCACATGGATTTAGAGGTGGCTCCGTGTTATTGTTAATGTAAATGTGTTTAATTATTCAGTGATAGTACAGGAGTGCTCCCCGCTTCACACCCAAAGTCAGCCGGGGTTAGACTCCAGCAGGAAAATGACGACCAAGTGTTGTTTACTGGAATTCCTGGAATAAAGGTCAGTGATTATAAAGATTGTGACGCGTCCCAACAGAAAAATGTGTTTAGAGAGTAAAACATAAACCAGAAGAGGCTTAGAATGAGACTGGGAGGGCCACGTAATTATAATAATAATAATAATAATATACATTAGTTTTGTATAAGACAATAAAGGACAAATACACAGAAGACTTAAAGACATTATTTGAGGTTATAGGCGATGCTGAAGAGGTGAGTTTTGAGCTTTCAGTTTTATTTTTAAAGGTTAGCAGTGAGTCTGAATTTCAGCAACAGTGAAGGCTATGAAATCGTGAATAAGGTGAAAAACGATAAAAAGATAAAAATGTATTGTGTTTGGAAGTTATTGGTTAGAAGTGGCCCAAGTTTACTGGAGCAGTAATGTAAGCATTAAAAGAGAGAATTAACTCAGTCTGAAAACAAATATATTCTGAATTTGAGAGTAGAAAGCAGTGCATAAAAGTTAGAGATTCTCCAACCATGAGCAGGTCTATATGAACTGTTTGGTATTGCTGCCATCTAGTGGCGTCATGTTGTAAATTGAGTTGATGGAAATATTAACAAATATTTGGTTTATTTTTGGCAAATACCTACTTTTGTTTTAAAATGTCCCCTAAACTTCACAAATTTCATCTCATTGCTGATTAATAAACACCAACAACTTCAGTGGCCCGGCCCCTGCTGTTTCAGGATGGACCACATTTTAAAATGGTTTGTTTTATTAGATCCAGGCTCCTTTTAAACTTTACACATTAGCATTTAATGCCAGATTTGAATTGGCTTCACTTAGTTGAGGCGATAAAATTAGAACTATAGATACTGAACTTTTCTTTAAAAAAAAAAAAAAAAAACATTTTGAGTTTTATTGATAATAACGTTTTAAACTTTAAACTTTTAAATTTTTGTTTTTGTTGTTTTTGTTTTGTTTTTTTACACGTGCATAGGTCACACATTGGGGTAACAACACATTACATAAAGTGGTCTCTTTCGGTTTGTGTTTTGTAACTTTTTTTTTTTTTTTTTACAGTGTTTATAAGACATTTCTAACTAAACGTAATAGGCAAAGGGGAACCATACAGCCCAAATGAACAAATAGTGTGTTTTATTTTTCCATTTTAATTAAAATGTGTTAATATACGTAATATACTTCATATGTACTGTATTTGTGTATTTGTGTATTTGTACTGTTTGTATTTTTATTCTGTGACGGAAAAAGCCGCTGAAGCCCGAGCCCCGCCCCGCTCCGTGAGGTTTGGGTAAAGCTGGGTTACGATACGCCAGTTTCTCTATTCTCCATTAATTTTACGCACACAAATGACGTTTCCCTCAATACGTGCTCTCTTTACTACGCTCAAAAACGGCTACGCTCCGCCGTAGCTGTCTGTCAAAGGGCATTTAAATGGCTACACTCTACAGAGCCGTGAACCTTTATAGCACGATAATAACGCATTTACGACAATTTAATAAAAACTGAAACTATCTTAGGCGGGCGCTAGCTGTGCGATTATTTTCGTAGGCACAGGTTTTGTGCGTAACTTTAGCCAAAATGAGCGAAGAGGAGGACTTTTTGCAGAAAGCCAGAGCCGGGTTTGAAGACCTGTGTCGGGCTCTGAATATGGACGAAGAAGCGAGCAACGAGGCTTGGAAAACCTACGAAAACATCAGCAGGAATTTTACACTGGAGGTAAATTCATAATTGTGTAAATTTCAGTACTATTTCGGGGTTTCGTTTCTGTTTGGAGCCGTAAGCTAACGTTAACTCGTCTGACAGCTAGCAACGCCTCCTTACGTTTTTTACGTACCACAAATACATTCAAACATACAGTATTTTAATGTAGAAGTTACACAGAAAACTGCCGTAAAACTTAGACATTGAGGAAAAAATCTATGCCATGATTTACAGGAGTATTCTCCTATTAATTACTGGGAGAAAAATAATAATTTAGGCACGTGTTTTAGGGGAATAATGCGCATTTTGGTCAACGTGCAACGTGTCTACTTGATGGACCCATTTACATCATATTATTATTCATTACTACATTATTATGCAGTGTATATTATGTATTGATTTTTATTTGTCTATATAAATGTTAAAGCAGGGGATACGCACTTACTAAATGACTGTAGCAGACAACCAGCGTTTACTGCACAATTAAGCTACTTTTTAAGAGTTGCCATGGGTAAAAACAAAAACAATGTTCTTGGTTTGGCTTAGGCAGAGGTACTTTGCATGCAGATTATATGAATGATATCTCTAACTAAAGCTTTGTTGTATGGTTTAGAGACAGTGGCATTGAGGAACAGACACGAGGATGGATAGGATTAGTTCATGAGTCCATCAGAAGGACGGCTCATGTGAGAGATGTTTGAGATAAAGTTTCCAGACTGAGATGGTTTGGATATGAACAGAGGAGGGACAGTGAATATATGGGTAGAAAGATGCTGAAGTTAGAGCTGGAGGCCAAGAGGAAGACCAGAGAGGATGTTTACAGAGTGGTGGACGAAGTACTCAAAAGCCATAATCAAGTAAAAGTAACATTGCTTCAAAAATAATATTACTCAAGTAGAAGTAAAAGTACCCGACAAAATTTTTCTTCAATAAAAGTAAAAAAGTATTAAGTGTAAAATTTACTTAATTGGCAAGCATATTTTAATGTTTTTGCAAATTCTTTCTCCTCTTCTTCTTCTTCTTTCCCAAATTTTGAACCCACAACCTGATTGCAAGTCAGACATGTTACCCGCTACACCACAGAGGACAAAAACTACTTTTAACTCTTTAACCTCTTACAACGGCTGACACACACATGTTTGACATCCTCGTGTTTGGACAATTCGTGGCAACAAAACTATCTACTTTAATTTCTATTCAACAGTTGGATTCTGCCTGGATTTTTTAAATAAAACATGTATATCTTTCCATTACTTTGTTTATTTTGCACAAATTTTGCTGCAGTAGACCAAGATATGTGAAATTTTCAATTTATGTTGTTATTTGCTTCACTACAGGAAGGAAAAAGGCTTTTTTGGAGGCAAATATGTGTTTTTTTTCAGGCGGAAATTAGAATAATCCATTTCAACCTCAATTTATGGTCAAACAATATAATTTATTAATATTATTTCTCTTCCACAGTAATCCCCAAAGTCCACCAATTAATTTGCTACCAAGGTTAGCTATGTACACCTAGTAAATGCTAAGTAAAACCTTAATAAATGTAGATATAGAGTTTTCGGGAAAAAGGCCTCAGAGCTTAACAGGTTAAAGTTTTGTTCAAGTAAAAGTCAAAATAAAATCATCAAAAATGTACTCAAGTAAAAGTGAAAGTATGTTTTACAAAATGTTTTTAAAAAATAACTTAAGTAAATTACTTGAGTAAAAGTATCTAGTTACTGTCCACCACTGGATTTATGGATGTAGTGAAAGAGAACATGACATTAGTTGGTGTGAGAGAAGAGAATGCAGAGGAAAGGGTCAGAGGGAGGCAGAGGGATGACCCCTAAAAGGGAACAGCCAAAGGGAAAAGAAGAAGAACGATCCATATTTTGACCCATAGTTTCTTTTGGATGGTGGTTGATGGTTGACTCACGATCCTAGCAACCCTCGAGACAACACAAACTCACACAGCATTGTTAATTTTATATTAGTAGATGCAAAACCCTTTTTATTAAACCGGGCTCAGGACTGTCACAAAAAGTACGCTTGTTTGTGATCCTCTATGGCCGGATTACTGCACTAACTACTCGCTGAATCTAAACCGAACTTGAATAATCCAACTATAAACCAGGGCTTGGACTAAATTATTATTCTCTAAGTATTAAACCCTGTCTAAAAGCACTGTCCTCTCTGTCTTCAGGGTAATGACCGTCACTGGCTGGCCTGTGCCCTGTATGTGGCCTGTCGCTCCTCAGTTCCCACTGTGGGTAAAGGAACCTCTGAGGGGAACTACGTCTCTCTGACCAGGATCCTGCGCTGCGCCGAAATGAGGTGAATAATTCAGCGAGTAGTGACAGCCCTCCCTGCATGAGCCCTTTGAGTTTTTATACTGTAAACTTATACAACACAGGTACAGGTCAACGCAATATAGAAATTAAAGATTTCTTTCATTTTGACCATTGTTTATGTTACCATGTTTTCTGTGCAATGTGTACCTTGCAATGGTAAGTTTTGGGAAGACATTGCTTATACATATTATGAGCTTTTGTAGCCATTATAATAAGTATTTTAAAATTCCATATTCATCTCGAGAAGAGGAACATTGGTAACCAAACAAATCCTCCCTTCAGTATTCACTTGGCAACAGTGGAGAGGACAACTGACAACAAAACCTAGGACCTAAACTAAATAAATATCAAGGAGTGAGGGGCTAGAGCAGGAAAATCAATGAGTAACAGTCATTAAACAGTAACTAATTCCAGTCTAAATGGGTACAAAATAAGATCTAAACACAAACAAAACCAAACCAGAAGCCATAAAACTTTAAATTTGTTTTCTATTTAATTTCTATTCAGGGTAGCCCCAAGATCTTAAAAGCATTAAATAGGTATTAAATTTGATCTTGTTGCAATTGAGGCCTTAAAAGTATTAAATATTATGAGTGGCTATTCAGTTTGGTCTTAAAAATTGTCAAAACATTATGCTGAACTTACAAAAAAAGTAGAGTCAATGCAATAACAAAATATTTTTATTGAAGAAACGTTATTATTGAACTGCATGATTCAATTATTCCTGATTTTTTATTGCAGCACTGGAGTTCTTCCATCTGTATTAGACTTTTAGAACAAAACCCTTGAGTTTCAGAGAGTGGTACAGATAATTTTAGTGTACAATTCGTACAGATTATTGTTCTGTTGTTGACGATGCTGACATCAAATTTCACTGTAAGTGGCATTAAAAAGTCTTAAAAAGGTCTTAAATTTCAAAAGACAAAACCTGGAGCTACGCTGCTATTGTGGAGCAGGTGTGTGGGCTCATTTATGTACAGAGTAATGTTTGCATGGTGAATTTACTGACACATAAAACAGAAAAGTACATAAAAAGGACCATACAGGGTTTCTGCAGGGTCTCAAATTAAAAATATATAAAAAATATGCCACGAACTTTCTAAATACACACTGAAATTCTCAAAAGCATATTACCGTTGCCAGTATGAGAGCGTAGATTGTTTCTTATCACGACATAAATGCTTTGCGGCACCCACTGCTGCAAACGGACGCAATTAAATACCTCAGCTCTCTGCTTAATAAACAATAGACTTTGTAAATTTGATCTTTTTAGTACATTTTTTGTACAATGTGTGTCTTAATTTACTTGAGCAATAGTTTTAAGAAGGTCTGAAGCAGTCTTAAATAAATTTAACTCACTGAACCCTACAGAAACCCTGGTATAGTAATTGGTTTTAACCTAATTGCTTCCCTGCTTCTCTTAAGCCTGATCGAGTTCTTTAACAAGATGAAGAAATGGCAGGACATGGCCAGTCTGCCTCAGGATTTCTGTCAGAGCACCGAGAAACTGGAGAGAAACTTCACTGTGTCTGCCGTCATCTTCAGGAAATATGTCCCCATTTTCAAAGCCATCTTCAAGGCTCCGTCTGAGGAACCAGCCAGACTCCACCGCAGCCGCAAACAGAGGTGGGCGCTGCCAGTGGACCTACAGCATATACTGAGGATAGGACAAAAGCTTTTTTTTTTTAAACACAAGGCAGAGAATTATTTTAATTGGCACTCTACAAGAAATCATTTTGTTCCCAACAAAATAGCAATCTGTGGTCATGATGAGCTAGAGTAACATAAGTGGGTTTTTTAGTTTTTCCTTACCGAGAGGGAGGGTCCAAGGATGGGGGATGTCCTGTTTAGTTTAGTTTAGTTATTGTTGATGTTTGATTGTGTGACAAATTGTTTGTACGGCCCTTTGAGGCGACTACTGTTGTGATATTGGGCTATATAAATAAAATTGAATTCAGTTGAACTATTACTTAAAATATGGCCACAAAATAACATGACAGTATATCTAACTCGGATAAACAGACTTCCTAATATTTGTAAAAGACTTTTGCATTACAGTAACAAAATACCATTGTCTTGTTTTACAGACGACACCCCTGCACTGTGCCTGAGGTCTTCAACTTCTGCTGGGTTTTGTTTGTCCACGCCAAAGGTAACATATTATTTATTAATGCACCTGGGAGCACTTGTAAATGATACGAAAAATGGCTTTTTTACTCAGTGTGTACAAATGTCCTTCCGTAAATGACCTGCGTTACTACCACTGAAACATGGCAGGGAAAGTTACTCACTGAACTCGTAAAAGGCCCCAGTGGCAAAAGTTCAACAAACTACAAGAAAGAAGACATTTTTAGACCAAAAACCTGCACTTGACAACTTTCCTGGCTATCTACAAGTACAAATATACTGCTTCCACTTAAAGGGGGCATATTCTGCCTTTTTCAGGCTTTCTGAAATAATTCTGGACACCTTGCATTAGTATTTCAGGTTTTCTAACTTAAAATAAAGTATACCGTATTTTCCGGACTGTAAGTCGCACTTTTTTTTCATGGTTTTGCTGGTCCTGCGACTTATACTCAGGTGCAACTTATATATAAACATTACCATCTACAGCTGTGGGTGCTCTGTAACAACTACTGTCAGTAGTATTTAGTGATGTAGAATGAGATGGGGAGCTTGGTGAACTTGCTTACCGGCAACTTACTTGTCGGACTTTCTGGCTTGTTATGTTAATTTAGCCTAACAACCTGGGAGGCTGAATCCTCCCAGGTTTGTTCTTTATGCTATTGTGTAGCTGAATAACTGTTAATGTGTCACTTTAACATACAGGACACCTGTTCAGCCTGTTGTTCTGTGTGCTTATTGTGTAGTTGAATAACTTGCCTTTCCAGATTAAATGTCTGTTCTTGGTTTTGGATTTTGTCAAATAAATTTCTAAATAAATGCGACTTATATTCCAGTGCGACTTATATATGTTTTTTTCCCCTTTATGACACATTTTTTGATGTGACTTATACTCTGGAAAATACAGTATGTGGAAAACCTCTTCTTTTGGGGAGCTGTTACTTTGAAGAGAACCCATGGATTGGTGGGGGCTGTACAGAGCATAAAATTACTATTTAGTAATTTGTGGTCTCTCCCATTAGCAAAATGACGCTAACAGATAAATGAGCTGACTGCTTCATAGTGACAGCGGTTTAAGGGTGAAATGATCAGAATGAGTCCGGTGGCGGTGTATGGGCTTTAGAAACGCGCAGGAGCACTTCCTGGTTTCACGTTTCTACGTAGAGCTGTGAGACTGAGCGTTTTCAGCTCTGGAGAAGGGCAGCGTCTCAGCATACAGGATTACTTAAACATGTGAATGAAACAAAATACTACTGCAGGTCTGTTTTTGAGGAGGAAACATTATAACATGGTTAAAAGCTTAAAAACAGGGGACCTTATTACTTTAGGATCTTTCTGAAGACTTCTTTCTGTTCCCATGCACTGCTCTCGCTCTTGAATTAACCTTGATTTACTTGAGTCTTGACCTCAACATCAGCCCAGTCTCATGTTCTTGTCCAGCCTCAGTGGAAACTACATTGAGGCGCCTTGTCATTGTGCTGAATTCCTGACCAATCAGAGAGAGGCGTCCTGCAGAGGATTAGAGCTGGAGCAGTGCGAGTCTATGGGACACTGACAGATTTACACTCAGGGCAAGCCCAGACCTGTTCAGCTGGACATGGCCCGAAGTGCTTTTAGTCTCTGTTGACAACAAGATTTAAGATTAGGCTTTTTTTAGGTGTTGCTTAGAGGCTTGTGTTTTCTTAACAAACTAAATCAATCAAATGTATGTGTCAGTAAATCTTGTCAGACAATGGACTGGTCAAAATGTTTTCACTTTACATACTAGAAACCTGTCACTACATTTTTATGGATTGTCTTGCTCAAATTTTTGTGTTATGGTAACTTCTTTTCAGGCAAATGGGCAGTACTTGTTTTAAGTACAACTCCATTAACCTGTTAAGCCCTGAGGCCTTTTTCCCGAAAATTCTATATCTACATTTATCAAGGTTTTACTTAGCATTTACTAGGTGTACAAAGCTAACCTTGGTAGCAAATTAATTGGTGGACTTTGGGGATTACTGTGGAAGAGAAATAATATTAATAAATTATATTGTTTGACCATAAATTGAGGTTGAAATGGATTATTCTGATTTCTGCCTGAAAAAAAAACACATATTTGCCTCCAAAAAAGCCTTTTTCCTTCCTGTAGTGAAGCAAATAACAACATAAATTGAAAATTTCACATATCTTGGTCTACTGCAGCAAAATTTGTGCCAAATAAACAAAGTAATAGAAAGATATACATGTTTAATTTAAAAAAATCCAGGCGGAATCCAACTGTTGTATAGAAATTGAAGTAGATAGTTTTGTTGCCACGAATCGTCCGAACACGAGGATGTCAAACATGTGTGTGTCAGCCGTTGTATCTCCCCGCTATGGTCCCAACAAGGGGACGCAAGGGGGCGGAGCCCCGTCGGGCTCTATTCGGGTTTAAGGGATTAATGTCATTTATTGTGTTTTATGTTACAGTCCTACCATCCTTTAGAAAAAAATGGATACCTGAAACCTTTTTTTTTCATTAGTTTATCTGTAGGCCATTATTTGTTTCAAGAATTTACCGTAAGTCAGGTAAGAGACCTACATGACTGACAAATTTAAAGCTTGGGGCACCAGCTGCAGCATTAGTTAGAGTGCTACTGAATCCAGCCTATTAGCATTCACAAAAGATTTTTCAAAAATGTTAAAAAAGGTTTTGGCTCCTTTAATACTGCAGATTTCTTCAGTTTTTTTTATTCCTTTTGTATGAGGAGACATGACTCCATTGATGAACAAAATGTCAATGTTGCAACACAAATAAGAGAAAAGACACGGGCGTAAACCATCATAATGAAACACAATATCAAGGGAAAATATTTTTGTTCTGAATACAAAGTTTACAGAAAATATGAAAGTGTACCTGCGAACCTCAAACTGACACTGTGAAAAATGCTTACCAGTGTCCACAGCCAAATACTGTGAAGACAATATAATCTATTTAAAGTAGAACAATAACAATATAGAAGATTATGTGACTTTTTATTGAATATATCACATGACACAGTAATCAGGTGACCTCATAGAATGATAAAAGCAGGTGAAACAATCATTAAAAATTGGAGGTGAAAAGTCTTGTTCTGCGGATCCTACGCTTTGTTACTTTGTTGTTACATAACAATATTTATTTACCCAAACAAACTCCAATTTTATACAAACAACAATATCTTTAGAGGGAACATTATTTGACTTGGATTGCAACACAAATTTCCTGATCAATATTTGTGACTTCAGTACGAGTCAAGGCTTGCACTTTTGCAGTAATAAAAGCAGTGAAAGTGAGCCTGAGGAGAACTGTTTTGATTTTGTGTTATTTTCTTTTTTTTCCCTCTTTAGGAAACTTTCCAATGATCAGCGATGACCTGGTGAACTCCTACCACCTGCTCCTCTGCGCTCTGGACCTGGTCTTCTCCAGTGCTCTCCTCTGTAACTCCAGGAAGGAGCTCCTCAACCCCAGCTTTAAAGGTAACACACTCAGACTGGGCCACAGACTGTTTTACTGTAATCATACAAAGAAAGTTAGGAAATCCAAACAACTCCTGGCTCAGTTTCTTGTGTGGCAGTTTAGTTCTAATACTTGATAAAATCCTCAGTACAGTCAAAGGCAGTGCAGAACAAATAGGGCTGGTTATGTCTATAACATCTAGTTAAAATCAAAGCTATTTTCTGTTGATATCTTAAAGTTACACTGTGTAAGATTCCCGGTCTTGCGCCTCTAGAGGCCACAGGTGCCACTGCACCGTCGCAAAACGTAAACACTAGGGCCCCTCCTCCTTCTGAAACTGTACGAGCATGCGTCTATTTCCATCATTGTTTCAACTTTAGTTGACCTGCTGCTACCTTTGGAAGTTTGGACTGGATCTTCTATAGAGTTAGCGCTAGCGTTAGCTTATCAACAAATATCGCGCAATGGTCGCATTAAAACAACTAATAACTGTATGAAAAAGCAGGTTCTAAAGAAAAAATAAAGAGGCTAATTTACCTGCCCAACAATAAAGAAGCAAAAACGTGATCTGATTTGCAGCCTTCTCTGTCTCTCATCTGACGCCAGCGAGCAAAAGTCTGTCCGATGTTGACTCTTGTCTGCGATCTGGTGCGGTCCCTTTCACATTTTCTTTTTCTTGCCTCGTCCGACATTGTCTTCATCTTCTTGTGTCCTTCGGCCCTGACGAACTGGCGAAAATAACAACGCTAAAAGTAGCTTCCTGGTTATACTGCGCCTCAAGTCGTTCCCTGTCACGTGACTCTTCCTCAACAGCGGAGCGCTCCCGGCCAAGTTGCGAGGGTGGTTTCTCAGTACAGAAGCCCCGCTCGGAGCAACAGATCGCGCCTCAGGCCTTATAATCGCTCAAAAAATCACAAAAACAAGTCAGTATGCCCCACATATTTAGGAGAAAAGTTACACAGTGTAACTTTAAGGGTGTTTTGGACTATACATTAATTTATGCATCTTCCTAACCTGGCCTGCCAAACTCTTTTCTGTTCTATACAAAGAAGTTAGTCTGGTCTCACTTCATACCTATGGGCGGAACAATCACAGGCGGAGTAACCAATCAGAGAAACAAAGGGCAGGAATGTTAAAACCATATATATACTGTATATATAGTGTATTATGTGCAGCTCTACTTATTTGTGAACGAGGACAGCAGCAGAAGCCAGTTGTACAAAGTCTTGTGGAAAAAGTGGGTTTGTTTGAATGTGGTGGTTATGTTGGACGTCAGAGGGACTTTACTGTTGTTAAAATGGAAACAGGACCAAGACAAAAATCCCTCAGAGGACTGAACAACAACAAGGACTTCAGCAGAACCAACAGGTGATGAAGGAAAGACCTAAATGCAGTTAATAAGGTCAGAAAAAGTGGGTTTGTTTCAATTAGGGCTGCATTATATGGACAAAACATGCGATATTCGATAACTATGTTGAAAATTGCAATAACGATATTATTGCGATATTTGAAAATAGAGCCTACTTTTCGAACACCTTTTGAAGGCTCTGGTGGAAAATGATTCTTCAGTGTAAATCTCTGTCAGAAGACCACAGCGTTATTGCAATATATTTAGATTCTTGCGATACGGATATTGCGTTTGCTGATATTGCGATAATTTTGCGATATATTGTGCAGCCCTAGTTTGAATGTGGTGGTTACGTGGGACGTCAGAGGGACTTTACTGTTGTTAAAATGGAAACAGGACGAAGATAAAAATCCCACAGAGGACTGAACAACAACGAGGACTTCAGCAGAACCAACAGGTGACGAAGGAAAGACCTAAACGCTGTTAATCAAGTCAGAGAAGTTATTAAATTCACTCTGTATGCGCCATCTTGGTCAATTTTGATAGGAGATAATTTCACTGAGTGGAAATGTTTCGCTGTGGCTGAGGAACCGGACTCTTCTGTTTTTGAAAAGAGAGTAGGATGGGTATCTGGCCAGGCTTGCATCCTCCATTTAACACCATTAGGGGGCGCCGGTGGCTGGAGTTGGTGTAGATCCTGGACAGTTAATCGCAGGGCGGACATTTACAGACACTGACAGACAACCATTCCCTCTCACAGTTTATTAGATTCTCCTGTTCATCTATTCATGGATGTTTTTGGACAGTGTGAGGATGTGAAGTCACTTTTTCTATTATTTTACATAATCGCTGGTTTCTGTGAGTAAACACCTACTTTTCCACAACCGCAATGTCAGAACCCAAACCATGGCATGCATGAAATATGTTTTCAAATAATAGTCATAGCGTTTCTTTGGATGGTTGTAGGAAGTCTGCTTAAAACCATTGTTCTGCTCCGTGTCAGATTAGCAAAATAAATCAAACTTGTGCCACTGTACACAGCATAAACTAAACGATTGAAAATGTCAGCTGTGTGTAAATCCACAGCAGTGAGTCTGAGGTTATCAGCACTGCAGAGTTTTCCTGTTACACCTGCTGCTTCCTCTGCTGCTGCTAACACTGTGTTGGAAAACTCCCCATAACCATAACCACTCATATCTGATCTCTACAGATTGTTTATGTTTACAAGCGTTTGTTTGTATATGTTGTATATACTTTGAGTTACATACAGCAGAGTGGTGCTTAAATGTGGGTATGTTTCTTCTTTTACAGTAACAGTAATATAAATGTGGACAAACTACAAGCTTTATTTCCAGAGTCCGTACTGTAACAATCATTTTTAACAATATATTATTATATCTGTGGACAGAGCACTGAACTTTTAACCTTCAGATCTTTACAACATAACAAGCAGTAGTACTTCTGTACAGTTTTCAGCATAGACTTCCTCTCTATATTCTTCAGAGTAGCCTCAAGGTCTTTAAAAGATTAAATAGGTATTAAATTTCATTTTGTCAAATCAAATATTAAAGTAGGGTATTAAATTTTGTCCATCTAAGTCTTGAATTTGGTCAAAATATTATGTTATTATTACAAAAAGTCACTATAACAAAATATATTTATTGAATAAATGTTTATATTGAAATGCATAATTCATTTATTCATGTTTTTTAATACAGCACTGGAGTTCTTTCATCTTTATCAGACTTTTAAAATAAAACCCTTGGGTTTCAGAGAGTAGTACTGATAATTCCTTAGCATTAAATTCATACAGATTACACAGGTCTACAGCAAAATGCTTCCAGAACAAAAGTAGTGACATTTTTCTTGGATTAGGTCAAAAAAAAGTAAGTGAGAAGTGCAGATTGCTATAGTTTCCAAGAAACAGTATTGGGTCAAAATAGGAAATTTATGCAACATAAGGCAAAAACGGTAGTTTATCAGAAGGTACAGTGTCTACAAGCAACCAGTTCTATCTGAAAGCTGCACATTCAATACATTCATTTTAATATGGCTAGAGTTTTGACATAAAATGTTTCGTTTTTATTTGCAGAAATCTCTCTCTTGGAAGTGGACAAAATGCATGCATGTAGAGAAATTAAATATTTTCAAAATATAAATATTATTTTTAAGCAAAAATGCCTAAATCTATTGTATAAACAGATGCGATTTTGATGTGAAACAATATCATTAAATATCTTGAATACATAGCTAACAGCACAGTTATCATTGATTTTCAGTTCATCTTATCAAAATAAATGAGATTTAGCCGCTTTTATCTCAGAAGCAGATCGAGTCCAAACATTTGTAGACCTGTGTTATTGTTCTGTTGTTGACGATGCTGACATTAAATTTCACTCTTAAGTGGGACTAAAAAATCTTAAAAAGGTCTTAAATTTCACAAGACAAAACCTGGAGCTACCCTGGTTCTTGCTTTTGGAATAAAAAGATCTTTCATCTCTTCTAAAGTTTAGCTGTTAGATTGTTGCAGGGTTTCCCACCTATTTATATTCAGTCTATCGGTGTAAATTTTTAATATCATTTCAGATCCAGCAAGATGTTTTGATTTTTTAATTAAATATATGTATTTTTATTTATTATTTTTTAAATTAGCATATTTAATTAATTTAAAGCCTTTTATTCATATTTTGCATTCTTTATTAATGTTATTTTATATTAAAATTGAAAATATTCCAGTAAACAGCACTTTATATAACGTTTTTGTGTGTTTAGTGTTTAATGTATTTATTTATTTTCTGACAGATACTTGTGGAGTTCTGTTGCTTAAATTTACTTGTGGTTGTTTCAGACCTAAAACTGTTTGTTGTTACAGGTTATTGCAATGTAGCCTCTTGATTTCTCCCAGGTAGCACAAAGAAATATTGCCCATCGTAAAAGAAATCAAACATTTTCGGGGTCATCTTGTTCACTAAACCAACATAATGCATTATTTCATGTGTCTCTGTCTTTTCTTCAGGTCTTCCAGAGGACTTCAGCAGTAAAGACTTCCGTCCTCCGTCTGGTCCTCTCTGTTTTATGGAGCAGCTGTGTGAGCTTCACGACGGTCTGGTTCTGGAGGCCAAAGGAGTCAAAGAACACTTCTGGAAACCTTTTATCAAGAAACTCTTCCACAAGCGTGTACGACTGGGGCAAAAAACATGTAGCGTATCGTCTGTTCTCATGTATAATGTGACTGAGCTCTGGATTTCCTTCTTCTTTTGCAGATTCTCAGGGGGAAAGAAGACACTTTGACTGGGTTTCTGGATCCCATGAACTTTGGTGACAGTTTGTAAGTGTTACTGCCATCGTTAGTGTGTTTGTTTATTAAAATTAGCAACATCTGTATCTAAATTTATAATTAGGTAATAAGAAGCCAAGTTGGAACACGGGTTGTTCTGGAAAAAAAAAGGTTTAAAGACTTTAGAATAACAAGAACACTGTATCCAGGAATACTTTAGCCAATCACGTGCACAAAGAATTATAAGAGGGAACCACTTGCTTACAAAATACAAACATTTCCAAAATTAGTCTCTAGTTTTGTCAAATATTTGTATGTTACTAAAACAACACTTCTAACTGCTCCTGAATCCTACAATAAAAATTAAAATCAGTTTAATCTTTTTAATCAAACTGGTGCTGCAACAAAACCTACAGGACACATCTGTCACTTACAGAGCAGGCAGACTCTGGAGTTAAGGCTGTGAGCTAAAGGCCAAACTGTTATTTTATTATTCATTTTAGTGAAATCCATCATTTTCTCAAAAACAATGTAACGTGTAACTGTTTGGTGTCCTGCAGTGTAACAGCTGTATTTTTCACAAAATAAAATTCTGAATGTTAAAAATCTCTTTTTAGGATGGGATAGGGATTTATTTATCAACATACTTGTTGAATAATTTATAACAAATAAATGGCCACATTTATACAGCACTTTTCTACCTTCATGGGTACTCAAAGCACTTTACATCAAGGAACTGTTTACCCATTCACACTCACATTCATACACCAGTGTGCAAGGTGGGTTAAGTGTCTTGCCCACACAATGACAGTATGCAACTGGTGGGAGTGGGGTTTGAACCGTCAACCTTCTGGTTAGTGGATAAGTGGCTCTACCAACTGAGCTACTGCCGCCCGAACAACAAGAATAAAAATGTCCAAATTAGTAATAGTGAATATTGAGTCATTGTCCTGCGTTGTGACAGAAAAAGTCAAACTGCAGGATAATGTCAAATAATGTAGAAATAACACAGTTACATTTAAAAATTGTGAATTGCATATGAAAAACTCTCTTTACACTTTTTATACAACTGATTTATATTTGAAATTATTATTTAATATTCTTTGCATTCAACTTAAAAGTTCTGTCACACTGCAAAAAAAAAAAAGATGTTACACCTCCAAACGTCAACCACCCATATATGCAGTATTTTTTAGCACAAGGACTAGTTTGAAATTAACAGCAATTTTAAGGCGATGCATTAGTGTAGTTTGCGATTCTTAATATTTTAGGTCACAGATTCTCTCACCGTTCATTGTATTTATTTACAAGGACTTTTCCTGTGTTAACCACAGTACGGGCTTGAACCGAGCCTATGAGGAGCACGTTCTGGCCTCTGGAAGCCTGGACGAGAGGATCTTCACTGGAGAAGGAGCCAGAGAGGACATCGGTACACCAGGGCCCTGTCTGTGCGAGGGAGTGGAGAACCAGGACAGCGCCACCTACAGGCTGCACACCAGTCTCACTGTAAGATGCTCTCACAGTTAAACAAACACTTATTAACCTAATGTGTAGCATTTGTGCATTAGATTTTGTGCGGTTGACTCATGAAACCAGATAAGCGATGCACTTTTGGAGGTCCATCAGTAAATTATGCTCTGATGAGGTTGAACAAATGCAAGGACAAATATCTTTCCCCCTGTGTTTGCTCAGGCGTCCGCTCTGAAGGTGTCCACTCCGCTCACAGGGAGGAAGTACGTCCATGAGAACAGCCTGTCGTCTCCGATATCCTCAGCCATGAAGAGTGTGGGCCGTCTCCATACTCTGCTGTCGGGGACCAAACAGGGACCCAGCGACAAACTCACCGACATACTCAAGTAAACACAGCACACGCTTTCCCCAGTTTACACAAAAGCAGCAGCAGCACGGAACGACACCGGGGACAGCGCACGAGCGTCTCAGTAACGCCGTTCTGCTTAGTTCGAGATATGTTGGAGTTCTATTTTCTGAGCAGCTCCGTGATGCAGAGCTGGCGCAGGGCAAATACAGGAAACAAGTGTCAAAATAAACTTCTGCTACACTTTCAGAATAAAAGCTTACTGAAACAGTTGTCAGGGGGAGAAATGTAATGTAGTTTTTGCGATGCCAAGCAGCTATTTTACAAGGACAACATGCAGAAGTTGAAAGCATGGAGCCCAGAAGCCGTTTTGAAAAAATATCTAATTGCGATTTGATTAGAGATGCGATATATTTTATAAAATCAATGTTCAGTTTAAATTTAAGCATTTGATTGAGCATTGACACTTGAGAGAACTCTGAAATATTTATTGCTGAACTAATACAAGGAATCACATGCCTTTCTGTAGAGGTCTAAACTACGATATTTTGTTCTCTCCAGGGGACACTATATCACCTAAATAATTGCAGACTTCGTGATTTGCAGTTGAAATTGCGATTTTCGATTCGATTTTGATTAACTGTGCAGCCCTAGGCCACAGGTTTGTGTTTGTGGGAAGGTGAGTAGTCTGTAAACCTGAGGGGGGAGACCGTACCTCCTTGGGTTTAAATTAACGCTTTTAAACATACGCACATAACTCAATCTGCTTCCACAACGTCCCCGGTGTAAATTCAGGATTATACATGTCTTTTACATATGTCTTCTTACAAACCAACATCATAACCAGCTTATACTCGCCTCTCTTGTCTCACACATTTTCACTGCAAGCTTAACCTAAGCTAACAAACAATCACAGCCCTGTACCTGCAGCTTGTCTTCTTCTGCTACTTTCAACCTTGTTTTTATCCTGTATGATTTCAGAGCTTGTGCCAGAGACCCATCTGAAGCTATCACTTTGCGTTTGAAGGAAATGTCTGACACTTTCTCTCAGCATTACGAGAGCTGTGCAGAGGAGAGCAGAGGAATGGGGAAAGGTGAGGGCTCCAGTAATGATTGTTTATAAATGTCTCTGATACTTTTTCTTCTCATCATAAGTGTGTTTACACCACTATGGTTGTCTTTTACTGTTTTCAGACATGGCAGTGAAGTACTTCGGTCTGGCTGAGACTCTGTACTACCGGATGCTGGAGTCCTGTTATTGACAGAGAAAAGGTGATCCTTGGAGAAGCTGATCTCTCTGTAAGTGGGAAATATTATAATACACAGTTAATGTCTATAGGTCAGAACTAAATTGTTGTTACTGTTGAGTTTCATGCAAAGATAGCGTGTGTAATTCTGTGCAGCTTAGACAAATCAAATGATATTAATGGCTTTATTTTGCAGAGTATTCTCGAGCAGGACCTGTTCCATCGTTCACTTGTGGCCTGTTGTGTCGAGATCGTCATCTTCTCCTACAGACCTCCAGGAGACTTCCCCAATGTCATCAACATCTTCAAGATCCAAGCCTATCACTTCTATAAGGTAACGACCACTACCCCCCATCCAGACAGCTAGATGTGTAACTATACATGCATTTCTACTACTGGGTAAATATGGTTCAGTTTCCTTAGTTTTTGTTCTAAAGGTTGTCAAATATTGGTAGATTTTTTGGCAACATAGCAAAGCCAAAGAAATACATTTTAGCTACATTTATTAATGTTAGTTTACCAATGTTGTAGAGAAATTCAACAAAATCCAATCTGATTAATAGACTTTTAAGTAAATTTATGTCTGTCTCACTTCCTGACTTGAAAACCCAAATTGTGATTGAATTACAAACTGGTCCAATGTATTAAAGGGGATATATTTTGCTTTTATTTATATTTTTAAACCAATCTTGGTCAGCTCTAAAACAGCATTTTATGTTTTCCAACCTTTAAAAACATGCTTTTACAATAATTGCTTTACTATTGGCATAAAGTAACAGGTGAAGAGACCAGCAGAGGGCAGCAGAGCGCTCTGGTACGCACCTTGAACAAAACCATAAAAAAAGCTTTTTACTTCCTTAAACTTTTTGTATGATGCCATTTTACTACAAAATGAAAAATGTCTGTGAGGAATCAGTGGAAACAGCGCTGTACACTCTTTTGGATGTAGAGGGCTTGTTGATTGGTCAGTGCTTCTTGGAGTGGAAACGAGCGTTCTGAGGCCTCTGAAACTCAGCTCCAGAGAATACAGGATTACTCAAAAAGACGTGAATGAAACAAAACACAATTCCAGGTCTGTTTTTGATGAGGGAACATAAAACATGGTAGAAAACTAAAAAAAATTGATTTTGCATAATATATTTTTAGGGTAATTGTCATGACTACATTTAAGTGGGAATTAGAAAATAGTGTCTGATTGTGTAGGCTTTACTTTGTCATTGCATTAACAAATCACTCCCAAAACCAGGTCATGATGAAGACAATGTTAAACCACTTGTACTATTTTTCTTTCCTCTCTCTCCTTGCAGGTGATCGAGGTGTTGGTGCGGGCAGAGCAGGGCTTGTTTCGGGAAGGTGGTCAAACACTTGAACCAGATCGAGGAGCAGGTCCTGGAGAGTCTGGCCTGGACCAGGGACTCTCCTCTGTGGGACAGCCTCAAGGCCGCCAAGGACCGCGTACCGACCTGTCAGGAGGTATGGACTGTGACGCTCTAAAAGCCAGAGCTGTTTACATGACGGTTTGTTGTTTGTGTGAGCAGCCAGGTGCTTCAGATGTGGTGGAAGTGCGTTGAGTGCAAGTGCGTTGTGTTATGTTTTTTTGTTATTTTTAGGTGATGCCTCCTCAGTATCTAGAGAAGAACGATGAAAGCAGCACGGCGAACCTCCCGCTGACTCCCATCAACCAGGGGCCGGACCTGAACGCCAACAGCACTGTCAAAGGTCAGTCATCAGTCATAACACATACATGAATATTCCACACAGTTTACCCAGCCTTAGTCACTGCCTAAAAGTACTACTGCTTCCTAAAAGACAAATCTTTGAACTGTCATTTATACTGACAAACATGATAGGCTCTTTTTAGTTTTGAGACAGTATAGAGCATAGACAAGTGGCGGTACAGTGGCAGGTGGGGCCTTTCTGTATGGAGTTTGGGTTGGGAATCTCACGGCATCTCACGATTTGATTCGATTTTGTTTCAGAGGCCCACGATTTGATTCATAAGCGGTGCATCAGACATCTTTCTGGTTCATGTCAGCGTTTTAATTGTATATTTTATACCTGAAATGTAATTTTAAACACTTTCTACTCCAAAAAACAAAACTAGAGAACTATAATAATTGATCTGTTGCAGTGGCAAATTCTGTTAGCATTTGCCAGAGCTGACACTTTGCAGCCCAGTAGCATCAAATTTGTGTTGGACATAGCCTACTTTAATTAATTTGTAGTCTTGACAAATTCTGATTATTAGCTTTTTTGAATCGATTCAGAATCTTTTTAAAGAAACGATCGATGCATCTGAATTTTTTATTTTTTTTTTCACCTCTACTTCCCGTTCCTGGATGGTTTTCCCCATCAATGTTAAATAAGTACCGTATTTTCCGCACTATAAGGCGCACCTAAAAGCCTTTAATTTTCTCAAAAACCGACAGTGCGCCTTATAATCCGATGCGCCTTATATATGGATCAATGTTGGTTAATTATGGCTACCGTATTCAGGGGACGTCGCCGAAGTGACAGGTTTTAAAAGCAAAGCTGGCTCTACATTCTGCTCAACCAGACTATCCCAAATCATACGTGAGTCCTAAAACTTAAGCAATTGTCCTTTTGTTGTCCTAGTTGTCCTGATATAAGCGCGGAGTCTGAAGCAGTTGTTGTCTGATAAAACATAAGTACCGTTGCTAATTGTGTTAGCTCCTGTATGTAATGGCGAATCTCCGCAGGTGATGCGCAGATGCTCAGTCTGTCTTTAAAATTATTAGTGACTGAATAGAGGAGAATCTAAGCTTTAAAATGAGGTATAACATGTCCATATTCAGCTAATTTTAGCCATGGTTAGCTGTGTTCAAACCACTCTGTTGTAAAAATAACTTAGCATCGCAGAGCAGGAATAGGCGGCAAAAAGACGACACGGTATGGGATGAATGAGATACAGCAGTGTGACTGTATAAACTATAAAGTTACCCCTATATAAGTACTCGTATCGGTACGTACTCAAATGGAAGTACTCGTACTCGTATCGGTGCATCCCTAGTTTTCAACGAGGGAGTTGTAAGAACGCTGGTTTGTATTCTATTAATAAAGTTTGACTGACTGACTTATCTGACTGTTTTATTGACATTCCCTTTAGCGCAGCGCCATCTAGTGGATGCGCCTTATAATGCGGTGCGCCCTATATATGAAAACAGTTTTAAAATAGGCCATTCATTCAAGGTGTGCCTTATAATCCGATGCGCCTTATAGTGCGGAAAATACGGTAAGTACAATAGGCTAATGCTCCAGCTAAGTACTCCAGACCAAAATCCTGGGTCACCATCTGGAGAAGGTTGCCCAGACGCAGCACTGTTCTCCAGGTCGCTCCAGTGGCATTGAACGATGGGTCAAATGCAGAGAACAAATTTCTCTACACAGACAATAAAGTAGCTTAACCTTAAATTGAGAGACTTTGTGCAAACGAACCTGAGCTAAATTCAAACCTGAGTCACTGTGGCATGCGCTCTGCAGGCGAGCCACTGAGTCATCCCGCCACACCTTGGATTAAAGTAGTTTATCCTCGTATTAACACATAAATAAGACTCAAAAGACTCACAAAGGCAATATTATAAAGCTGTCAGCTGACAAAGGGAAACACGTTGATAACACGCTCCTGCAATAACCATTGGTTTTAATTGATACATACATTTATTGATTATTGGAACCAAGACCTAGATAATCCATAGCCACTGATTATAAAGGAATGTTGCTCACCAGTGTCATAAATATAAATGTTTTTGCTTTTACTTTACTCACTTTATTCACTTGCTTCCTATTGCTCAGAGAATAGACTTTTATCCATCACTATTATAAGCAGCGTGTCAGTTTTATGCAGTAAAAATCTGGAAGCAGTCTTCCTGACGATGTTAGACCTCTGCTCTGACAATGTTCAAGTCCAGACTTAAAACTGTTCTTTTTAGTTGTGCATATGTCAACTGAAAGTGTTTTATCTGCACTCTTCTCTTTTAGATTAATTTTAAATGGCTTCTTAATGATAATTTTTTATTTGCGTTTACTGTTTTAAATTGTAATTCTTATCTATGTACTTTTACCTTGTCTTTTTTTCTGTAAAATCCTTTGAATTACTCTGTCAGTTCATACTTGACAGAATTAATTGTGCTATACAAATAAACTTGCCTTGCCTTTATCTAATTGTTATGCAAGCATATTGAGGCTTTTACAAGTTTTGCATCCATTGCCTCCTCTTCCTGTGATCCGTTCCAACATCAATATTAGTAAAATTTATTTAAAGGCCCACTACCCGAAATGTGAAGAAGAATGTGAAAAAAGTGTTTAAAAGCTCTCCTCCTCTCCTATTTTTTGCATTTTATTTTGTTCATTGTCAGATTTGTGCTTTGCTCCTCTTTTTGCTTTCTCTGTTTCTCTCTTTTTTTTTTTTTTTTTCTGGTGTGAGCAGTTAGAGCCAGCGCTGGAATTGGGTTCTATTCAGTGGAACTTGCCTCTACTATTACTCCAGTTTATAAAGATTACCTTTGTTCTGAGCGTGGGATTGGTCCAAAAATTAAATCCCTGTCAACAATGCCGTATAATAGAGCTCAGATGAGGTCTCAGAGTCTTGTGTTTTCTGAGATAACTTCTAAAACAAAAATAAGCTTTAAATTAGGCTAAATCAGAAAAGAGTACCTGGGAACCACTGCACAATGCAATAATTATATACAAAGTTTTGGCTGCAGTACTGCTTGTGTGCATCATTTTCTTTAAATCTTTCCTAATATTCCTCCAGGAGTGTCCCCTTCCCCCACCACTCTGATGGACCGCTACAGCTCTCCTCCGGCCAGTTTCAGACGCCGTTTATTCGTGGATTCTCCGGACAGCAATTCCAAAGTCACCTCCAGCGCCAACGTGACTCTAACCCCAGCAGCTCCTGTTAAAACCGGACCCACCGCCATCGTCAGCACCATCCCGACCGGACAGACCGTGGTGACGATGGCCACTGCCACGCTCTCGGCCAACAACGGGCAAACGGTCACGATCCCTGTACAAGGTGAGGGCTGTTCGTCTTTTTTTGAAGCCTAAATATTGTTTTAATTTCATGAAATGGCAATGTACTGAACTCTCGACCTCTGACGTGCAGGAATAGCCAATCAGAGCGGCGGTATCACGTTCATCCCGGTGCAGGTGAGCGTAACGGGACAGGGAGGAGCCACACTTCAGCCTCTGACCGCTCAGGCTCTGGCCGGGACTATCACCGTCCAATCAGCTGTGAGCAAACCGGTCACCAAGCCGTCACCGAAACCAAACACCAAAGCTGCCACCAGCACTGTGAAGAAGGGCTCGCTGTCTCTGTTCTTCAGGAAGGTACAGCTCACCTCTGCCCACCTGTCTTATCGTCAAGTTTAGTCTTCAAGTTTGAAAATTGTAGCTGTGTGGAATTAAAATACAGTCAAGCTTTTGTATGTTTTTAGCGCAATACTGCAGGGATTTTTGTTGTCGAGTTTGGGGGCTTTTTAAACAGAAGTAGTGATGTTGTGAGTGTTATCTTAAAGACCAAAGCCCTACATAAACTTACAGAAAAAAATCATACAATATATTATGCATGCAAATACATTTTCTAACCATGAAGCTGGTCCAATTATAGCTACATCAACAATATCATTTGGCCATTGTTTGATGCATGTCTCACTCTGCTTTGAAAGTTGCAGTGAGTCCAAAGGAGCTTTTCCACTAGGGAGAAAGATACGGGACGTGGACACCTTGGAATGGGTAGACTCAAAAGCTGCTGGTGTTTCCATGACTCTGGGTCCAGGAGACCAGTATCTGTTAAAGAAACACTGACTTCACACAACAAAACTTGTCACTTTCAACAAAAGTTGTCTTAATAAATGAAATAAAAATGTGTTTAAAGCTGACTTTAAAACATGAAGGCGAATAAAAAGAGGAGAGTAAATCCTGGTGTGTGTCTGTGTGAGGCTGGAGCTAAAGCTAAACAGGAGACTACTTCAGGTTTACCGCCAGCTTTCAGTGCATTAAAGTCACCTTTCTGCGCTACTTTAACATGTTTTAACAATTGAACATATAATGACATATAATGAGTTTAAACCAGTCTAAACTAAAAATGAAATCTTAGATTCTCAAAGCGAGAGCCATACTTTGCCAAAATGGAAACTGCTGTTGCTAATGTACGCTAGCTTTATTTTTTTAGCTTTAGTTTATCAAGACAAGAACGCGTTTGATGAAAAATTGCATTTTGCACTTTTATTTCTGTTCTGTGGCTTGTTGTTTTTGCCTGAGTGAAGATTCTCTCTTGTCCAGTCAGCTTGCAGCAGTGCCCACCTCTAACCTTTCCAGACACTTAACCGAGCTGGACCCCGTCCTGAAAGGCTGCCAAAAGTAGAAAGTTTTGGGAACTCTTGGGGAAGTGGAAACACCTCCAAACCGCACCATCCTAAGCATGAGTCAATCTGTTAGCAAGCGTACTTTAATTTACTTAGCAATCCATTCACAAGGGGTCACAAGCAAGTGTATGTATTTTTTGTGTCGGTCCCCAAGCCCAGATAAATGGAAGGGGCTGTGTCAGAACGGGCATCTGACATACAACCTATGCCAGATTAAATATGCAGCTCACTGCATGCTAAGAGGCAGATGGTTTGTTGTAGTGACCCCTAGAAGAGAAAAGCCTAAAGGAAAAAAGAAGAAGATATTAGTTTACCTGAAGTCGTCACTATCAAATGAAACTATTAAACAGATAATCTAAACTGTAACATGTGAATTTCCCTGATAGAGAATCCATTAAGACTTATCACTCACCATGTTGTTGTATCCCAGGTTTACCATTTGGCGAGCGTGCGTCTGAGAGACCTCTGCGCCAAACTGGACATCTCCTCTGAGCTCCGGAGGAAGATCTGGACCTGCTTTGAGTTCTCCCTGGTTCACTGCACTCAGCTGATGATGGACCGCCACCTGGACCAGCTGCTCATGTGCGCCGTCTACGTCACCACCAAGGTCCGAGCGAGCCGCGGTCAGATCAGTCCACAGAGTGTGTGTTTGGTGTCACGAGACTAAATCTGCCCTCTGTCTGTGCTGCGCAGGTGACCAAAGAGGACAAGTCTTTCCAGAACATCATGAAGTGTTATCGCACACAGCCGCAGGCCAACAGCAACGTAAGGCTTTGCTAACTCACGCTACCTCTTCTGTTTTTACTTGTGAGGTATTAAACTAACACCTGTTGTCTAATCTCATGTTAAAGAGCATTGATGACAAGGATAAGGTGTTTATTGAAAGAAAAGGGTGTCACAATTTAAGAGGTTTGTATCATTTTAAAACAAAAAGAGTTTGCACGACTGAGAAGAGTTTTTGTGTTTCCGTTTGTGGGGTAAAAAAATGGAACGACTTGAATCATGAATTGAAACAATGTCCAAATATGAAGCAGTTTAAAAACAGATATAAAGTAATTATTTGGGAGTTCATGGGTACGGAGTGAGCGATGTAGAAAATTAATGTTAAAAGGAAGTTGAATTCATTTTTGTATGGTGAAGGATTTGTGAAGAGGGGTGGGATTAAATACGTTTTTTACTTCTTCCTGCTCCTATTCAGACGTGTAAAATACAAAGTTATTTCTTTTCAAGACAATATATATATTTAATTATTTACTTATTTATATTTGTTACGACCCATAAGGTGAACATATTTAAAGAGGACACGGGAGTCAAAAGGGTTATAAGTCAAAGGTTTGTTTTATTTATTTGACTTGTTTTTTCTTGATTGTGTTGTGTTTCTTTAGTTCTTCTTTAGTTAAACAAAACCCCTCAAACAAAAACCCCCGTGCCCAAAGTAACAAACGAAAGGTGGACGCTGGGAAGCCGGCCCAACAAAACATAAGGACAGTGAGGTGGACGAGCCAACCCCTACCCTAACGCAAAACAACCCCAAACTAAGCCCTAAACAAAAGAAAAGCGAAAACAGGACAGCCGGTCTCCCCAGGTCAAACAAAAACTAAAGCTAAAAAAAAGAGCTACATAGGCCTGGAGTGGGCCGGCGGCATGGCAGGTGGAACTGCCGGTGCTCGCGAGCGTGCACGAGCGCGAGCGTGCATGAGCGCGGAGCCAGAAAAAGGAACCCAGAGCAGAGCGAGAGCGGTGCACAGGTGACCTATATATAGGTCCCGGTGAGCAGCAAAGAAAAAAAACAACAAACTTAGGTAACGTAACGTAGCTAAAAAAAACTATCCTAATACAGCCAAAAGAACAAGACCGAAGAAGCAAAATATACAAAAAAGGAAAAATAACTAAAAGTAGGCGAAAAAGATGCACCAGCACCTAACAATATTGGTGATAGTTTGTTGACAATTGAAATGGTTTTGATTTATACAGTGACAAATTTTGTTATATGTCTGTCAAATATATATGAGTACATCTGAATAAACTATCTATCTATCTATCTATCTATCTATCTATCTGTCTATCTGTCTATCTATCTATCTATCTATCTATCTATCTATAAGTTCATATGTTTGTGTTTCCAGGTCTACAGAAATGTGCTGATCTCAGAGAGGACAAGGCAGAACTCGAGCAGTAACGACACCAAACAAAACTCACTTGAGAACAATCAGGAGACAAGTGAGTCCTCTTCCTTTGTCCAGATTTACTTGGGAGTTTTTAGGCTTTAAACGTTAATCTCTGATCTCATTCAAAACCGATCCTGTCTACACTTGGACATTTTAGTAAGCGTAAATGTCATTTTTGTGGCACAAAACGAGAATACAGTGGCATGCAAAAGGATTCATCTCCCAGAGAAGTTTTTTAAATGGATCATTGGGAGGTGTCTGTCAGTCACTTTACATCACATGACATCATTTTTATTTTGAAGCAAACAAGAAATATGAAAACAGAAAACATGAGTGAGCAGAAGTCGGTACTAGGGCTGCACAATATATCGCAAAATTATCGTTATTCGCAATATCAGCAAATACAATATCCGTATCACAAGAATCTAAATATATCACAATAACGCTGTGGTCTTCCATCTGACAGAGATTTACACTGAAGAATCATTTTCCACCAGAGCCTTAAAAGAACATGTGTTGTGACTAAATAAAAATGTTTAAAAAGTCCAGTTTTAGTGGTAATTTAATTAATTTAGTCACAGCTTAGCCTTGTTTTATTCCTGGTTTAGTCTGTGTTAAGTTTTGATTTTGTGGCTGTTTTGACTTGTAAATACAGGAACTTACATTTTTGTACTTACTATGTTCGAAAAGTAGGCTCTGTTTTCAAATATCGCAATAATATCGTTATCGCAATTTTCAACATAGTTATCGAATATCGCATGTTTCCTCCATATCGTGCAGCCCTAGTCAGTATTTTGTAGAACCAACTTCTGAAGGACTTCCAGCTCCAAGTCTTTGAGGATGAGTTTTTATGAGCTTGGTTTATAAAATCAGTAGGATTTGTGCTCCCAATGATTCATTTAAATGTCTGGTTTTAAGGCAACAATAAAGAAAAAAATGCTAAGAAGGATGAATACTTTTGGAAGCCACTGTATTTGTATCATAGCCACTTAGACCCATACTTAGTTAAATGTGAACTATCAGTATTTTTCAGTCTTGCATCTGTGATCTGGAGAGATTTTATTTGAAGCATTGAGTGACTTGAACAAAATAGGGATGTAACTTATATCTTATAACTTCCTTTTTATTTAACCTGAATAGATTTTTGTATCTAAATACTGAAAAACAGATATTGAAAAATAAATATTATCGAGTACTTCACATGTGGGCAAGCAGATTCTCAGTCATCCAGATCACAGCAGACAAGTAAAGGTTACAAACACAAAGTCTGCTCAACAGCACCAAGTGGTTCTGGAAGAAAAATTTCCATTCATTTTCCTGAATGACTTTTCAAATAATCTCTGTATATTACCCCTCTGGACCCTGAGCCATATTTGGCAAATTACCCTCGCCTAGACTTTTTATATAAATAAGGCTATAAAATTCTATTCCAGTGGTCCACAGAGATGCTACTTATACCATTTTTTTTCAGCACAATCTGAACTTTAAGTCTGCGTGTGCTGATTTATTGTGAGTTGAGGATAATAATTACCTACCTGTCCAAAAAGCAAAAGAAAAAAACGTGAAAATGCAAAACGAGAGCTCTAATATAAAAAATCACAGAAATAAATGTTCACAAACCTTTAGATGAATAAAATACAATGTATAGACGCTTGTTAGGTGCAATATCAAATAAAAACAGTGCAGGTAAAACTATTGGCATTCTACATGCATTTATTTCAAAAATGTGCCAGGCGCCCTGGGGGTAAACAATTGTTTTAGATTGGAAAATACACAAGGAAAAACTAATATTTGTTAAAATATATAACTATTGACAAAAATACAAACTCTTGAAAAGTGTAATAACAAAGTAGAACACTGTAGATGGAAGTTTTTATATCAGATGCACTAAAAAGATATCTCAACCCTCCACTACTTTGCTTTTGCCCTCATTTTACGATCAACAGCTGTGTATTTGTAAAGTCACCAGGTTGTAAAGCATTGTGGGTAATCAATATGGCAACTACAGTGAAAGCTAACTGAAATTAAACAATTGGTTTTGGCAGGATTTGTATCAGAATTGTGCAAAATTTGGGTCCATCCTCTAGGTG
Source organism: Bostrychus sinensis (assembly GCA_020698575.1). Lineage (NCBI taxonomy): Eukaryota > Metazoa > Chordata > Actinopteri > Gobiiformes > Eleotridae > Bostrychus > Bostrychus sinensis. The sequence goes on from CM036251.1 coordinate 4,347,130, forward strand.
GCGCTCAATTGTAAAATGTCGCCAAAAAACACTAAACTCTCAGATGCCATAAAATGACCGAGAAAAATTACAAAGATATTAAAAGCAGCATTCGAGTGGCGCAAGCATTAGCTTCAATGGCAGGGTCCAGAGGCTAATCATCTCTGTGTTTACTCATGACCATATAACGATTCATTTTGCTATAAATACATATCTGAAACTTGTCAAAAGGCAAAGTTATAAATGCAGTTGCTGAATTTTCACATTTTAGTTTATCTTTTTGATAGAAATTAATCTTGTCATGAGTTACCACAGAGCTGATTAGCCCTCATCAAGTTTTTAAACTCTTAATATACTAATTTTTCAAAAGTCTATGGGAAAAATGAATGGAAAATTTACTATGTTTATGATGTAAACATGTTTAAATCAATTATTAGTTTCACTATTAACAATGGTACAGCTGATTTATACACAATAAAAAACAATATTGAACATGATGCCCAAGTTGTTTATGTTTATATTTTTTGCTTTTTTTCTAAACCCTGCAGTACGGAAGCGTATTGCGTTCACCTGAAAAAAAAAGTTTATGTTTTAATGACAAAGTTAGTTCTGTTTTTATGAGAAATGTTCTGTTTTTATGAGAAAAGTTTTGATTTTATGTTTTTATGTGGATAATGGTCCTTATTATCTTGTTCCACTTTTGGGGGGAGAGGAATTCAAAGTCAATGGCAAAGACCTGAGATGTCTGCGCAGAGTCGACAAACTAATGATTATACGTCAATATTACTTAACGAAAGCAGAATCTCCAGTGTCTCAAGCCTAGAGTAAAATAAAACCGTATTAAACGAAGTAGTTGGGACATTTACGCCCTTTCTTTAGCGAGCAACTCTTCAATACGAGCTAAACGTGTACTGGTTGTGATAGACATGAATTTACTTTTGTCATAAAAACCCAAGTTATTTATACTCATAAAAACTGAACTTTTCTCAAAAAAACGGAACAAATTTTACTCATAAAAACAGAACTTTTCTTGTAAAAACAGAACAAATTTTACTCATAAAAACAGAACTTTTCTCATAAAAACAGAACTAACTTAGCTCATTAAAACAGAAACTTTTTTTTTTTCAGGTGAACGCAATACGCTTCTGTACTGCATAGCATTCGTCCAATCAGAAAATTGGAAAGACCGCCAACCCTCAGAGCATTGTTTTAACTTATACTGCAGCAGCACTCGCAGTTTCCAGTTCCTTTAACGTCAACATCGAACAGAAATGTGACTTTACCCTTCCTTTCCTGTTCTCTGTCCAGGTGGAGAGCACAGTCCAGTTCCCATTCGCTCCAGCAGCACGTTACCCACCCCTCAGCCCGGCAGCGCCCCCTCCACTCCCACAAACAACAACAACAACAACAACAACAACAACAACAAGACCCTGCCCTCCTCCTCTGCTGGAGACGAGGAGAGAGGAGACCTGATCCACTTCTACAACAACGTCTACATCAAACAGATGAGACACTTCGCTCTCAGATACTCACCCAGCTCAGGCTCTGCTGCTGTGAGGACACATTGTATATTTTTAGGATTTTGTCAGTGTTTTTTGTATTAATCCAAACCCTGTTGTGTTTGTAGGTGGACTCTCCTCCTCTGGTCCCGTACCCCAGTCTCCGGACTTGTTCTCCTCGAAGGATGCTCCTCTCCAGTAAACACTCCATCTACATCTCGCCTCATAAAACCAGCAGCCCTGTGAACTCTCCATCGCCCCCTAAGGACAAGATGTGTTACTACATCTGCACCAGCCCTCCCATGGTAAGAGACATTACAACATTTCACCTGTGCATAGCTGGGTTTGTCAGTGTTTCTCTGTTGTTCTGTTGAAAGAAAAATAGATAATAACTTGGTAAAAGGTTTGGCTTTTGGCAAATATAAACTAGGCTAAGATTTTGTTCAAATTGAATGAATTAGACTTTTAGACTATTACTATGGAAGTGTATTGCGTTCACCTGAAAAAAAAAAGTTTCTGTTTTAATGAGCTAAGTTAGTTCTGTTTTTATGAGAAAAGTTCTGTTTTTATGAGTAAAATTTGTTCTGTTTTTATGAGAAAAGTTCTGTTTTTATGAGTAAAATTTGTTCTGTTTTTATGAGTAAAATTTGTTCTGTTTTTACGAGAAAAGTTCTGTTTTTATGAGTAAAATTTGTTCTGTTTTTATGAGAAAAGTTCTGTTTTTATGAGTAAAATTTGTTCTGTTTTTATGAGAAAAGTTCTGTTTTTATGAGTAAAATTTGTTCTGTTTTTACGAGAAAAGTTCTGTTTTTATGAGTAAAATTTGATCTGTTTTTATGAGAAAAGTTCTGTTTTTATGAGTAAAATTTGATCTGTTTTTACAAGAAAAGTTCTGTTTTTATGAGTAAAATTTGTTCTGTTTTTACGAGAAAAGTTCTGTTTTTATGAGTAAAATTTGTTCTGTTTTTATGAGAAAAGTTCAGTTTTTATGAGTATAAATAACTTGGGTTTTTATGAGAAAAGTAAATTCATGTCTATCACAACCAGTAAACGTTTAGCTCGTATTGAAGAGTTGCTCGCTAAAGAAAGGGCGTAAATGTCCCAACTACTTCGTTTAATACGGTTTTATTTTACTCTAGGCTTGAGACACTGGAGATTCTGCTTTCGTTAAGTAATATTGACGTATAATCATTAGTTTGTCGACTCTGCGCAGACATCTCAGGTCTTTGCGATTGACTTTGAATTCCTCTCCCCCCAAAAGTGGAACAAGATAAAAAGGACCATTATCCACATAAAAACATACAATTATTTTACTCATAAAAACAGAACTTTTCTCGTAAAAACAGAACTAACTTTGCTCATTAAAACAGAAACTTTTTTTTTCAGGTGAACGCAATAAGCTTCCGTACATTACTGAGTCTGTTCTATAACAAGAAAAAGACATGCCTTGGTACACCCTGGATTGCAGTCAAAAAAAAAGGTGTATAAGCCACTGTTTTGTTTTGTTTGTTTTTTTTCGTTACATCGCTGTAATCTTCTCTGGAAATGCCCTAAAGCCTGACATGAGCGTATTATTTTTCCCTCCATGTTGATGTGACTGAGAAGCATCAGTCAGTTCATGTTCAGAGATTAAACTCCCACTGAGCACACGAACGAGCGCGAGTGTCGCATGTCACTTCACAGGAGAGAGACTCGCGACCATCGCCTCGTCGCTCAGCTTCCATAGGAAACAAATACAGGAAGAAACATCGCCTCCCCTGTGTTGAGCCCATTAGGCTTTAGTGTTTTGTTTTTTTGTAAGTTTACCGTATTTTCCGCACTATAAGGCGCATCGGATTATAAGGCGCACCTTCAATGAATGGCCTATTTTAAAACTGTTTTCATATATAGGGTGCACCGCATTATAAGGCGCATCCACTAGATGGCGCTGCGCTAAAGGGAATGTCAATAAAACAGTCAGATAAGTCAAACTTTATTAATAGAATACAAACCAGCGTTCTTACAACTCCCTCGTTGAAAACAATGTATTTCCAACTCCATTTGTCACAGTTCAAAGCTACATGAACAGCGTTCGAGCGCTCAGTTTTCTGTCCCCTCAATGTCGCAACTCTTCTACTGAGATGGAGCAAAGGCCGCGCCTCCTTGTTCTTTTGTGGCAGGATCCATAAACACGCCTATGGCACACATGAACAGCTGGGACTGGAATTCCCCTTTACCGTTTTTACCGCTGTCACTTCGGCGACGCCCCCTGAATACAGGTAGCCATAATTAACCAACATTGATCCATATATAAGGCGCATCGGATTATAAGGCGCACTGTCGGTTTTTGAGAAAATTAAAGGCTTTTAGGTGCGCCTTATAGTGCGGAAAATAGGGTAGGTCAGGTTTCATATTGGTAGTAGTCTCAGTTTTATTCCTTGGTTCTTCTCTTGTTACTCTTTGATTTAGTCCTGTATTACGGTATTTAACCCTGGTTTAGTCCTAGTTCTTCTGACTTGGCTTCATCTGTGCCCTCAGCGTCTTCAGGAGATCAACACCATGATCCGCTCTGGAGAGACTCCCAACAGGAAGCGGGCCATGGCTCTGGACGAAGAGTCAGCCCCGAAACGTCTGTGTCCCGACAGTCACTCGGCTCTGATCCGCAGGCTGCAGGACGTGGCCAACGACCGCAGCTCCTCCCACTGAGGGTTGTCATGGAAATGGGTCTCAAGCCCCTCCCACAAACACAAGTGTAAACATGACTTAAACACGGAAGAACAGAGATTTTTATGAAGCCAGAAATGATTACTACAAAACGAAAACAAAACGGTAACAGTTACACTTAAAGGGTTTATGTTCTGCAAAATCTACTTTCCTGAACTTTTTCCCCGCCCACTCCAGGAAGCACTGACCAATCAACAACAAGCCCTCTACATCCAGTCTCCGCTCAGTTCATTTATCTAATTTTAGGTCACATTTAGGTCTGTTTTTGTTCAAACGGCTGCAGCACGCGTCACTCTGCTGCCCTCTGCTGGTCATCTTTTTCTTTACAGCGCCAGTAGAATACTTATTAAAAATGTTTTCTTTTAGTCAGATAATGTTTTTAAAGGCTGTGAAACGTGCTGCTGTTGTAGAGGCGACCAAGATTGATTTAAAAATATGAATAAAAGCAGAATATAGACGCTTTAAGTGTTGCTAATGAACAGCAGGTCGTTTGTGGCATAAGAAAGGTTTGCACTTTACACTGGATCCACTAAAAGCCTCTGTCAAAATCATTCTGTTGACCACAACGTTCAGTGTCTTCAGAGAAACGTAATCGGATAAACACTGCGCCATGACAGTTTTAGATTTGTTTTTATATTTTTACAAGGGGAAGCTGTCATATAAGAGACTCCAAGGCCGTCCAAGCTAATTCATTAAATGCTAAAACCAGTACACAGATCCAAAAGTACTCTGTGACCATCATCCTTCGTTCTTCTCAAACTTCTAACTTTTGTTTATTTGCAAGTGCGTTCATAACTTAAAAGTCCAGCCTCTGCAGCTTTGTTCAAACAGACGACGTCACAGTTAACTTTTGGCTTTGGTTAGTCTACGCTCATTATTTCATTCTGTAACATGACAACTCAGTATTAGTTAAACATTTTTGACTACAGGTGTCATGAAGCTGGATAATCGTTTGCGCCAAAATATCGTGATTTATAACAACTCTAGCACTTAAGATAATATTTTAAATAGAGAAAATCTATCCTCTGTCTCATTTTCTGCCACTTTATTCTGAATATCATCACTGTCTTTAGGTTTATTACTTCTTACTGTCTTTGGGCACACTGCTCTTTCCTTTATCACATTCATTTCTTCACAGTTAAAAGAATGAATTTGTAGTTTGTTGTATGAATTTCTGCCTGAAAAAGGGTTAATGAAGTTTTAACTGGTCTTTCAACGACTTTGTAAAATATGTTCATGTTGTTTTTAAAGGGGAACTTTGCAACTTCTTTGTTTTGGTCACATTTTTTTCTCTATGGAAGAAAAAAAAGTTGCATAGTTCCCTATAAGGTCACTTATTATGCAACTTGTGTATTCACGTTTATATACGTTTGCTTATTTAACCCACACACAGTACAAATAGCTTATAACAATGTTTAATCATGAGTTTTCTCCTCCACTTTTCTCAAACTAAACCGTCTTTTAATGTGTTTTTCACTCTTGCTCTTACCTAATATGTCCCATTCGCGTTTATCTTGTGTAGTCTGTAAATATGTGTAAAATAGAGAGATATAAAGCTATTTTATCAGAACGATGGAAGTGAAGTGCCTATGTTTTGTATTCTGAAACTTGTGTTTATACCAAACTGACTAAACTTCTCTACTGTAAAAAAAAAAAAAAGTATTAAAAAGTTCAACAGCGCTTGTAATTTTAATAGTTCCCGTCTCATTTCATGACCTTCCTGATGCAACCTTTTCCATTTATCCTGGCTTGTGATCTCTCACTGGCTACGAACTGATGGGGATTTTTTTTTTTTACTTGTCGCACAGATCCCACAGAGAACATCTTGCATCCCCGTCAGGTCAAAATGTTGTGTAAAAACTTTGTAGCCAACAGAATAATACCAGCACAAAATCAAAAACCATCAATCTGGAAACTTTCTCTCTGCAAGCCACTGTCTGTAAACCGTACTCTCTCATTAAACCTGACGCTGCTGCCGCGTTCACGATACATTGGACTCTCTGAAGTCCCGACGTAAAGAAGCAGACTTCTGAAGACACACATGGATCAACACAACAACATTTGCATTCCCATGTTTTATAGAAAACAAACAAATATCTTTTCAGAACAGTTTGGTGCAAAGTTATACGAGGGGATGTTTCTATTTCTGGTTTGGCATTTCAGTGATAAATGAATTGTCAAAGATGTTTTTGCAGAGTTTTAGCACTGATAACTTCATTAATTACATAAAGATACGTACAAATCTGCAGACAAGTGTGAGATCTCTCGTTTAAAATAAGGATTTCACTGTAACCACACTGTTCTCCTGTCACAGAGAGTCCCTGTGATTGTGACGCTTCCACACAAGTTTCAAAACAAAAATTCCGACCCCAGACGGTGTTCAAAGCTGTTTTTCTGAGTCAGAGGTCAGAATTTCCGAGATTCCGATGCATCATGAACACAGCATTTTCTGCACACATTCCAACCTTTTCATAGGTGCAACGACAAAAGAGAACCATGTTCTGTGCATTTAATGGCGACAGCAAACATCACAAAAAACAGAGTTCTGCCATATTTTTTTAAAAAGAGGGATATATAATATCCATTCAGTAAACTGTACAGTCTTTAAAAAAAAATCATATTTTCTGTTTTACATAGAAAATTCATGTTTTTTTAGATCAGTCCTGAGGTTTCAAAAATGTTTTCTTGTTTGTCACACGTTTTGGTTCAGATCCTCCTCGTCGATGGTGGCTCTCTCTCTTTTCTTTGCAAACTTCTTCTTCATGCTGCTCACGAGACTCTCATACCTGAAATGAAACAGGAAAAAAAAACATTTGTCATGTGACAGGTGACATTTATGTACATTTAACTTAGACACTGGTTTGAGAAAATGGTAGCAACATAGCATCAAGTCTTTTTTACAAATAAATGTTACAAAGACGCTCTAACAGGGAAATAGTGCATAAAAATTCCTTTTATCTGCCATTTTCTGTATTTTGTATTAGTCCAGCTTTAATAGGACTTGACTTTAACACCAAGAGTACTAGACCCCAGCATCATGGGACTAAGACAAAACCTGGATTAGGACCAAAACCATTTAGTCCTGATCTTCTGCTGGATGAGTAACTGTGGCGTTACTGATCAAAATGTACAAATATAAAGCTACAACAAATGTTTTCTCCCTCATTATCTCTTGCTCTCGTCAAACCCACTAAAATCTTACCTCAGAGCCATTTCTTCATCTGTGACGTCTGTCTGCATTTTTCTAAAGTCCTCTTCCATTTCAGTCTCCGTTTCCTCTTTAGGATTCATCAGCAGCATTAATTTCTGTAAAGAAAACACAGTACATACATTCAGGTAATTTTATCGTACATGTAAAACTGAGGCACACAGAACTGACAAAGTAAACAGTGCAAGTGTAAAAGTCTGAGGGAGGACACAGACCTCGACCTCTGGGTTGAAGCCCATGAATGAGACGCGTCCATATCTCAGGTCTTCACAGGGGACGAAGCTCTTCTCCTCCAGGATCAGGTTTCTGTGACAAAGAATAACAATCTTTAATAATAATTATTAACTGGTTACCAATGATATCTAAAAAAACATAATCTATATTTCACACCATGTAAATATTATTCCTAAAAACTGTTAAAATGGTTGAAATGTAACTTTATTTTAAGATTTTCAAAACTAGAAGCACTCTGAGAATGGAGACCTCTGCCAAGGCAAAAATAGAGTGCCCAGACTTCGACCTTTTTGTTTTTTTGGCTTTATTAAACAGTGCAGTCGAGAAAAGACAGGAAATCATTGGGAAGACACCGTGGAGAGACATTCGGCAAAGCACTGGAGTCCAGACTCGATTCCTCACAGACATTTTTACATTTTATAGTAAAATGGCATCATACAAAACATTTAGGTCTGTTTTTGTTCAAACGGCTGCAGCACGCTTCACTCTGCTGCCCTCTGCTGGTCATATTTTTCTTTACAGCGCCAGTAGAATACTTATTAAAAATGTTTTCTTTTAGTCAGATAATGTTTTTAAAGGCTGTGAAACGTGCTGCTGTTGTAGAGGCGACCAAGATTGATTTAAAAATATGAATAAAAGCAGAATATAGACGCTTTAAGTGTTGCTAATGAACAGCAGGTCGTTTGTGGCATAAGAAAGGTTTGCACTTTACACTGGATCCACTAAAAGCCTCTGTCAAAATCATTCTGTTGACCACAACGTTCAGTGTCTTCAGAGAAACGTAATGGATAAACACTGCGCCATGACAGTTTTAGATTTGTTTTTATATTTTTACAAGGGGAAGCTGTCATATAAGAGACTCCAAGGCCGCCCAAGCTAATTCATTAAATGCTAAAACCAGTACACAGATCCAAAAGTACTCTGTGACCATCATCCTTCGTGCTTCTCAAACATCTAACTTTTATTTATTTGCAAGTGCGTTCATAACTTCTGGCTGCAGAAATCCAGACAGGAAATCATTGGGAAAGCGCTGGAGTCCGGACTCGAACCCACAACGCCGAGGCAGGCTGTAGTTCCCCTGTATATGGCCGCAGCTGTACCAACGGCTGTATATTGCAGTACAGACCAGGACTCTTCTCATTCTGGGGTAAATGCTCTTTCCATTAAGCCTGACATTAGTGAGTTAAGTTAGTATTGTTGCTCTGTATCTCCAAATGGGACAGAATCACTTTAAAAACACTGCTGGATCCACACCAGAATGAACCATTTTGGCCCGTTACAACATTATGTATAAATTCAAGCATTCATACTAAAACTTCTGCACAGCGCTGTTTATCAATGCGACATGATTACAGCCTTCTTTACCAGTCCTAAATGTAAAGTAAATGTGTGCAGGACTGGAGCGTACTCTTTGGTCTTGAGCTCGGGCAGGTCCAGGTACCAGTGCTCGTCGCTGATGATCCTCCTCTCGTCTTCCTCCAGCTGTTTCTTCGTCTCTGCGTCCAGCCCTCTCTGCATGAACTGGAACAACACAGCATGATGTTGGTATAAACTATCTTCTTATCGATGGATATACAACATGCACAATGTGTTTGGGTGGGCACTTTCATCACGTAAGAGACTGATTACCTACTCCCCAAATATACAGACTCTAAATGTTATGCTTCTTGTGAAAACCCATCCTTAATATACACACACCAATCAGGTAGGGCTGAAACAACTAATTTGATTAATTTATATAATTATCGAAATAACCATTAACTAATTTAGTAATTGATTAATCGCCGTCTGTGGTATTCATAGCCTCTGAAACAGGTTAGAAGTGGTTTTATTACCAAAACAGAGCAATAAACTCACAGAAACAATTAAACACAATGTGAATTTTGTGTTTTAGAATAAAAAAACATCTTTGTGAGTATTGCTGTATCTAAAAGGTCTTCAAATAGCAAACCTGAACGTTTGTCTTGTTCAAATTTTGTAAAAATAAATAAATAAATGATTTTTCACAGTATTAGTTACCCATTTTTAACAATAAAACCACAATTTTTCAACAACAAGGTCATAAGCACATTTACCCATGCTTCAGTATCCAATTGTAAATCGATTAATCTTAGCAATAATAAACTTATTAATCAATTATCAAAATAATCATTAGTTGCAAGCCTATAATCAGGCATAACTTTGTGGCCAGCTGCATATTGACTTGTTTCGCTCATCTGTTGGATCTGAACCTGCATCACCTGACCGTCTGATCCACCTCTGACAGATCCTGACCTCTGCAGACCGGGACCGTCCCACAGCTGCAGGTCTGGAGATGCTCTGCCCCAGTCATCTGTAGCCGTCACAGCGTAACCCTCGCCAAACTCAAGTCCTTACCCATTTTTCTTTCTTCTAACACAACAACTTTGGGGACAAAATGTTCACTCGCTGCCTGACAAAGCCCACCCTCGAACAGGAGCCAGACAGAATGTTATTAACCAGTGAGCTTGAAGAGGCATAAAGCAAAAAGCTACTAAACTAAATCAAGCTTTAAATTGGTTAGACCCAGTTTAAACAAGAACTAAGACAGAGTTTTATGTTTTTTATCATGTTTTTAACTGACAATTAATATGACACTTGCACTACTGGCGTTAATCAGGGTAGCTCCAGGTTTTCCCCAAATAAAATTTAAGACCTTAAAATTAAATTTTACGCAGAACAATTATGTTTGAAATATACACCAAGGTATTTTCTGATTTACTAATCTCTGAAACTCAAGGGTTTTATCATAACGGCCTAATACAGATGAAATAATTCCAAGCCCCTATAAAAAAATATAAAAAAAATATAAATAAAACTCAATAATAAAGTTTCTCCAATAAGCAGTAGTCATTTTAGCCATTGGTTATGGTGGTATCAGTACTTTTTGTAATATTAACATAAATATTTGACACATTTAAGGCCTAGATGAACAAAATTCAGTGCCTACTCATAAGATTTAATGCATTTAAGGCCTTGATTTTGACAATACTACATTTTTAATACTAACAACTTGAGATAGCAAAAACAAAAAAAAACAAAAAAAACATAATTTCTTGAATATAATTACCTGTATTTACTGCATTAAAGCACATTCTGAGTCTCAAAAAGCTCGATGTTATAAAAATGCAGGGCGAGTAAATAAATGTGCTTTAAATTTCTCGTTTTTTGGCTAAATCCAGCGACTGCGCACGCGCCACTCACCTTCATACGGAGCACGTTTTTGGAGAGCTTCGCGTTGTCGTTTGCCATGGTTCACAGTTTATTTTAGCAGAAAATATTTCACCTAAAAAACAAAAAAAGAGCCAGAGCCGAGTCCACGCTGCTTCCGCTTCTCCTTCTGTGGCTTGCCGGAAGTGGAGGGAGGACTTATAACCGCGCTGACGCCACCTTCAGGAGAGGAGTGGGACTACTGTATTATTAAAAAAAGGTGCATGATGTAAATATTGGTCAAATTAGCAACACAAAGTACTCAACTTTATTACTGTAGTAAAAGTACAGAACCTCCAGGTCAAATATTACTCAAATACAAGTAAAAGTTGCTAAGTCAAATCTTTTACTTGAGTGAAAGTATTAGAAAATGTACTTTTTCATACATTCTTAATTCTACCCACAAAGATGAGACGTCAAAATCATTTTAGTTTCTACAGCAAAAGCAAGCCAGACGTTTTATAAATAAGGCTAGGTATTACGATCATACTAATCAATTATTTTTAAATTGGTTTATTAAAGAATCGTGGATTTTTTTTTAATTTTATTTTTTTGTCTCTAATAGTTCTGTTTGTCTGTTATTGTCCTTTGTTTGTCTTTCTCCCTTGTCCTTTTTGTTTTGTATTGACTGAATAAAAAATAAAAGTAAGCAAATAAAAGAATAATAATAATTAGGTAAAGTTAAAAGCAAAAGCTTAAATCACATCCAGATTGTGTTCAAAGCTTCTTTTTAGTTCCTGAGAGCAAATATAAGTATAAATATAAGTAGAAGTAGAAGTATAAGAATAAGTATAAGTATAAGTATAAGAGTAAGTATAAGTATAAGAGTAAGTATAAGTATAAATATAAGTAGAAGTATAAGAATAAGTATAAGTATAAGTATAAGAGTAAATATAAGTATAAGAGTAAGTATAAGTATAAGAGTAAATATAAGTATAAGAGTAAGTATAAGTATAAGTATAAATATAAGTAGAAGTAGAAGAGTAAGTATAAGTATAAGTATAAATATAAGTAGAAGTAGAAGAGTAAGTATAAGTATAAGTATAAGTACAAGTATAAGTATAAGTATAAGTAAGTGTTGTATGAAACTACACAGAATGTAAACGCTGCATAAACGTGAAGCACTGAGGCTTTAAATCCCTACAGGGCCCATTCTAAAAACCTGCTCTGGGGCCCCTCATTACTAAGTTATGCCACTTTTTTACTCACAAGTACACTTGAAAATAAGTACTTTTACACTTTTACTTAAGTAGAAATTTACCTTTACTTTTACTTGAGTACATTGTTGCTCCTTTATCTGTACTTTTACTTAAGTAAAGAAACTGAGTACTTCCTCCTCCGCTGCTCTTTAGCCCCGTGGCTCCTCCTCTGGCTCTGTAAAGTCAATAAAGCAATAATCAGACAACGATAAAACAATCTGCATCTGCATCATGTTTTCAGTCTAAAATAAAACTTCTGCCCTGTTTTCCAGTGTATATGTTGTGGACATACCTGTTAAAATGTTATAATAAACTGTTTTATCCTCAATAGTCCACACATTTACACAGACTGATCAGAAAAAGTTACTAGGTGTAACTCTACTTCTCTGAGTGAGATAATCAGTGTAGTATCTAACTTTATCTTTGTTAGTTTGCAATTATTAATGACCATTACTGTGCTATATTTCAGCTAAACGACTTTTGTGCAGCTATACTTTAGTATAGATTAGTTTAGTTAAGTTTAGTTTATTGTGTTTAATTAGGCAAATAAACATACATGTATTTCCAGTTTATAGGCAACAAAAAAAATCCCTCAAAATATTGCCCAAAAGGAGCAGGATGAAGTACAAACTTTTAGACTCCTACCTCTTTTCTCCAGATAATCACCAACAACTACTTTACAAAGACATAATAAACACACAATATAAGTTACTCATTCATCAATTATATTGTATCATGTCACACACACACACACACACACACACACACACACACACATACACACACACACACATACACACACACACACACACACACACACACACACACACACACACACACACATACACACACACACACACACACACTCTTAACTTAACTCTTAACTAGAAGTAACTACAGATTAACAACATGAGTAACATCAGTCAGTGAAATGTTTTAATGGTATACAGTAACATCAGAGTGGAAGCATGATCATACACTTCCTGTTCCAGACAGAAGTACAGCAGAATCAGAAGTTTATTTATTTTTCAGTTCAACACACACAGCTTTTGAAATACTTGGACTTGTTTTTTGTTTCTAAAATAGTTTAAAGACATGAGAACGGCCGCTGTAGGAAGAGCTGCAGTGTTGACGGAGTGCAGCAGGTCACAAACCCAGATACAGTCTGTGCTCTGTATCATTACATCAGATGTTTCCAAAGAGCGGTCCAGGAGCCGGGCATGGCGCAGGGTGAAATATCTCACAGCCCTCAGCTTCCATCATAAAATGTTTTGTTACTTTGCTACGTAACAGGATTTCAGCAGCAGTGGCTTTACAGCGGTGCATCTGTGAAGCCACACCATAACCTCGCATTAGTTTCAGTCAGAATTATTGAATGAAATACTAAATTATATCAAATATTTCCTAAAGTTGGCGGCCTGACCAGTCTCAGTCTACGGTGTCGTTAAATGTCCCATATTCTGCTTTTTTCAGGCTTTTTGAAACAATGTTGGACTCATTTGCGTCAGTATTTCAGGTTTTATAACTTAAAATAATGTTTATGTGTGGTAAACATTTTCTTTTGGGGAGCTGTTGCTGTGACTTTGCAGAGAAAGCTTGGATTAGGTGTCTGTCACCCCCTGCTGGCAACAATGGGTAATGGACAGAGCATAAAATGGCTATTAGCCTCATGTTGCTAATAGATAGATAAATGAGCTGACTGCTTCATAAAGATGGCAGTTTAAGTCAGGACACGAATACGAGTCATGAGCTGTGTCCCAGTTCAAGGCTGCAGCCTTCGAAGGTCGCGGTCCACGGAGGCGACTCCTTCTCGTGGCCTTCGTGGACCACAAAGGCCGAGCCGAAATGGGACGATCCGGTCCACGGAGCGCACATCAACAGCTGCTCCTCCTCTCACGTTTGCGCCGCTGTCGCCTAGCAACCAGGACCGCAGCTGCTCGCTAATTCACTTTATTCATTGGTCACATGAGCAGAAATGGAGCCAGAAATTACACTTATTTAATTTTTTTATTTTGTTTAATTTCCTCCTGGAGGAGTTTGAGCAGCTCTCTCCGCCTCTGCCATCTTCGAACGTCAGACAAGCAGCGCGCAGTGCATCATAGGATATGTTGGGAGGCGAAGGATGCACCCGATGCAGCCTTCGTTCAGCGGGAAAGGAAGGCCGCATTCGAATTGGGACAGCCGTGTCGCGCCGACTGTGACGTAATCAGCCTCAAATGTAGCCAACGAAGGCTGCGGCCGTTGAATTGGGACACAGCTGTAGTCATGTGTCAGAGTTAAAGCGATGTATAAATACCCTTCCCTTCCCTTCTAAAGCTCTAAAAAGTCGATTCACAGGAACAGGAGACCTTTAAACAAACTTCTGCACCACCAGCTCCTTCAGGGACCTCGTGGACACCTTCCCTCGCTCCATGTCCTTCACTTGGATCAGCTCCTCTTGGATCTGCGCTACGGGACGTCCCAGCTGGTACCCCACGTCCACCATGAGCTCCAGGAGGGGGGCTCGGTACTCCTTCAGCCCGTACCTCCTCACCGCCGGCAGGGCTTTGTGCGCCGCCGCGTAGGCCTCCTCTGGATCCTCCAAATCCCTGTGACAGACCGCTAAAGCCGCGAGCGTGTGCACCGTCAGTGTAGCGTTCTGCCACGGGGCGAGCTTCTCCTGTATCTCCAAAACCAGCTGGAGCAACAGCAGCGCTGGTTTGAACTGTCCGGCTCGTAGCAGACTGTGCGCCTTTTTCTGTTCCTGATCTGTGAAAAACGCAGCAAAATGTGAGCAATATCTGACACATCTGGTCGCGTAAAGTTTAGCCACGTAGTCTTGTAAAGCTAGCCGCCGCTCCAGGAGGTTTTCGGGGTTAAAGTTCCCGGTTAGAAGTTTGGGAGGGAGCACAATCTCCTCCAGTTCTTCGTCGAATTCTTGTAAAAGTGTCTGGTGCAGTTTGGAGAAGTCGCTGTAGCGGCGTTCGACAGAGACGCGGTGGGAGTCGAAGCTGCCCGAGCGCATGATCACCAGCTCGAAAACCTGCGAGGAAAAGAAAGAAAGAGAGAAAGATGAGTTTTAGCTGTAAAAACTCCTTACTTAGACTCCTTCTGATAGATCCTGACCATTGCAGACCAGGAAAACCCCACTGTTTTATTTTTATTTATTTTTTTTGCACTTTAGGACAGTGGTTCTCAACTGGTCTGGCTTCAGGACCCACCATTACCCTGTGATGACAAGCCACAACAAAATAAAAGGAATATTGAGGAAAATAAAGAGATATTTTAGGAAAATTAAGAAATATTGAGAAAATTAGGAGATATTTCAGGAATTTTTACAGATATTCAGGAAAAATAAGCAGCACTCACTTCAACCTTAGGTGTAACAGTAACATTATAGAATATGCCCTTTTCACGATGACGTCAGACAACTTCCGTTTTGAGACGATGGGATGTATCTTCATTTCCAGTGCTTGACCAAATATAAGGCTACATGATGTACAGAAACTCGAAAAAGGATATACATTTTTCATTGAGGGTTACTTATTTGATTATGAAGGTAAGTGTTTTGTCTTGTAGCTAAAGCTAGTAGTTGTTAATGCTGTAGCGTTAGCAATAGGTCTAACGGGTGTGCGATAAAACAATATTAGATTATGTTACGATCTAAATGAATGACAATCTGCTTGTCTGAAAGGCTCACAGCATAGTACTGCAATGAACTTCTAATTAGATGTGAAAAGTCTATTATTTTGTCACAGACTGATCACTACAGCAGAGTCAGTGTTCGAGCACAGAGCTTTACTAAATGAAAATATACTGTAGTACTATCCAGTGGTATTTCCTGATAAGCAGATTGTCAAATATTCAGATAAACTCAGATCATGACATGATCTAACACTGTTTTATAGCGCAGCTCTATCACTTAGCCATGTTGCTAACGCTATCTAGCTACATAACAAAGCACTCACTTCATAATCCAAGTATCCTTCGTTGAAGAATTAATATCCTTTCGCAAGTTTTGAACATTTTGTGGGTAAATATTCATTTGAAAATCACTGTATTTTGTGTAAACTTGTAAACGGCAATTTTTAACAAGTCTGGGTGAATTTCTTATGGGAGAAGCACGGCACCGGAACTGAAGATACATCCCATCGTCTCAAAACGGAAGTTTTCTGACGTCACGTGAAAAGGGTCTATTATAGAGAAGATCATGTTGGGTTTATTCTGTATGATTCTGTTCTATATGTCCTATAGTGCCACCTACTGATAAGGGGTGTAAATTGATAATTTATTTTTAAAAACTAAACTTTTTCTTTTTGCCCTGGCAAAAGCCCGCAACCCACTGAAAACAGTTCTGCGACCCACTTTTGGGTTCCGACCCACCAGTTGAGAACCACTGGTTTAGGAGACGCTCTGATCCAAAGCCTTCAAAGTTTGGCCCTTTAGTCAAACTCGTTTAAATCCATTTCTCCTGCTTCTCACCTCAAAAAGTACTGAAAGTGGGACAAGTTGTGTGATTTGTTGGGACAGACTCAGGAAATAAAAGCTTTGGTATTTGACATTATCTAACTTAATGAGTCTAAAGCTCGTTTACATAAAAGAGACAGCTGCTAAAACACAGTTTGCAAAGTTTTGTCTTACTTATTGAAATAAAAAAAAGCCTTTCCTGCCAACCACATGCGTATTCCAACCCTGAATCTCACTTTTTACAGTGGGACGGGGAGACAAATGCCGAAATGACTGTGCAGCACAACCAAAAGTGGGACCTGCTTCTAACATCAACTTTGAGGAATAAATGCTCACTTGCTGCCTGATAAAGCCCAGGAGCCACGATGAAGAGATAATAATGTTAATGTTGTCATAATGTTGAACCTGACTGAGGAATATTGTCAACAGGAAAACAGAAAACCTTAAGGCATTGTCCTCTAGGCTTGATTAGGTCAGGAATATTCAACATAAGGTCAGTCACACTCGTACACACACAGGTATCAGTAAGTCTAATTTAATGCTTTTTATTGCCATTTTTTAAATATTTTTAATGCCACAAACGTACAATTGTGGCAGCTTAAATTGTCAAAAAATAATAATAATTGCATACATTGAAAAAAAAAAAAAGTACAGTTCATAAAGCACCAATAAAGTTGACAGTCAGACATCTGCTGTTTAGGTAATGTGGTCCCACTCTACTGTAGGCTACAAAAAGCAATTTTACTTCTAAACTATTTTAATTTTTTAATGCCTGTTGGAATCCAGTTGAATGCTTTTTAATGATATTTAAGGCCTAATTTTTGCATAATCAATTTAATGACCTTTAATGCTTTTTGACGCCCGCAGGAACACTGATACAAATAATGAATGGAACTCAATTTATTTTTAAGTATTAAAAAGAAATTGAGTTTGAAATGAAGTACAATTATACAGTTGAAAGAAAAATGGAATTACTTGGATTTTTGCATGATTTGGTCATAAAATGTGATCTGATCTTCATCTAAGTCACAACAATAAACAAACACAGTCTGCTTAAACTAATGCTGCAATAAAAAAGAAATGTTTTCATGTTTTTATTGAGCATTTACGTAAACATTCACAGTACAGGGTAGAAAAAGTATGTGAACCCTTGGATTTAATAACTGGTTGAGCTTACTTTGGCAGCAATAACCTCAACCAAATGTTTTCTGTAGTAAAGATCAGAGCTGCACAGCGCTCAGGAGGAATTCTGAACCATTCCTCTTTACAAAACTGTTTAACTTCAGCAATATTCTTGGGATGTCTGCTGTGAATCGCTCTTCTGAGGTCATGCCACAGCATCTGAGTCGGGCTGAGGTCAGGACTCTGGGCCACTGCAGAAGGAGTATTTTCTTCTGATGAAGCCGTTCTGTTGTTGATTTGCTTCTGTTTTGGGTCAGTGTCCTGTTGCATCACCATCCTCTGTTGAGCTTCAGTTGGTGGACAGATGGTCTTAAGTTTCCTGCAAAATGTTTTGATAAACTTGGGAATTCATTTTACTGTTGATGATAGCAATCAGTCCAGGCCCTGAGGCAACAAAGCAGCTCCAAACCCTGATGCCCCTCCACCATACTTCACAGTGGGGATGAGGTTTTGATGTTGGTGCTGTGCCTTTTTTTCTCCACACACAGCATTGTGTGTTCCTCCAAACAACTCAACTTTGGTTTCATCTGTCCACAGAATATTTTGCTGCAGTGCTGTGGAACATCCAGGTGCTCCTTTGCAAACTTTAAACGTGCAGCAATACTTTTTTTTGGTCTTCATCTGTGGTGTCCTCCCATGAAGTCCATTCTTGTTCAATGTTTGACCCATTGTAGATTTGTGAACAAAGATGTTGCTTGTGCCAGAGATTTCTTTAAGTCTTTAGCTGACACTCTAGGATTCCTCTTCACCTCACTGAGAACTCTGCACTGTGCTCTTGCAGTCATCTTTACAGGACGGCCCACTCCTAGGCAGTGTGGTCCCAGTATTGAACCTTCTCCATTTATAGACAGTGGCTCGTACTGTGGACTCATGAACATCAGTGCTCTTAGAGAAACATTTTGTAACCCTTTCCAGTTTTAGCAAGTCAACAATCCTTACTCGTCGGTCTCTGAGAGCTCTTTTGTGCGAAGGCATGGTTCACATCAAGTAATGCTTCCTCAGAACGGCAAACTCAAAACTGGGTGGTGTTTTTTTATTGGCCAGGGCCACTTTAATCTTCTCACACTGAGTGGACTCCAGGTTGGCTGACACCTAACTCCAGCTCTTGAAGAGGGGTCCCAATACTTTTTCTACCCTGTACTGTGATTGTTTACATAAATGCTCAGTAAAAACATAAAAAAAAATAATTTTTGGAGCATTACTTTAAAGTTACACTGTGTAAGATTCCCGGTCTTGCGCCTCTAGAGGCCACAGGTGCCACTGCACCGTCGCAAAACGTAAACACTAGGGCCCCTCCTCCTTCTGAAACTGTGCGAGCGTGCGTCTATTTCCATCATTGTTTCAACTTTAGTTGACCTGCTGCTACCTTTGGAAGTTTGGACTGGATCTTCTCTAGAGTTAGCGCTAGCGTTAGCTTATCAACAAATATCGCGCAATGGTCGCAGTAAAAACAACTAATAACTGTATGAAAAAGCAGGTTCTAAAGAAAAAATAAAGAGGCTAATTTACCTGCCCAACAATAAAGAAGCAAAAACGTGATCCGATTTGCAGCCTTCTCTGTCTCTCATCTGACGCCAGCGAGCAAAAGTCTGTCCGATGTTGACTCTTGTCTGCGATCTGGTGCGGTCCCTTTCACATTTTCTTTTTCTTGCCTCGTCCGACATTGTCTTCATCTTCTTGTGTCCTTCGGCCCTGACGAACTGGCGAAAATAACAACGCTAAAAGTAGCTTCCTGGTTATACCTGCGCCTCAAGTCGTTCCCTGTCACGTGACTCTTCCTCAACAGCGGAGCGCTCCCGGCCAAGTTGCGAGGGCGGTTTCTCAGTACAGAAGCCCCGCTCGGAGCAACAGATCGCGCCTCAGGCCTTATAATCGCTCAAAAAATCACAAAAACAAGTCAGTATGCCCCACATATTTAGGAGAAAGGTTACACAGTGTAACTTTAAGCAGACTGTGTTTGTCTATTTTTGTGACTTAGATGAAGATCAGATCACATTTTATAACCAAATCATGCAGAAATCCTGCCAATACTTTTTCTTTCAACTGTATATTTGTTTTAAAACATCATTTAGATTTTTTTTTGTAATTTTTTTGTAATGTTTTTATAGAAATATATGGAGAAAAACATGACATATTTTTTTAATAGAGTGAAGTTTTATTGTTAAGGGTCTGCGTGGGATTTTCTGAAATTTAAGGGTGCCACGAATGGGAATAGCTGGCGTACAAAGTATAAATAATAAGCATTAGCGCTGTGTACGTGTGGTTTCTGTGTTTTTATATTGAATAGTGTTAGTTACACAGTGCTATATTCTGACCAAAGCCTGTTCCTGTTTAAAGAAGTGGTCTAAGGTCACACCCTTCCCTAAAATAAATGTGTAAAGAAGATTGCCGAAGTAAAAGTGTCTGACCACGTGTCTGGAGAAGGCCTGCTCCACCACTCTGTACGCGGGGATTTCGAACAGCAGACTGACGGGACGATCTTTTCTCTTCACCTCGCTCCAGTTCTGCTGCAGCTCCTTCGTGGTGAGGCTGGAGCAGCGAGGGATCAGCTCTGCACACATCACACACCTTCACATTTCATTTCTCTAATAATACAAAATAATCTAAAGATGGAGGGTGTTTTTGGGCGGGGGTTGTACTGTTTTGCTCTCCTGTAAGTACAAATGAGCACACTTTTAATGAGATATTTACAACAACATAGGGTTAGAGTTGTGTGAATAAGGCACCATGCACTTGCTCCAGGATGAGAGTGCACTTATTTCATCCTAAAAAACAAACAAGAGTCCTATGAACAGTGCTTGTTTTTCTAAATTGTTACTCTGCTCGTAACTATTGCTCTTTTAAATGCCAGACTGTCTGTAATATGTAACCTTTTTTATAGTTTTATTCTAATTGACTGACTTACTGTGTTTTTATTATTGTTAAACTTGTAATACCAGTATTTTCTGGACTAAAGTCGCTCTGGAGTATAAGTCGCACTAGCCAAAAAATGCATAATGAAGAAGAAAAAAATGTATATAAGTCGCACTGGACTATAAGTCACATTTTTTGGGGGAAATTTATTTTACAAAATTCAACACCAAGAACAGACATTTCATGTTGAAAGTCAAGTTATAGTAATAATAGAATAGAGAACAACAGCTGAATAGGTGTGCGCTATGCTAACGTAACACATTGATGGTTATTCAGCTACATGAAGCATAAACAACGAACTGAATAGGTGTCTCGTATGTTAACGTAATATATTAACAGTTATTCACATAACTATAGCATAAAGAACATAATATAACAAGTTCACCAAACTCACCATCTCACTCCTAATCGCTAAATCCTTTAAATTCTTCATTCTCGGTGTCGCTTTTTGCAATTATTCCGCTCTTTCTCAGTTGTCTTTATAGCCTAAGTTGTTAGTGGTAATGTTTACATTTTAAATTGTCAGTGGTACAGGTGCAGCAGATGCTGGTACACAAGCCTAGAGCGCCCTCTAACCAACACCTGACATATTTTAATATATAAGTCACACCTGAGTATACGTCGCAAAAAAGTGCGACTTATAGTCCGGAAAATACGGTAATTTATAATGACGTGCTGCTGCTGACCTCTGGGCCAGGTCGCCCTTGCAAAAGACATCTGTCTGACATTTGTCTTATTAAATAAAGCAGTCTTTCCCAAAGTGGGGTCGGGGGCCCCCTGGGGGTCCTTGGAGGTACTGCAGGGGGCCCCCCAGAGGTTTTCTATGTTAAGTACATTAAAAGAAATTGAGTTTCAAATTAATTACAGTTATATAATTCTTTAAAAATATTACTTTTAGCCAACAGTCAGTGTTTTTTATCATGCTTTTTATAGAAATCTATGGAGAAAAACGTGACATAGTCTTTTAAATACGGGGAAGTTTTATTGTTGGGGGTCCACGTGGGATTTTTGGAGATTTAAGGGGCCGCAACACTCTTGACTTTGGGAATGGTTGAAATAAAGGTTAAGAAATAAATAAATAAACACACACATTTTGACTGCACATAGTTTGGTTTTGTAGTGACAGATAAACCAGGATCTGGACTTGGACTTGTGAGACCAGGAAGTGCTCCTGCGCGTTTCTAACGCCCAGACACCGCCACCGGACTCGTTCTGATCATTTCAGCGCCGTCACTACGAACCAGTCAGCTCAGTTATCGCTCTGTTAGCATCATGTCGCTAATAGCTGTGCTAATTAGCCATTTTATGCTCTGTCCATTCCTCACCATAGCCAGCAGGGGGCGACCGACACCTAATCTAAACGCTCTCTGCAAAATCAAAGCAACAGCTCCACAAATACATTTGTTTTGTTTTTTGTTTTTTTTTAAACCTGAAATACTAATGCAAAGGAGTCCAACAATATTTCAGAAAGACTGAAAAAAGTAGAATATGGGAGCTTTAATTATGTTTTAGAAACAATTTAATTCCAAACCTGTTTCGCTGAAGTCTTCTCCGTGTGTCTCATGTTCGGCCATTTTCATCCAAACTGCTCAAAAAACACAGAAGTTGCATGAGTCACAGACGTTTGGTAATGTTTCTGACATTTAAAGGGAAAGTACAGGATTATGTAAAGAAGATAAAGCATGAAATCCTTAAAGACACACTCTCAGTTTGGAGAAGCAGACAGGAGCAGTGACCTCAGCTTCCAAAACTCCTCTCAGTACAAGTGTGTGTTCCATAGAAGGGATTTACTGTCGTTTATACCTCAATGTGGCAGTAGTAGTGTAGTAGTAGCAGTAGTAGTACTATTTGTAGTAGTAATAGTAGCAGTAATAGCAGTAGGAGTAGTTGTGTTATTGTTAGTAGTAGTAGTAGTAGTAGTAGTAGTAGTAGTAGTAGTAGTAGTAGTAAACAATGCAGTGTAAAGCGCTTTGGGTAAATGCAAAGGCGCTATATAAATCCAATGCATGTTGTTGTGGTAGTAGCAGTAGTAGTAGAATTAGTAGTACTAGTTGTAGTAGTAATAGTAGTATAGTAGTAGTAGTCAGTAGCAGTAGTTAAGTAGGAAGAGT
Organism: Bostrychus sinensis; assembly: GCA_020698575.1. Lineage (NCBI taxonomy): Eukaryota > Metazoa > Chordata > Actinopteri > Gobiiformes > Eleotridae > Bostrychus > Bostrychus sinensis. The sequence continues at coordinate 4,369,832 of CM036251.1, forward strand.
AGTAGTAGTAGTAGTAGTAGTAGTAGCAGTAGTTGTGGAGTAGTAGTAGTAGTAGTAGTAGTAGTAGTAGTAGCAGTAGTAGTAGTTAGTAGTAGTAGTAGTAGCAGTAGCAGTAGTAGCAGCAGTAGTAGCAGTAGTAGCAGTAGTAGTAGTTGTAGTAGTACCAGTAGTAGTAGTAGTAGTAGCAGTACTAGTTGTAGTAGTAATAGTAGTATAGTAGTAGTAGTAGTAGTGTAGTAGTGTAGTAGCAGTAGTAGTAGTAGTAGTATAGTTGTAGTAGTAGTAGTAGTAGTATAGTAGTAGTAGTAGTAGTAGTAGCAGTACTAGTTGTAGTAGTAATAGTAGTATAGTAGTAGTAGTAGTGTAGTAGTGTAGTAGTAGTAGTAGTAGTAGTAGTGTAGTAGTAGTAGTAGTAGTGTAGTAGCAGTAGTAGTAAAAGTAGTAGTACTAGTTGTAGTAGTAATAGTAGTATAGTAGTAGTAGCAGTGTAGTAGTGTAGTAGTAGTAGTAGTAGTAGTAGTGTAGTAGTAGTAGTAGTAGTAGTAGTGTAGTAGCAGTAGTAGTAAAAGTAGTAGTACTAGTTGTAGTAGTAATAGTAGTATAGTAGTAGTAGCAGTAGCAGCAGTAGTAGTAATAGCAGTAGTAGTGTTATAGTAGTAGTAGTAGTAGTAGTAGTAGTATTCAACCCCAGAACTTAGCGTTCCCAGTACAAGCTCCTGAAAGTAACAGTCGTAGTATTTTTAGTGCAACCTCAGTAAAGTACTTTAACCACAGCATGGATTACTTACAAAGACATAAAAAATATTCAGAAAGCTTTCACATCAGTACACATTTTAGCCTCTGCATCATTGCTCCTGTCTGCTTCTCCAAACCAGAAGTGTACTGACAAATACTCCAAAAATACTTCAAAAACTCCAGACGTATATCTCATAGAAGCGCACTCACCAAACACTGCACGGTCCCTTTAATTCCCTTTGACATAGATCTGTTCTTCTGTCTCTGTTCTCGGGGAAACCTGAGCACATTTAAAGGTTCATAATAAAAACGAGCGCCTGAGGAGGAAGTGTGCGCCGTTACCAAACTTCGTACAGCGACACGTAGAGGACGTAAACCTGAGAACGAGGAAGTGAAAGTGCAGCAGACAGAGCTGTGGTCAACTCAGGTTAAGTTTATTGTGACTTATCTGCAGTCTCTGGTTGTTTTTGTCCTGCGTTCCTCTGCTGCGCTTTGGGGCCAAAGTCTGCTCCTGTGTTGTTGTTGTCTGTGGTTTGGTTTAAGTTCACACTGAGCTCTGTCAAACTGAAGTGAACTGACTGAGAGAGCAGTAACAAACCTCGCCTGTAGAGGGCAGTGTGTCAGTGTTTACTGAGAGAAACTGGGGAAGAAGAAACCCTGCTCTCCTATTGGTCAAAAGTCCACCTCTTTAGCTGAATATAGCCCAGTAATATCATATAGCGCACTTTAATTAATATTTAATGAAGTATTAAGTTTAGAGCAGTGATATCTGAGCAGAGCTGTGATTAATATGAAACCTGTGTTGTTTCAGCAGTGTTTTTACATTTGTTTGCTAATGTTAGCAGCCTTTTAAATACATTTTATTTACAGCAGCCATTCCCAAAGTCAAGACTGTTGTGGCCCCCTTAAACTTCTGAAAATCCCACCTGTAAAACTCCCTTCTCTTCAAAAGACTAAGTCATGTTTTTCTCCATAGATTTCTATAAAAACCTTACAAAAAACACTGACTGTTGGCTAAAAACTGTTTTAAACTTATTTTTAAACAAGTATATAACTAATAAAGCAAGTAATTCATTTCAAACGCAATTTATTTTTATGTACTTAACTTAAACAGCCTCTGGGGGGGCCCCCTGCAGTAGCTTCGCGGACCACCAGGGGGCCCTGGACCCCACGTTGGGAACCATTGATTTACAGTATATTTTTATTTTAGTCACGTTAGATGCGCGTGTGTTTCTGTGGCCTTGGTAAACAGTGGTCCTCTCCCTGGAGTTAGTCTGTAGTTTGGTCTGCGTTACATTCACACTTCACCAGGACCAGACCTGGACTAGACCAGGACCAGACCTGGACCAGACCTGGACTAGACCAGGACCACACCAGGACCACACCAGGACCAGACCAGGACCAGACCAGGACCAGACCTGGACCAGACCAGGACCAGACCTGGACTTGACCAGGACCAGACCAGGACCACACCAGGACCACACCAGGACCAGACCTGGACCAGACCTGGACCAGACCTGGACCACACCAGGACCAGACCTGGACCAGACCAGGACCAGACCTGGACCACACCAGGACCAGACCTGGACCAGACCAGGACCAGACCAGGACCACACCAGGACCAGACCAGGACCAGACCAGGACCACACCAGGACCAGACCTGGACCAGACCTGGACCACACCAGGACCAGACCTGGACCAGACCAGGACCAGACCTGGACCACACCAGGACCAGACCTGGACCAGACCAGGACCAGACCAGGACCACACCAGGACCAGACCAGGACCAGACCAGGACCACACCAGGACCAGACCAGGACCAGACCAGGACCAGACCAGGACCAGACCAGGACCAGACCTGGACCAGACCTGGACCAGACCTGGACCACACCAGGACCAGACCAGGACCAGACCAGGACCACACCAGGACCAGACCTGGACCAGACCAGGACCAGACCTGGACCAGACCAGGACCACACCAGGACCACACCAGGACCAGACCAGGACCAGACCAGGACCAGACCAGGACCAGACCTGGACCAGACCTGGACCAGACCAGGACCAGACCAGGACCAGACCTGGACCACACCAGGACCAGACCTGGACCAGACCAGGACCAGACCTGGACTAGACCAGGACCAGACCAGGACCACACCAGGACCACACCAGGACCAGACCAGGACCAGACCTGGACTAGACCAGGACCAGACCAGGACCACACCAGGACCACACCAGGACCAGACCTGGACCAGACCTGGACCAGACCTGGACCACACCAGGACCAGACCTGGACCAGACCAGGACCAGACCTGGACCACACCAGGACCAGACCTGGACCAGACCAGGACCAGACCAGGACCACACCAGGACCAGACCAGGACCACACCAGGACCAGACCAGGACCAGACCTGGACCAGACCAGGACCAGACCTGGACCAGACCTGGACCACACCAGGACCAGACCAGGACCAGACCAGGACCACATCAGGACCAGACCTGGACCAGACCAGGACCAGACCTGGACCAGACCAGGACCAGACCTGGACCAGACCAGGACCAGACCAGGACCACACCAGGACCAGACCAGGACCAGACCAGGACCACACCAGGACCAGACCAGGACCAGACCAGGACCAGACCTGGACCAGACCTGGACCAGACCAGGACCAGACCAGGACCACACCAGGACCAGACCTGAACCAGACCTGGACCAGACCTGGACCACACCAGGACCAGACCAGGACCAGACCAGGACCAGACCTGGACCAGACCAGGACCAGACCTGGACCACACCAGGACCAGACCTGGACCAGACCAGGACCAGACCAGGACCACACCAGGACCAGACCAGGACCACACCAGGACCAGACCTGGACCAGACCAGGACCAGACCTGGACCACACCAGGACCAGACCTGAACCACACCAGGACCAGACCAGGATCAGACCTGGACCAGACCAGGACCAGACCTGGACCAGACCAGGACCAGACCAGGACCACACCAGGACCAGACCAGGACCAGACCTGGACCAGACCAGGACCAGACCTGGACCACACCAGGACCAGACCAGGACCACACCAGGACCAGACCTGGACCAGACCAGGACCAGACCAGGACCAGACCAGGACCAGACCAGGACCAGACCTGGACCAGACCTGGACCAGACCTGGACCACACCAGGACCAGACCTGGACTAGACCAGGACCACACCAGGACCAGACCTGGACCAGACCAGGACCAGACCTGGACCACACCAGGACCAGACCAGGACCAGACCAGGACCAGACCTGGACCAGACCTGGACCAGACCAGGACCAGACCAGGACCAGACCAGGACCACACCAGGACCAGACCTGAACCAGACCTGGACCAGACCTGGACCACACCAGGACCAGACCAGGACCAGACCAGGACCAGACCTGGACCAGACCAGGACCAGACCTGGACCAGACCAGGACCAGACCTGGACCAGACCAGGACCACACCAGGACCAGACCAGGACCACACCAGGACCAGACCTGGACCAGACCAGGACCAGACCTGGACCACACCAGGACCAGACCTGAACCACACCAGGACCAGACCAGGATCAGACCTGGACCAGACCAGGACCAGACCTGGACCAGACCAGGACCAGACCAGGACCACACCAGGACCAGACCAGGACCAGACCTGGACCAGACCAGGACCAGACCTGGACCAGACCAGGACCAGACCAGGACCACACCAGGACCAGACCTGGACCAGACCAGGACCAGACCAGGACCAGACCAGGACCAGACCAGGACCACACCAGGACCAGACCTGGACCAGACCTGGACCAGACCAGGACCAGACCAGGACCACACCAGGACCAGACCTGGACCAGACCTGGACCAGACCTGGACCACACCAGGACCAGACCTGGACTAGACCAGGACCACACCAGGACCAGACCTGGACCAGACCAGGACCAGACCTGGACCACACCAGGACCAGACCAGGACCAGACCTGGACCAGACCAGGACCAGACCTGGACCAGACCAGGACCAGACCAGGACCACACCAGGACCAGACCAGGACCAGACCAGGACCAGACCTGGACCAGACCAGGACCAGACCTGGACCAGACCAGGACCACACCAGGACCAGACCAGGACCACACCAGGACCACACCAGGACCAGACCAGGACCAGACCTGGACCAGACCTGGACTAGACCAGGACCAGACCTGGACCAGACCAGGACCAGACCCGGACCAGACCTGGACCAGACCTGCACCGGACCAGGACCAGACCTGGACCACACCAGGACCACACCAGGACCAGACCAGGACCACACCAGGACCAGACCAGGCCCAGACAGGACCACACCAGGACCAGACCAGGACCAGACCAGGACCACACCAGGACCAGACCTGGACCAGACCAGGACCACACCAGGACCAGACCTGGACCAGACCAGGACCAGACCAGGACCAGACGAGGACCACACCAGGACCAGACCAGGACCAGACCAGGACCAGACCAGGACCACACCAGGACCAGACCTGGACCAGACCTGGACCAGACCAGGACCAGACCAGGACCACACCAGGACCAGACCTGGACCAGACCTGGACCAGACCTGGACCACACCAGGACCAGACCTGGACTAGACCAGGACCACACCAGGACCAGACCTGGACCAGACCAGGACCAGACCTGGACCACACCAGGACCAGACCTGGACCAGACCAGGACCAGACCAGGACCACACCAGGACCAGACCAGGACCAGACCAGGACCAGACCTGGACCAGACCAGGACCAGACCTGGACCAGACCAGGACCACACCAGGACCAGACCAGGACCAGACCAGGACCACACCAGGACCAGACCAGGACCAGACCTGGACCAGACCTGGACTAGACCAGGACCAGACCTGGACCAGACCAGGACCAGACCCGGACCAGACCTGGACCAGACCTGCACCGGACCAGGACCAGACCTGGACCACACCAGGACCACACCAGGACCAGACCAGGACCACACCAGGACCAGACCAGGCCCAGACAGGACCACACCAGGACCAGACCAGGACCAGACCAGGACCACACCAGGACCAGACCTGGACCAGACCAGGACCACACCAGGACCAGACCTGGACCAGACCAGGACCAGACCAGGACCAGACAAGGACCACACCAGGACCAGACCAGGACCAGACCAGGACCACACCAGGACCAGACCAGGACCAGACCAGGACCACACCAGGACCACACCAGAACCAGACCTGGACCACACCAGGACCAGACCAGGACCACACCAGAACCAGACCTGGACCACACCAGGACCAGACCAGGACCACACCAGGACCAGACCTGGACCACAGCAGGACCAGACTTGGACCATACCAGGACCAGACCAGGACCACACCAGGACCACACCAGGACCACACCAGAACCAGACCTGGACCACACCAGGACCAGACCAGGACCACACCAGGACCAGACCAGGACCAGACCAGGCCCAGACCTGGGCCAGACCAGGACCACACCAGGACCAGACCAGGACCAGACCAGGGCTCAAAGCGCACCACACAGAGACCTCTGATTTCAGGAGGACCAGAGTTCTGGTTGGTGCTGAGTCAGATTGTGTGTTCAATTTTTTTTTTCTTTCTTTTTTTTTTTTTTGTAAATCTTAACCCAAAAACATGGTAAAAAAAAAAAAAGTGCCATGTCATAAAATTTCATGAAGCATTATTAAAAGCTCTCCTTTTGCCTCATCCTGAACTGTGACCTTGTGCATAACAGACAGTGAATATGTGGGACAGTATAAGGCAAAGGAAAATCTGAACAAAACCTTTGTGCCTTTTCTGTTTTCTGGTACATTTTTAATGGTAAATTATATTTTTGGCTGGCTACAATTTAATTTTTGACTTCTCTCCAGATAGAATTATTTTAGGAGAAATGTGAGGCAGTGTCACTTCAGTGGTTTGTTTTCTGTCGCTAAAACTGATTGTTTACTATTGTACAGGTAAATGACCTTCCTTGGGGGCCCCCATTCAGCTCTGGGCCCTCGGAAAATGCCGACCTCGCCTGCCCTGTTGGCTCTGCAAGTTAGGTTTGGTTAAAGACAAACAATACCTTAATTAAACAGCTTTTTGATGTAATGACTAAAGTTGTTACAGGGTGAATGAAGCCCTCTGCAGCGCCCCTGGTGTCTCTTGGTATCAGTGGTTCTAAGTACCACCTCAGGAAATATTTGGCTTTCATAGTACCATCTTCAACATATAATAATGAACATTTACTGAGCAAAACAGGGACTAAACCAGGACAGAACCAGGTCTAAACCATTACTAGCTTCAACTTAAAAGAGCAGGACTAAAATAGGGATAAAACCAGGTCTAAAACTGGCGTGACGAGATCTCGCAAGATTAAAATGTCACAGGTTTCTGAGAATCTCTCGTGTCTCGATCTCAGAATCAGATGTTTTTTTAATGAGGAGAAGCTGTCAGTTGAGTTTTTGGCAATATATTTGGCAGTATGCAGTGATTCTCAACTGGTGGGCCAGGATCAAAAGGTGGGTTGCAGAACTATTTTCAGAGGCGCGATGTGCAAATGAAGCAATGAATCAGTATTGAACCATTTCATCAATATGCCCTTTTCACAATGACGTCAGACAACTTCCGTTTTGAGACGATGGGATGTGTCTTCATTTCCAGTGCTGCTGCTTCTTGCCAGTATGGAATTTACTCGGAGTCTTAAAAATTTGCCAAATATAAGGCTACATGATGTACAGAGATTTGCTGATGAAAATTCACTGACAAAACGGTCAAAACTCGAAAAAGGACATACATTTTTCATTGAGGGTTACTTATTTGATTATGAAGGTAAGTGTTTTGTCTTGTAGCTAAAGCTAGTAGTTGTTAATGCTGTAGCGTTAGCAATAGGTCTAACGGGGTGTGCGATAAAACAATATTAGATTATGTTACGATCTAAATGAATGACAGAATGCTTGTCTGAAAGGCTCACTGCATAGTACTGCAATGAACTTCTAATTAGACCTGAAAAGTCTATTATTTTGTCACAGACTGATGACTACAGCAGAGTCAGTGTTCGAGCACAGAGCTTTACTAAATAAAAATATACTGTAGTACTATCCAGTGGTATTTCCTGATAAGCAGATTGTCAAATATTCAGATAAACTCAGATCATGACATGATCTAACACTGTTTTATAGCGCAGCTCTATCACTTAGCTATGTTGCTAATGCTATCTAGCTACATAACAAAGCACTCACTTCATAATCCAAGTATCCTTCGTTGAAGAATTAATATCCTTTTGCAAGTTTTGAACATTTTGTGGGTAAATATTCATTTGAAAATCGCTGTATTTTGTGTAAACTTGCAAAAGGCAATTTTAAAAAAGTCTGGGTGAATTTCTTATGGGAGAAGCACGGCACCGGAACTGAAGAAACATCCCATCGTCTCAAAACGGAAGTTGTCTGACGTCACGTGAAAAGGGGCTTTTGTGTCGAGTACAAGTTCATTCATTCAAAGCTTCGTTTCAGTGACATCTAGTGGTGAAATAGGAGACAGCGAAACAATGTCTTAATTATGTGATGAGTGTAACCAGAGTTTGTATGAATGATGTACACATATTTTGGTAAAGATTGATTGGTTGATCAGTTGATAAATAAAAAATGTATCAATGTATGGATTAGTTTGGAGAAGGCGTGGGCTGTGCTGAATCCCGCGTAGCAAAGTCTTGCGTTACGAAGCGGTATCGAGTGCCTTGAAGCTGTCACATGATTCATGGACGGGACCGATTCCTACGTCATTGGTCACGTGACTTTTCCCGTACCAAAGCAAGCGTCAAAGCAGCGCTTCAAGATAAATGCAACTTCGACTTTGAAGCTTGTGTCGGAGCTTCGGCGTCAGGTGGCCATCACTACTCACGAGCATTTGCCAAAAAATAAAAATAAAGAAGTGTATAAAAGTGTGTAAATGTCACTGTTACACCTGAGGCTGAAGTGAGCGCTGCCTAATTCTCCTCAAAGCACAAAGTCTTTCAGTGTTTACCTCTGAAAAGGTCGTCAGAAGAAAAGTAAATTCTGTAGATTTGAATCCTTTTGAATTGCACTTTTTTATTTTATGTATTTTAGTTTTAAATGAAACGGCATCTAATCAAATGTAGAAGGGAATAGTTCCCTCTCTCGCATCGCCTCCTGTTGTTAAATGCGTTCTTTTCGTGTCAGCGTACTGTGAGATTCTGACTTCATTCTATTACTATTATTCTGTTCTATTCACTATATTCTATTTCATTATTCTATAGTCTCAGGTTCAGTACATTTGATCAATTATCTCAATATCTTTTATTTGGGTCACAGCTTGTTGTTTGTTAGCCTTGGTTCCAGTCGAGACTCCAACACTTTGCCAAATTTCTCTGCCTCATGTCCAAAAAAGCCTGAAAATGGCCAAATCTGTAAAATAAATATTTCAACAGTGTAAAAATCTCACCTCATGGGATCTGTGTCCTACCTCTAAATGAAACTAAATCTGAAGTGCAAAAGTCTCCTGTGTACCACCAGCGGGACCTGTTTGTTCCACAGCTTGAGAACCCCTGTCTTACATGTCGCTCATGGCAGTCCACAGCTTAAATAAACAGCAGGAAAAGAGAGAATGAATTGTAACTTAGTTACGTCACATGCTTTTGTAGTTTTTTTTTTTTTTTTCAGAGCAGTAGATTGTTGTCTGCATGCTCTCAGTTTGGAGAAGGAGACAGGAGCAACATCACAGATCAAACTATGTACCAGAAGATAGAAGATACAGGATTTCCACAAAATCTGCTGCTGAAAAAAAGTCCAATATTTTAGTTCAGGGCCACATTTACCTGGGGGATGCAGAGTTCTGGGGTTGTATAAATGAGAAACATACCATATTTTCTTTACTATAAGTCACACTTTTTTCCATCGTCTGGCCAGGCGTGCGACGTATACTCAGGTGTGACTTATATATTAAAATATTTCAGGTGTTGGTTAGAGGGCGCTCTAGGCTTGTGTACCAGCATCTGCTGCACCTGTACCACTGACAATTTAAAATGTAAACATTACCACTAACAACTTAGGCTATAAAGACAACTGAGAAAGAGCGGAATAATTGGAAATGGAACTGATGCTGAGTCTGACGACAGCCACGCAGAGGAGGAAGCGGCGCTTCGTCTACCTCCGGAGTTGGCGGAGTTGTTCAGAAGCGACACCGAGGATGAAGAATTTAAAGGATTTAGTGATTAGGAGTGAGACGGTGAGTTTGGTGAACTTGTTATATTATGTTCTTTATGCTATAGTTATGTGAATAACTGTTAATATATTACGTTAACATACGAGACACCTATTCAGTTCGTTGTTTATGCTTCATGTAGCTGAATAACCATCAATGTGTTACGTTAGCATAGCGCACACCTATTCAGCTGTTGTTCTCTATTCTATTATTACTATAACTTGCCTTTCAACATGAAATGTCTGTTCTTGGTGTCGGATTTTGTAAAATAAATTTCCCCCAAAAAATGCAACTTATAGTCTAGTATGACTTATATAATTTTTTTTCTTCTTCATTAAGCATTTTTTGGCTTGTGCGACTTATAGTCCGGAAAATACGGTACACTGCTTGGCCAAAAACTGGATTTAACCCCACTGAGAATCTTTGGGCCGTGCTGGAGAAGCCTTTGTGCAGTGACTCTCCCATCATCGATACAAGATCTTGGCAAAAAAATGAATGCAACACTGGACGGAAATAAATATGACATTGCAGAAGTCACAGCGATTGCATGCCGTAATCAAAGCTAAAAGCGCTCCAATTAAATATTACTTTTATTTTTGTCCACAGTGTAATAAAAAAATCTTCTGTGGGTTCCGCGCTTGCTCTGAGGAGTTATTGAAGTTGTTGTATAATACTCATTAAATATTTGATGAGATACATGACGTTCTTTAGATCTTTATCTGGGATTACTGAGTTATGCGTTAACAAGTTATTGCTTTCATTGTCAGTGGACTGTGAATAAAAAAGTTGATCCCACCCTTGCTTCTCTGGGCAGGTTCAGGCAGGAGCCGTCAGTTCTTCAGGATTTATTAACAAAGTTCTCATTCAAAAACCAACTCTATTCATCAAACTAAATGTTTTGTTTTGAGCATTTATTTATTGTATTAAAAAAAAAAAAAAAAAAAAAGAGTTTTTAAATGCATGGATTTCTTAAGGTTTAACGGCACTCAAGACGTAAAAGCAACAAAAATATGTATAAAAATAATGTTCAACCACATTTTTCCTGAGGGATATGGTTACGGTCGGTGTACGGTGGCCCTGAAAACAAGTCACTCCAACAAACTGAGAAACACACAAATTTAAAGACACACTTACAAATTTGGAAACATGCACACAAATATAAAAACATTCACACAGAGACGTACACATTGGAAACGCACTCAAATTCAGAAACTGTTTTTTTTTACAAATTTGTGTGCTTGTTTTTAAAATTTCTGTTTTTAAATGTGTATGTTTTTAAAATTGTGTGCGTGTTTCTAAATTTGTGTTTTTATATTTGTATGCATATTTCTGAATTTGTGTGCGTGTTTCAGTTTTTGTGTGTGTTTTTGATTTTGTAAGTGTGACTTGTCCTTCAGGGCCACCGTATCGTTACGGTTTGGTTTCATTAATGTAAAAACTGGCACTGCATCCAGGTTTTTATCTCATTTCAAAACAACT
>CM036251.1:4386287-4558787 GCA_020698575.1 Bostrychus sinensis
AGAAACCAAACAACCTCTGCACCAGCGGTTATACCAACACCACAGGGTTATACCAACACCACAGGGTTATACCAACACCACAGGGTTATACCAACACCGCAGGGTTATACCAACACCGCAGGGTTATACCAACACCACAGGGTTATACCAACACCACAGGGTTATACCAACACCGCAGGGCCAACTCCAGTGGACCAGAATCTGCAGGACTCCTCCACCTGAAGAACACAGACCACTGCTTTGAGGACAGTGAGGTCCAAATCTGAGCCAGAGAGAAAGGATGGTTTGAGCGAGGAGTGAAAGAAGCCATCTTTGTCAAAAAAGATAAACCTTCTCTAAACAGAACTGGTGGTCTCAGATCCAACCTTCATCTGTCTACAACAGTCTCCTGAAACCCAAACAAAACAAACCAGTTTCACTCAGGTCATTTACATCTGAAGGAGCTGAGGCTGGGGAGGGTTAACCACTCTGCCACTCACTCCAGCTGAGGGCAAAGGACTCCTAACGACCCAAAACCACTGAGGCTCTTCATGGTCACATTGACCAATAGAATTTAGTTTCAGATCTAAACTCCTCCTTCCTAGAAGAATATAAACCAGCTCTCACCAGTTCATTTCAGATTTGAGAGAGCCTCTTGGATAAGAGGTGAAACGTCTTCAACTTGAAAAATCCAATCCAGATGACTGCTTTAACTTTTTGTTGCAATCGAGAGTGACAGGAAAGGTTTGACAGCAGTGATGCTGTATGGTTTAGAGACCGTACTGTAGCAGGCAGCTTTAACCCACTCTTTTCTGTCTACAGTCAAAAGACTCGCCTTAGCAACGACTACAAAGACAAAAACATTAGACTGCAACGCATAGGAAAGTATTGGAGCTACTGTATTAGTTGAACCAAACACAATAAAACAAGCTAAAAGCAAACCAAGTTAAAATTGCAATTCTGTAAAAGTACGTTTTCAATTTAGATTTAAAAGCAGAGAGAATTTGCCAACCTAAGCTTTTCAGGCAAAGAGTTCCATAGTTTTGGGGCTTTAACAGCGAAGGCTTGATCTCCTCTGGTGTGGGGTCAGGAGGGTTTGATCTGAGGGGACAGGGACATATGGGGACAGTAACTCATGGAGGTATGAGGGAGCAAGACCTTTCAGGGCTTTAAAAACAATAAGTAAAATTTGAAAATCAATTCTAAAATGAACAGGTAACCAGTGAAGGGACGCTAAAATAGGAGTTGTATATATATATATACACACTTTCTGCTAAAATTCTAATTTTTTTTTTATCTTCAACAAGTCATAAAGTCACTCATTTATTACCTTCATTAATGCAAATTGTATAAAATAAAAGTACATTTTCTTACGTTTATAACGATATATTGGTCGGATACAAATATTTACAAATATTTTATTGTTGCCGTATGAAAGAGCGCTTTTGTCCGAGGTTTAAGCTCGGCAGTGCTATGGCCCTGAGTCGGACACATGGAAGTTCCAATATCGGACGCTCATCTTTCTGGCTTTTTCAGCCTTATTTGTTGGATTTTTCGGCTCTAATTTAAGGCTGGGATATTTACGTTAACAAATTTTCACACCCGGTTCCTTGTTTCTGTCTTTCAAAATAAGATTGTGGGCTAAGCTAACGTTAATCAGAAAATAATAAGACGGACAAAGTTAGCTACAAAAACACTAAGATCACTGAAAGAACGTCGCCCGAGTGTGACCTGAGTGTTCCCTGTGCATTTTCCTGTCAAATTTATTTTCATATCATGATTATTTTATTAACACTTAGCATAAATACACAAAAATTACCACAGAGGTAGAGCAATATGTGGAGTTTTTGTTTATCTACCGTCAGCCAGTTAACGTCTTTGTGAGCGTCTGTTAGAAGACTGAAAAATAGCAAATGGTGAGCGTGTCCCACTCAGGACACACACTACACATTACATGGATGTGATGCAAGATGCTAATCTTTAGTTCAGTTAGTTTGTCCCAGTGGGAGGAGTCTGAGCAGAGAGAGAGTAACAAGAGCTGAGTGTGACAACTTCATCTGAAAAGGGATGGTTACAAGAGCTCAGAGCTGTAATTACTGCTGTTTCATAAACAAATGTCTGAGGATCAGATTACAATAAAACATCTCCAGCAGGTTTTCATCAAACTAATTTACATAATGACTTTACAGACTATAAATGTCAAATTTGAGGCTGGTATTGTTGCTCCTGTCAGTTTCACCGAACCAGGGCTGATGGCTTTATAACATCAGCTCAACAGACTGACAATACCAGGGACTGTACTGGACTCTCAAATGTAAGTTAAACTCATAAAACTATATTTAATGAACAATAAACAACTCCTGGAAGTGTTCCTGAACCATGCAGTGATTTTGGGACAGAATCCTGTCTGTTTTTGATGCAGCGTCTCTTGAGGATCTGAAGATTAAGAGCACCCAATACTAATAAAATGCTCCTCCCAAGACATCATACTGAAAGGAATATATTCAGTTTTTTTCATGTTTTCTGAAATAATGTTGGACACACCTTTGCATTAGAATTTCACGTTTTAAAACTTAAAATAATGTATATGTATGAAAAACGTCTTCTTTTGGGTGCTGTTACTTTGCAGGGAACGATTTAGCAAAACATTGTTGTGTAAAAAAGTGTAATAAAACTGTACCTCTGTCTCCCAGCTGGGTCCGTATCTGCTGTTGAGCCTGTGTGATGTGTTCAGGGTTGGTCACGTCCATCTGTAAAACTGTGATCCGTTCAGGGTCCTGCTCCTTCAGAGACTGCGCTCCGGTGCCTTTGCTGTCCAGGACACCAGCGAAAACCTGAAGTCCGAGTCCGCCGAGTCTGAGGGCCAAGGCGTGACCGAACCCACTGTCACAGCCTGGACAGAGGAAAGAATGATGAAGATTTTTTGGAAAAGAACGTTTTTATTAAGTACTCTACTGGTGCCATAAAGAAAGAGGTGAAGAGACCAGCAGAGGGCAGCAGAGGGCAGACTGTTGCCGTCTTTGAACATAAACAGAGGAAAAACAGCGCCATTTCCTTGAATTTAGTTTGATGCCATTTTAATATGAAATGAAAAATGTCTGTGAGGAATCAGTGGAAACAGAGCTGTACTTTTTTTTTTTTTTTGGATAAATGAATGAGAGTAGACTGGATGTAGAGGAAGCCTCAGAAACTCAGCACCAGAGAATACAGGATTACTCAAACGGGTGCATGAAGCAAAACACAACACCAGGTATGTTTTTGACAAGGAAACATTGTTGTAACATGGGAAAAAGCTCAAAAGAGTGGATCTCCTTTAAAATACAGCAGTAATAGAACAGGTTTGAGAGCATAAAAGCCAATGAAAAGCCACTGATGAGACTGGAGCCAAAACAAATAGGTTTATGAAACCATCCCTCTCCCAGGGCCAATGAAGGTGTGATCAGTGATGCTCCAAATTATAAAACCAAATTTCACCCCGAAACCTGGAGCCAAAACCATGTGTTCTCAGAGTAAACAAAGACAAGCCTTTAATATGTCTTCATGACTTGAACACACTGTTCAGTCCTTTGAGGAACGTCTGGGGCTAAATAAAAAAAAATAAAAAATAAAAAAAATTAAGACCAGTTGAAAAACTGCAACAGTTTACATTTTGCACTGTTAGATCTTAAGGAGGTTCTAAATAGAGCTTCAAAATGCAAAGAGAAGAAATGGAAGTGAGACAAAACAATTCTGAGTAAGCAATTTATTGAAAACAAACTGAAATAGACTTCATCAGCTGAAAAGTTTAAGACCACAGCCTTTAAAAGCCACAATCTGCACAAAAATGTAAATTCAGTCTCATTTTCTGTCAGGTATTCACACTGCCATCACCTGGCAAAGGCAAAAAACTTTCTCTCGGTGCTGCAGCTCAACAATCCCACCACAGTCACAATCGCTGCTGAGATTGAACGCAGTAAGACAATCATTTTGAATTTCTTAAAAGATCCTGAGGAAATCAAGTGGTAGACCCCAAAAAATTTCACTGGGGCTGAGTAGGAGGATCTGATTGGCTGTCCATCAAGACATGGGAATATCGTCGACCCAAATTAAGGCCATTACTGGTGCTGATTGCAGCTACCATCTAACCATCAAACAGCATCTGCGAGAAAAGGACTTTAAAAACAAAAACTTATTCAAAGGCCTTGTCTCCTTTGGCACCACAAACACCTGCGAGGGAGCGCCAAACCTGGGACACTGAAAGGTGGAAGAAAGTTTATTCTCTGATGAGAAAAAAAATGTAACCTTGACTTGGAGCAACGTTCCCACAGCCTCCTGGAAACACTCACATCAAGCCCAAACAAATTTATGAAGTGATCAACAAGAACAGGGGTGCTACTCATTACTCCATTAGTCCTTTTTGAAAGTTTTATTTCTGTTTTGAGGGAGGTTTGTTTTGTTTTAGTTTTTTTGCTTTTTTGAGCTGTGGTCTTAAACCTTTGATCAGCCTATATCAGTTTAATTGTTGTTTTCAATAAATTGCTTACTCACTTTTTTGTCTCACTCCCATTTCTTCTTTTTGCATTTTGAAGCTCTACTTAGAACCTCCTTAAGATCCAACATTACAATTTTTCAACTGGTCCTCAAGTTTTAATCAGGTCTGTACATCAGTAAAACAGAAGGAGCATGACCGTATCCATAGAGGCCCCTGTTTGTTTACCTGCTTTACTAGTTTCGGCTACTTCCTGTAGCCTTCGTCAGAAGCGTCACGTGATGTCGCTGTGACGCGTCTCGTAGGCTGCTTATGTTGTTTTGTCTGACAGTAGGGAAAGCTTGCGCCCCCTGCTGTCTGACACCCTCTCCAGGACCGCATCCCAGATGTGGGATAAGGTGTAGGCTCCCCCGTCCCGGTTCATAGTCCCTGGTGCCCGTTTCCTAATTTCAATGGCCTCCCTGATCCAGCGGTGGTACTTGTTGCTTTCAGCACGAATGACCCTGGCATTGTTCCAGTCCATGACATGATTTTCCCTTTTACAGTGGTCGGATATGGCTGATTTGAGATTTTCTTGTTCTGCTTGTTCTTTGATCGCTCGTTTGTCTGTTTGATGTTTCCTTTTCACATTCTGTCTGGTGTTCCTTCTTCCGTGTTCCAAATGTCCTACCTGTTTCTCCTATGTATGTTTTGTTGCATGATAAACATTTCATATATAAGCTTTCCCTACTGTCTGACAAAACAACATAAGCAGCCTACAAGACACGTCACAGCGACATCACGTGACGCTTCTGACGAAGGCTACAGGACGTAGTAAAGCAGGTAAACACTCCTGTCTGACTAAAAGAAACTTTTGAACAGTAGTTTACTTAAGAAGACAGTATGAATTTCCACAAAAGGATCCATAGAGGCCCGTTTTTCCAGTTCTGAGATATCATCGTAAAGAGAGATTATGAAAATGCATTCTTCAAACCTGTGTGAACAAATCCTTTGACACCTCGGCCTCACTCTGAACTGACAGCTGGTCAGACAGAACACAAAGGACTCGAGTGGAACTGTATTCAAGTTGATCAGATTGTCGCAGGGCAGACACTTCGAGACAGACACAGACAGACAATCATTCACTCTCACATTCATTCACTGAGGGCAGTTTAGAGTCACCAGTTCACCTGCACATGCATGGGTTAGGACGATGAGAGGAAGAGGAGAGAACGGTAACAGGGAAGGACCCTCTCTGATGTATGTGTTACCTTTTCAGTTCATTCTAGCTTTGAAAATACTGTTAATTCATTTATTTTATTTTATTTTATAGTTTTTGTCCTTTTCTGGGCCAGGTCATGGGGCAGCAGAGACACCAAAATTTCCCCTTTCCCCTAACACTTCCTCCAGGGAAAATCCAAGGCGTTCTAAGTCCAGCAGCGAGACATAGTCCCTCCATTGTGTCTAACACGGTGGGACATGCCTGGAACACCTCACAAGGGAGGCATTAATGACAGTAAAGCCCTTCTGTAACTCATACTTTACACTGAGAAGAGTTTTTGATGCTGGAGAAGCTTCTAAAAGTGCTTTTTCTCTGGCCCCATTTGCAGCCACACAACGCAGTCACTGCTCACGTCCACTTCTCCACACAATTAACTGCCAAGAGTCTTTACTCTTACAGTAAGGATCACTGAAGTACAGTAGTAGTAGTAGTAGTAGTAGTAGTAGAAATAGTATTACCAGTAGTACTAGATTTTGCTGCACAGTAGAATTACCTTTAAAAGTACAGCCACGTCCCTGTTAGTCTGTCCCAGGGCAGCTGTGGCTACAGAGGTGGCTCACCAGCCGCCCTGGTGAGTAAAGTGACTTTGAGTGTCTAGAAAAGCACCATAAGTAGTAGAAGAAGAATAAATAGTTGTAGTAGTAGTGGAAAGAGCTGTCGTAGTAGTAGTAGCAGTAGCAGTCATTGTAGTATAGTGGCAGTTTGTAAGTATATGTTTTTATGAAAGTTTATAGCACCTGTAGCCTTCCCGGGTCATTTTGACCCAGCCACATTTTATGGGTGCAGTGGGTCACACGCTGGCTCTTTGCAGCACAGGAGCTTTTTTAGGACTAGAGATTTTTTGCTGCTGAGGTCACTGTAAGCCAAAAGAGAAACAAATCAAAGAAACATAGCATTGAATAAAATATTAAACACTGTACAGATGTAATTTCTTCTACTATGGAGCCTTTTATAACGTTATATTTGTAATCCAAGATGTTCTAAGTCCAGCAGCGAGACAGTCCCTCCAGCCTGTCCAAGGTTGCCCAGAACACCTCACCAGGGAGGCGTCCAAAACAGAGACACCTCAGCTGACGCCTCTTGAGGAGCAGCAGCTCTACTCCGAGCCCCTCCCGAATGACCAAGCTCCTATCTCTAATTGTAGACTCACACCAACAGCAACTCGAGCGACTGAAGTGGCCAACGACCATTCATTTCCTCTTTACACCGGCGCACGGAGGCGAAAAGTGTACTGAAGTGCTGAGCGACACGACTTAAGCAACTTAGCATAGTTTTGAGTTGAACAGAAGTCAACATTATGCAAATATGAGCAACATCGCCAAAGGGGCTGCCAATTACAAGCAACATTTAATAGATGCTCAAGAGAAACTGGTCCAGGCACAAATGACGCGTCTTAAACCTCCTGCAAAGGCCTGGGGCAGGAAGGTTTCACATGGGCCCATTATAATACAACATGTATAGGAAGAGGGACCACTTTTGGGCCCTTCTGACCCCAAGACCCGGGACAAATCAGCCTGAAGACCTCACATACATGGGTTGACTTCACATTAAATTAATAATTAAACCAATAGCATTTCTTACTCCCATATCACTCTGCTGTATATGTTGTGCTCAGTGCCCAGGTCTAACTCTCCAGAGCCCAGAGCAGGTGCCACACTCATAAACACAGGTGTGCTGCATTCTTATCAAAGGTGTGATGTTCAGCAGATTAAAGAACAAAGCATACTAATCTGATTAACAGGAAAAAACATGGACAGGACAAGCCTCTCAATGAGCCCAAACAATAGCTCATTTAAACTGTAACTGTGTCTGAGGACGTCTGTGGTGCACCTGACACTGACTCAGATCTAGTTTTGAAAAGCATCTTTGTTTATCTTCAAAATTTCTTGGCTACTGGAATGCTACTTGAGTCTGAAGATTGCAGAAGTTTCACCCAGGTGCTCTTCAGGTTGGGGATCACGTAGGATACTAACAGAGACTGAGGCACTCAATGGGATTTCAAAAGGCATTTAAAAAGCCTTTATTTCATGGGCTGTATTAAGTTTAAAAATACCAACGTGTTTCAGCCTCTCAGGGCCTTCATCAGGGCATGTGCATCATTACAAGAAACAAAATGGCTGCCAGAACTCTTTTATACCTAGAGATCATGTGACCTGTTCACATGACCAATCTAAAGAGTAAGTCCGTAACAAGATAATCACACATTATTACAGAAACCACAAATTTCAATATAAACAGAAAATAATCACAAAATAGTTACAAAACATAACAAAACTATGGAATCACAATGAAAAATAATTCACAAAAAAGGAGTAAAGTCAAGTTCTTCATTTAGACCTGGATATTTTGTTGCCGTTAAAGTATATATCCAATAGGATTCTCTTCTCTATGTTCAGCAAGCCTAACTTTCAATTTAAGGAGGGACGAAGCGTAAATTGAAAGTTAGGCTTGCTGAACATAAACATGCTATTAAAACAAGTGATCTCCAATACAGTATGGCATCACATTATAAAGAAGAAGGTCATGGCAATAGTTGCAACAGTTTGAAAATCTGTGGCATTGAACACATTAAACTGTCAATAAGGGGTGGAGCTAGACTAAAGCAACTTCTTCAAAGAGAATCCTATTGGATATATACTTTAAAGGCAACAAAATATCCAGGTCTAAATGAAGAACTTGACTTTACTCCTTTTTTGTGAATGATTTTTCATTGTGATTCCATAGTTTTGTTATGTTTTGTAACTATTTTGTGATTATTTTCTGTTTATATTGAAATTTGTGGTTTCTGTAATAATGTGTGATTATCTTGTTACGGACTTACTCTTTAGATTGGTCATGTGAACAGGTCACATGATCTCTAGGTATAAAAGAGTTCTGGCAGCCATTTTGTTTCTTGTAATGATGCACATGCCCTGATGAAGGCCCTGAGAGGCTGAAACGCGTTGGTATTTTTAAACTTGATACAGCCCATGAAATAAAGGCTTTTTAAATACCTTTGAAATCCCATTGAGTGCCTCAGTCTCTGTTAGCATCTTTGTTTATCATCTATTGCCTCAGCTGATTTTATGAATCCCAGTTTACTGTACATTCATTCTGTTATTCATTTCTCAGCGGTGGTTGCACCACCGGTCATAGGAGACTGGAGCCAATCCCAGCTACTTTCTCCAAGGATTATCCTCAGACGTAAACAAACATTCACTCACAGAGGGAACATGCAGTATTAGAGGTGTTATCAGTATTTAGAGCGCTGTATGGCGATGCATACAACTGCACAAGCGCTGCGTCAATACAATTTGGGAAAAAAGTCCCTTTGTTTCAGTTCAATAAGTGAAACTCATCATGTAGATGAGATGCACACAGGGCTGATTTTTTATTTGACTGGAGCCTATCCCAGGAACTATGAGCCTGAGGTGGAGTACACACAGGACAGAGGCCAGAAACTGTCTAAATAAATTTCTGTAAATCCTTTCTATGTAAGACACACTTGCACTGAGAGGGGTTTCTGAAGTCAGAGCAACTGAAGTTAGTTAGAAGGTCAAAAAATAGGTTTCCATTTTATTCCTTCTGACCACCAGAGGGCAGTGCTTTGCACCTGTATTGATTTTACAAGTATTGACCTGAAGGATGCCTGTTTCCATGTCCCAGTGGCACCTTATCACAGACAGTTCCTCTGGTTTGCTTTCGAGAGACAGATGCACCAGTTTTGGGTTCTTCCATTCGAACTCTCCCTTGCACAGTGATGTCAAGTCATGTTGCTGCCAAAGGCACTGACCGTGGAGCTGCATGGACCCGTGTCGGTGCAGCTTGGCATCGAGGACCAGGCCACTGAGCCAAACTTGTAAGGGGCGCAAGTACAGATGTGAGATGAAACTGAGTGTATCGTCCTCCCTCTGTGGAGATGGAGAGGCCTTCACCGCCACAGAGTCAACGGCAATGCCTCTGAAGATCACTTGTTGTTGTTCTTTCACTGTGAGCCGTAACTGTGAGCCATGGTCCAATAGGACAGAAGTGTGGTCGAGTGCCTGCTCCCAGCTCGGAGTACACACAAGCCTAGGTAAGGGAAAATCCATATTCCTCTGGCCTGCAGCGGGGAAGTCTGCAGCTTCACATCTGCTGAACGTACAGGGCACAAAGGAGAGTCTGAGAGGGAACACCCGAAACTGGAACGCCTGCCCCTCGAAAGTAAACCGAAGGAACTGTCTGTGATGAAGCGTCACTGGGACATGGAAACAGGCGTCCCTCAGGTCAATACTTGTGAACCAATCCACCGCCCCCTGGTGGTCATCCAGAATTCATAGAATCTTAGTTACATACGCAACTCTTATTTCCTAACACAAAGTCACTGCTCAGCTCTACTTCTCCACACAATTAACTTCTACAAAAGCAATAACTTCAGTTTACTTTAGTAACTTCAGTCTTTATACTTTATACAGGATGTTTTATTGAAAAAATAGCAGCAGCAGTAGTACTAGTACTAGGAGCAGAAGTAGTATGCCAGTAGTTGTAGATTTTGCTGCACACTAGAAATACTTTTCAAAAGTACTTTGTATGCAAGTTCACTTTATATGCATGTGCTCAGGTCAAAGTACTCTTACTCCAATAACTACTACTACTACTACTACAGAAAGTTCAGATTCACCAAAATGTACAGAAGCAAATTAGTAAAATCAGGAGCAGTGGTTCTCAAAGTGTGGTACAGTCCCACTCGTGGTACGCAGGATTCTTCTGTACTCAGACGTGTTTAGGAGTTCAAGTCCAGATGTAAAGCCAATGTTACTCCAGTGTTTAGACCTGATTTAGTTTTATTTAATCCTTATTTTATCCCTGTTTCTAAACCAGAACCAACCCTGGACTAAACCAAGACCAATGCAGTGGCAGTTTGTTGAAGTATGTGTCTTTATGAACATTTATAACTCCTGTGGTCTTCCTGGGTCATTTTATGGGTGCAATGGGTCACACTCTTGCCCTTTACAGCACAATGAACACACACCTACCCACCCACACACACCTACCCACCCACACACACCTGTAGCTCATTGTGTGTAGTGGCAACACACAACAAGTTACAGGTGTGTGTAAACCTGGTTTCATCAGCAGACCAGGAAATATTTCTTTCTGTACATGAGAACGGGTATTGCGTACATTAAAAAATAATGTAAAGTGTAAAATATAATTATGCTCATGTGTTGGAAACAAGCTCACTAAAAAACAGGACACTAGGGCAGAAGGTGAGTAGAGAATGAAGGGCGACACATGTGGGCACACACCTCTGTCTCTTCTTCAGTCCTTGTATCTATATAAAAACATGTCCAGACCTGTGGAGGTACTGGAAATACTGCAGTACTACAGCCATGTATGGCGCTCTTCCTACATAACACAAAAGCTCCTGTCTGCGTAGGCAATAAGTTACCTGCTGCCTGTGTTCTCCCTTTAACCTACTTCCACCTCAGCTCATGGTACACACCGGTTGTACTGCAAACTCCTGTCACTGCTGTAGTAGAAGTAGTAATAGTAGTAGTAGTCCCAGAAACTATAAGTATTACTCCTAAATTAACTTTAATCAGTAATAAAGCACAGCAGAAGCCTGACCTGTGATCAGCACCGCTCTCCCGGCTGAGGGCAGAGTCTCCTCTCCGGTCCTCGCGCTGGTCCAGAGCGCGGCGCAGATCAAAGCCACCGCCGCGACCCCTGCCCACGAGCCCCACGAGCCCCACGAGCCCCACACGCACGCGTACAGACCCCCTGCCACGCACAGCCCCGCGGTCAGCAGCACGCGGCTCCCGGGCAGGGTCATGGCAACGACAGCGCTCACCTACGCACACTGACGCACGGCGGGCGCACACCTGAGGAGCTCAGGTAATAAATGCATCGACTGGTGACCCCCTCCCCTCCGCGCGCACGCTTCAGAAGCTACACCCACAGGCACGAGCTCACAAAGGAGGGAGAAGGTAAAGCACGCGCTGAGCCGAATTATTCTTTGAACAACAGAGAGTTAACTGCAGAGGTTTATTTGCGCGACAGAAAACGACTTAGACGATGTTTATTTTTCTCCACAGCTGGACAAACGTGCACCAGTTATTCATTTAATATTTTCCTTTGGTTGCGTGAGTGACTTGGGCCTATCCCAACGACAAGTGGGGTACATCCTGGACAGTGCCAGGGCTGACATTCACCATCACATTCAGGCCTGGACTCTCAGACCTCCGTGGCCAGGGTTTTTCAAAAGTTTCTATCCATTTGAGATTTTCACTAGCCACAATTTAGATGTTAAAATGTTGTTTAATGTAGTGCGATAAGACAATGATGTGCTAGAAATTAATTGTGCATGATGACCCCTGGAAAGGTTTTTTTTTATTATAATGTGTCTTTATCAAAAAGTTTATTTACCCAGTATACAGTACTTTTGTTTGTTGTGTAACATCTCTGATTTCATGTTTTCAATTAAGGGTCCATTAATAGCACCTTTTTTTCCCTCCGCTAATGATTAGGGAATGGTGAGGTTAATTATGCGGGACATTTATAAACATAGCAGCAGAAAGTCAGGCCCAAAGTACACACAACAACATGGTTAGTAAGACTAAACGTGTTACTAGCCAAAATTGAAATCGACCCATATCTGGTTGGTTATTGTTCTTCTCAAGCCCTGCTCAGATTCATTCCCTGTGGGACATTTAGATTCACCAGTTCACCTGCACATGCCTGTGTTTGGATGAAGAGGAGAGAACCCACAGCAACACGAGGAGGGCGTGATGTTTATAGTTAAGTTATCAAAACTATGTAGGGTGACACCTGTCCCACTTTAGCCATTATTAAGGTATTTGTCCCTCTGTTCAGTTCATTAAGACACTGTCCCACTTTTTCATTGGTGCTCAGTGGATCTTATAAAAAGAAAGTTTCAAGTTAAGAACTAAAAGGTAAGGTCAGCATTCCTTGTGTAAAATGTAGACTAAATATTTGTAGGCATCCTCTCTCTGGGTTGAATTATGTTTGTTGTGTTTCAGGACAGGCCTCTCCTGGAGTTGGTGCTGGATTGTTTTGAGAAAATACAGACAGAGCTTTGATTTTTTTTCTGTTCCATCTTTTTTATTCCAATGAATGAAGTCTCAGTAAAGACATTACTTTGCAAAATGTGTATTTTTGGATGAAAACAGCGCATCAGATGTCTATTATAGTCATTAAAACTGAAGCAACTTGTATCTCAGTGAGTTAGTATAAAAAGATTTATTTCTGGAGTCTGTCCCTCCTTGTCCCACTTTTAGTATTTTTTGAGGTGGTCACCGTAAAGCTATCAGCTATCAAGGCTCATTTCTTTTTGTATTATATTTGGCCATTTGGGAACCCAAATATTAGTTAGTTTATTTTCTTTGGTCAGTTGACAAACTCAAAGAAATAACACAAAAAAGAAAAAAAAAAAAACAGAAACAATACATCCCACAGACCGAAAGGGTCTAGGCTGAAGTTCAACACTTATTCTGCCTAACCCTATTAACTTAAAACATTACATTCAAGATGGCAGCAAATCAACAAACTCAACTCAATACATCTGAAACCATCGCTACTGTAGTCGCCACGACTGCAAAGGAATGTCACATGGCACCGATACACACTCATCCGATCCCCCCCAAATACATAGACACGCAAACAGACTGACACCTAAGATACACACACACACACACACACACACACACACACACACACACACACACACACACACACACACACACACACACACACACACACACACACACACACACACACACACACACACACACACACACACACACACACACACACACACTTCAACCTTGACAACTTTCATTACACAATTCATTCCACTTCTCCATATTTCCCCACCACACTGGACTTAAATTCTCTTTTAAAAGTGTAAATTGTTTTGGAGTCTTTTAATGTTTCATCCAGACTGTTCCATAGATTAACCCCTCTAACAGAGATACATCTACTTTTTAAGCTCGTCCTTACATTTGCTTTCTGAAAAATACTAGATCCTCTGAGATTGTATCCCGTCTCTCTTGGTTTGAACTTCTCTTGGATACAGCGAGGAAGCATATGGTTATGTGCTTTATACATCACAATTGCAGTGTTAAGGTCAACAAGATCATGTAATTTTAAAGTTTTTAATTTTATAAAAAGAGCATTTGTTGGGGCATAGTATTCTGCATAATTGACAATTCTAATGGCTTTCTTTTGAAGTAAAAAAATTGATTGAATGTTAGTTTTATAATTATTATGGTGGACCCATTAACGTAGGTTCCCAAACTCCTTTTTAAAATGCTCCATTTTTTTTAATCTAAAAGCCAGTTTTGTGGGTGTGGATGTTTATAGGTTATTCCAGTTTAGAGAAACCCATACAGTATACAGGTTTTTCTCTTCATGTGTGAACGTGATACACATTCCTTTTCTTATCAATGAGAGCCTCCTCCTTAAGAGCAAACATCTGATATAAATATACTACTGCTCACCTGGAGAACTTCACTTTCACCTGGGACAGTTCTCTCTTCTGTGTGTGGGAGGTCTTCAGAGAGTCAGATTGTACTGCGATAAGTTCCTAAAATACTCCAGGAATCCTCCTGTATGATGATGAATACAGGGATAAACTCAGTGTTTAGCATGATTTCACAACAGAGATTATCTCAAGCGTTCTTTTCATCTTCTCTCGCTTATTTCTGTTAAAGCTTGCAGGTGGTTATAGATTATCCCATTAACTATGGGCCTTAGGCCTGGGTGTACACCCAGGACAATGACGCTTTAAGAAACACACTGACAGACAACTGGTATGATTAAAATGCATTTAATCCATTCTTTGCAAGTCATCCTGCTGTGGTTCACTGGGTTTGTAGTTGCAGGTTTCGCAAACATGGAAGGGACGTTCAGAGACCTCATAACACAACATGAAAAACACAGATTGTGTGCAGTGGACTGAGGAGGCAAAAAAGCAGTTTGACAAGGCAAAAGATAGTGTCATGAATAGTCCAGCATTAGCATGGTTCGAGGGCGACAAACCTTACGACCTGTTTGTTGACACATCTGATGGGTACATGAGAGCAGTACTAACTCAAACCAAGGGAGATTTGCAGAAGCCAGGTGGATATATCAGTAAAAGACTTGACTGTGTTGCACGTGCGTATCCAACCTGTGTTTAAAGTATAGTGGGTATGTATGAGGCAGTATTAGCAGTCAGGGAGTGGGTTAGATTTGCACCATTGACAGTGTGGTGTCAACATCAAATCCAAATGCTTCTCCAAGAACAACACTTGACTCACCTCACTACCCAAAGAAATTTAAAATATGAGACATGTGTGTTTGGCGATCCAAATTTGACAATAAGAACATGCACCAAACTGAACCCAGCAACACTGCTTCCATCTGACGACACAGACACACACGACTGTCAGGAAGTTGTTAGGCAGGTCCTGACGTGACCTTCTCGATGTTCCCCTCGACACAGGGCACGTGGTGTTTGTAGACGGTTGCACTAAGAGGGACCAAAAGGGTGGAATGGAGGTGGGGTATGCTGTAGTGACTGCTGACAACATTTTGGAGTCAGGAACACTACCATAACACTGGTCTGCACAAAAAGCAGAACTCCATGCATTAACAAGAGCTTGTGAACTACACAAGGGACAGGAAGTTACAATCTTCACAGATAGTAGGTATGCTTTTGGAGTAGTACACGATTTTGGGACATTGTGGCAACAAAGAAATTTTCTAACATCTATGGGCAAACAAATCTCAAACTGTGAGCAAGTCCAAAGATTGTTAAAGCACACAAATAAAACAGACGCTGAAAGTCTAGGTAATGACAAGGCGGACGCTGAGGCCAAAAAAGCAGCTGAAAGTAAAAACAAAGCAAATATTGAGAGCATAAATAGCACTCAGGACATAACTCAGGACTATTTTGAAACCTCAATACAGGACATCCAAAATCAAATAGGTGCAGATGAGCTTGAGAAATGGAAAAAATATGCCACCCAAGTTGAAGGTATATGGACTTCTGAAGGAAAACCATGTCTGCCCAGAGCCTGGTACAGGATAGCTGCAGAAGTAGCACACAAAGACCATGACGGACAAACTAAAATGCTGAATGCCATTAGAGGGACTTGGCACTGCCCAGGGATACAGCAGGTAGTGGCAGAAACCTGCCTTAAGTGTGGTATTTGTGCACGGCACAACATTAAAACTGCCCAGGGGAAGTTGCAACAAATTAAAAGAGCTCAACAACCAGGCCATCATTGGATGATGGATTTTATTGAACTAAGTGCATGCCAAGGGACTAAATTTGTACTAACAATGGTGTGTTCTGACACAAACTGGCTTGAGGCATTTCCGTGTGCAAATATGGATGCAGATACAGTGGCAAAATGGATCATTAAAGAAATACTCCCCAGGTGGGGTATTCCATTCAAACTATCACCAGAATACTATAATACTATAAGTTGCTGGCAGAAATCTTTTCTTCTCTGCCCAGGCTTGACCTGACCAGATCTGACACGGGACCACTACACGACCTGGTGCCAGGCGATGATGTGTGGGCGAAGAAGTGGAGATGGAAAAAATGGTCGGATCCGAGATTTGAAGGGCCATATCAGGTCCTGCTGACATCGCCAACAGCAGTCAAAGTGGGCGAGCGTGCGACCTGGATCCATCACCACATAAAAATGATGAACTGAAAGAAGACGCAACCAAAGACTTTCCCACCAAGGACAAGGACAAGGACTAGACCGACTGAAGGAGCGCTCCCTGGAAACAAGTACAAATAACTTGAACTGAGGTATTTGGAATCAAGTGTAAAGAATAAAATTAAACTGTAAAATGTCTCTGTATTTTATGATTTGTATACTTTTACTGGAAATTCCTGGTATGTTATTAAAAGAGAAACCTTCAGACTATGTTCATGTGAACCACACACAGCAAGGGGATGAAATAATTTGTTACTGTAAAACTGAATATGGGAATGTATCAGGCCTTGTAATTCAATTTGAACCTTGTACAGCAGAGGAGAAGATACTAAACGCTTCTATCTCTCATGGCAGTGTCCAAAATATAGCTATGTTTATGCCACATCATGGGGTAAACTCCAAAATATGTTCATTCACAGGCGCGGTTGAGGGTCCACAGACCAACGAAACAGAATATACAATGCGTTGTGTATGGGAAGATAGGCCAAAGCACGGAAAAATGTATTGCTGATGCAATACGTTCCCGCTTGGTTTTTTTTTACCTCAGAATCTGCATACAACTGTAATAACATAGCAGAAATAATTACAGATACTGAGAGCTCTACTATTGACAGTAGCAATCAAATAACATCACCCTCAGTGGCCCCATCACTTTCTACTACAGGACAGTCACTAACAACTCTCATTGTCCCAACGCTTCCTACTACAATGGTAGAACCTCTCGGGGAATCAGATGAGGGACAGAATGAAAGCTTAGAAATACTGACGTTCAAACATAGACCCTTAGGAATGGAACCTGATAGTTGTATCATTTGTCAAATGCCTAAACAAAAATATATGGCTGTAGGGATAGCTGTGGACGCAAAAAAGCCCTGTAGGACCCATATTGTTTTTAATCAATCAGGTGTAGAGAATAAAATATATCTTACTGACATGGGCATCTACATAATGCACACTGATAAGTTTTATCTCATCCTTTCAAAAAAGCTCTGCTTAATTGACTGCATCGTACTGTCAATGATCAACAGGAACTTTTCCTACATGCATCGGCTCTGGGAGTCAGAGTGCCCGAGGCCCAGTAGCACACTTAAGGAGCTACATCTGGAGCCCCCAGTCTCCGAGTGCCCGGCACCGAGTGCCGAGTTCTTTTGCATAAAAGTGGGCTCTGGACGTGCAAGGCTGCCTTTCAGTTACCGTACAAGGTGTGCTCAGCGGGTGGGGACTACTGATAAAACAGGCCGGGGTAAATGGTTGGAGGAGTCATTGACCAACTAGACTGGACCCCGGATGTGTTCTTTGCATGTGGCAGAAAAGCAACCTTAAAAAGTAGACCAGGGATGAACGAAGAGTGTGCTGTAGTGATGCTAGCTGAAAGGATCACTGTCATTACTCCGGAGGAGACGTATAATGCTAGAAGTAAGAGGGATGTAGAGGCTGATGGTCTCGGAGGTCCAGCAGGTGTGCCACCGGAGTTTAGAATAATTACAGACGTCGCAGGATGGTCTATACTTGCTACAATACCATGGCTCTCTGGTATCACATCTATGAAACATAGTAAATCAATAAATTATCTATATTACAATCAACAACGCCTTGTTAATTCAACCACTAAAGCATTGTCAGCTATTGAACAGAAACTGACTGATGTCACTAGAACTGTGTTAGAGAATAGACAAGCACTCGACCTTATTTTAGCTGAGAGGTGGTCTGTGTACTTTCAGCAATGCTGATGAAGGTTGTTGCACAAATGTAAAAAGCCTGTCTGATATGACTAATATCTCTCTTGCTATCCAGGAGATGAAAGACCTTCGACAGGAATTTGTTGACTTAAATAGTGTGTTAAGTCACAGCTGGTTTGACAACTGGCTGCGCAATGCCTTCGTACCCTTCTCTAGTCTAATTATGTCTATTTTGGTACCTATTGGATGTATAATAATCTTATTTTAGGCATTTTGCATGTGTATCCCATGTGTAATAAAGTGCATACAGCAAAGAATGACTAAAATATTGTTTCTAAATTCTCCTGAATTTTGCCCTGTACCAACCCAGGATGAAGATTCATTAACTCAGGAAATAGGTGATGAAGAGAAACTTGGACTGTATGCTCTTTCTGTGGGTATTAAAGTATAATAAATGTTGTTACATCAGCCAATGGGTGTACGACTAATCCTGGTCACATCTATAGCCTGTCCGTCCTTGGAAGTGGGATCTCTCCTTCACCTTGGTGCTTCCTGAGGTTTCTCTTAATTTTCTCCCATTTTGGAGTTTTTCCTCACCAAGAAGGGGGGGGGGGGGGGGGGGGGGGTATAAGGATGGGGGATGTCTGGGATTCATCCATTTGCTTTGACTGTTTAAACTATCAACCTTATTTCTATGATTCTGAAGAATCAAAAGGGTGGAATGGTATGATTAAAATGCATTTAATCCATTCTTTGCAAGTCATCCTGCTGTGGTTCACTGGGTTTGTAGTTGCATATAAGATGTTTTTGCAGGAGACCATGTACTATGGACCTGTACAATGAACTTGATTACCAGCCTTATACAAACATGTTTTTAATGAAACTTACTGTATTATGAACTTTGATATTTGTCGTGTATTGGGATTTCTGTTTTGTGCTGTTGAGTCTTCCTTCTGTTACCGGCGATGTATTTGAACTATAGATAATTATTACCTATGTCACTGGACACATCTGCACGTATGCGTGGACTCATCATGTATATATATATATCTGTGTCAATGTAATAAACTTTGAGAGAGAAGCTGATGGAACCCAAAGCAGCGTGTTGTCTGTTGTCCTTTTCTCTAACTAACCTCCCCTTCATTATCAGCAGTTTTAAAAAAAGAAATGACTAAAAAGGTGAAGGATTTAGCTTTTGGCAACATCTGGTGGTTGCATTTGAGACTGCAGCTGACCTTGTTGTGGAACCGACACACAGCTGTGTTGGTGTATGTTCAGTTGGGACCCTCTTGACCGGCTTTTTCCAAAGTCACCCCCAACTATAAAACTTTTCTGTATTCAAAAATCTGTCA
The DNA here is from genome assembly GCA_020698575.1 of Bostrychus sinensis. Classification (NCBI taxonomy): domain Eukaryota; kingdom Metazoa; phylum Chordata; class Actinopteri; order Gobiiformes; family Eleotridae; genus Bostrychus; species Bostrychus sinensis. The sequence continues at coordinate 4,405,724 of CM036251.1, forward strand.
TGTTTTTCACCATAGATTTCTATAAATGAGGGCTGGAACGAGGGGCGTCCCGGCCAGTCAGACTACTGAGCAGCTCTGTTCTTATTTCTGAAGGGGACAGCTAGCAGAAGCCAGTTGTACAAAGACTTGGTTTGTTTGAATGTGGTGGTTACGTGGGACGTCAGAGGGACTTTACTGTTGTTAAAATGGAAACAGGACGAAGATAAAAATCCCACAGAGGACTGAACAACAAGGTGGACTTCAGCAGAACCAACAGGAGACGAAAGAAAGCACTAAACACTGTTAATCAGGTGAGAGAAGTTATTGAATGCACTCTTTATAAGCCAGCGCTCATTTTTCTTTCCAATACTGATTTATTCTTCTTAACTACCCTCTCTTGCACTCTTATAGTCTTTCTTTCCACCTCTGCATCAGAAAAGTTTTAGACTATTTTAGTATTTCTCTTTTCTCTAAAGAAAGTAGAAGTAGTATTTTATTGTGATTGTAAAATGTTATGTTTACATTTAACTTTCTTTTTTATACTAAAACATTTTATACTTTGCACCTTCAATGCAGACCTTTAATGTAATGATAACCAACACTCATTCAGTCTAGTGACAGACTTTTATTTTGAAAGTCAGTGCCGTTTGCATTAACTCGTGGGGCGTTTCTCACCTACAGTATTTTCTGCACATCACACAGGAATTTTTACCCTTTGCAAAAAAAAAAAGCAAATGATAAGATTCCCTTTTTTTTTTTTTTTTAGACATTATTTTTACAGCGGTGATGGTCACAACATAAAGTGCTCACAGACGGGATAATGTTAGAAGCCGATGGGATTTTAAAACAGAGGCAGTGCAGGTTCAGAAGTTTTTCTTGAGGAAGTTGATGAGTCCGTTCGTGGAGGCGTCGTGAGAAGTGACCTCAGAGTCGTCCTGTAACTCGGGCTCGATCTTCTTCGCCAACTGTTTCCCAAGTTCAACACTGGACGAGAGGAAAAGAGATTTAAATCATCGTCTGCCTCCATCTGACCCTCGTCTGCGTCTTCTTCTCTCACATCAACAGACTTCATGTCCTCTCTGCTCTTCCTCTAGGCCTCCAGCTCTAACCTCAGCCTCATCCTCATCCTTCAACCATATCTTCACTGTCTCTCCTCTGTTCATGTTCAAACCATCTCAATCTGGAAACCATCTCCAGAACTTCTCACATGAGCTGTCCCCTCTGATGGACTCATTCCTGATCCTATCCATCCTCGTCATGAACAAAGAACAGAAACGTCTTCAGCTCTGCTCCTGGCTGTTCCTCTGAGCCTCTCTCTAAACCGTACAACATCTCTGCTCTCACCTGTCTTTTAGACCTGCAAAAATTAATCCCTAACTATTCATACTTCTGCAGCAAAAGCCCTATACCAATATACGTCCTAAATAAAACACTTGTTGCAGGAAAAGTTGCTGGTAGAGTATTTTAAGGGCCTGTCTACAAATTACAGATATTTTTACAAACATACTTTTCTATGCATTCGTACTTTTTCTCATAAAAAAAAAAAAAAAAAAAATTAAAACAACTGCAAGTTTAGTGAGGTATCGTGTGAACAGGAACATTTTAACACTTGGACAGGCATTATTTTAAAATCGATGGAGAAAAATCTTTGTAGTCTCTTGACATTAATCTGTAGCAGGGGTCTCCAACCTTTTTTTTTTTTGCCTGAGAGCTACTTTTAGTGAATTAAAATGGCAGGGAGCTATTTGTTTGTTGTAACATTCATCCATCTTTCACTTATTACCACTAGGGGTTCCGAGTACTGTAAACTAACCCAGCAACTTTGGCCTTAACACTGGACAAGGCTATTACTTTCTGATACTTTCGTACAAAAAAATAATGTTGTTTTGCATTAAAACAACTGGCTTGCACCGCAGATCTAACACACACTAATCATTAAAACTTGTTATATCTTCCATTGCGTGTTGGCTCACAAATTATTCTTCATAAAAATAATTTGTTCTCCATAACTGAGAAAAAAAAAAGAGGAGTTTTTAGCTTTTTAGCTGGGGTCATGCTTGCTGCCAATCTCACATAGATACACAAGTTGTTTTTCCCAAGTGATATTCTAAATTTGACTCATCGAGCTCTTGTAGGATTCATAAAGCACTTGGGGAGCTACTTGGAAAGTGGTTGAGAGCTAATGGTTGGAGACCCCTGATCTATAGTAATAATAATTAAGAGTAAACTGCGCTTGGTAAAGCTGCATCAACTACAGCCTGGCTCGGCGTCATGGCTTCAAGTCTGGACTCCAAGACTTTGCCAAATGTCTCACTGCCCCATAATTTACTGTCACTTCTCAACTGTACTCCCCAATAAAGCTGAAAAAATGCCATATAAATACAGCTAAAAGTGTAGTTGCTTAAGTTGCCCACTTGAGGGCAACAGAAAAATGAAGTATTTGCCTCCAGGATTTTGTATGCATTTAAAGTCTGGTTAATGTTCATGTAGGAAGAGAATAAACACCTTTTTCCTACACATGTTTGTTTTAATATTTGAATTAATCTCTGTCAAAGCTTGTGCACTCACCCCCACTGGTCGTAACTGTTGATGTTCCACATGACGCCCTGCACAAAGATCTTGTGTTCGTACATGGCTGAAAACACAAGAGACAAGGAGGATTAAACACACTCGTCTAATTTTATTCACAGCTGACTGTGCCTGTAGATACAGTAGCTTTAAAAGGTAAAAAAGACAAGAACACAGCTTGTAAACCAGTAGCCAGTTCCAGAGACACAAATCTGTCCGCAATCACAACACTTTATTTTTATTTGCTCCTGGTGTTGGAGTTTGAAACTCACCGACGAGGGCTCCCAGAGTGAACGGAGTCAGCTTCTTGAATACGATTGAGTTGGTTGGTTTGTTCCCTTCAAAAACCTGTGGGCAAAAAAACAAACATTACACTTATAGCATATTTATATAGGATTTTCTGACATAACATCCACTTTGAAACCCATTAGAAAGCATTTTGGACAGGAGACAAAAAAGGTAATTTGCAGTGCTTCTTTGCTGATTTTTGAACTGATGACATTCATTTCTATCGACATAAGAACTGGATGAATATATGACTAAATGAATGAGAGCAGACTGGATGTAGATAGCTTCATGATTGGTCAGTGCTTCCTGGAGTGGGCGGGGCTTCGTGGGAAAGGCAGAGGTTCATAAAAGTGAGTGTTCTGAGGCCTCAGAAAATCATAACACGGTAGAAAGCTCAGAAAAGTCCATTTTCATAATATACCGACCTTAAACTACTTTTAATTTTGCTTTTGATTTGGGTGAATGCGTACTTTGTGAGGCAGCAGTTTCTCCAGAGCGTCTCCCTTCAGTCCCGCAGCCTCCAGCTCACGATGAGCTTCAGCCGCAGTCTTCCCCTTCATCAGAGCCTCGGTCTGGGCCAGGAAGTTCGCCGCAAGGATCTAAAGACAAAATACATAGTGCAGTCAGTAAAATATATTCTTATTCTCACATAAATTAAGTATGGCACTGCAAAAAATCGACAGGCATTGGTTAAAATGACTTGAATTCAGATTATTAATCTTGTACTGAGTAATTTACTAGATTGGATTTTTTTTTTTATTCATTCAGGGTTCAGTAAGTGTAATTGAATGCTTTTTATTGCCACAAACATACAATTATGGCAACTTAAACTGTCAGTTCATTTGCAAGTCAAACATCCAAAGTTTAGGTAATTTGTTTGCACTGAAACAAACTCGTTCTGCCGTCTATCAAGCTTGTGTGGGTTTCAAAATAATATTAATTTTATTTGTGAATATAAATATATGTCTGCAATTTCACTTCAAAACTTAAAAGTTTTAATGCCTGTTAATGCTTTTTAATGCCATTTAAGGTCTTAATTTTTGCAAAAACAATTTAATGCTTTTTAATGCCCCACAGGAACCCTGTTATGAGGCTACATTATCTGACTTGTTTCAAGCCATTTTTATATATTTCAAGCAAAATTATTTGTCATTGGGGTAAGTGTAATTTTCTTATCCTACTGGCAGATAATTTTGCTTGAAATATGTAAAAAAAGTCTTGAAACAAGTCAGATAATCTAGCCTCATAAGTAAATAATTACTCAAATGAGGATTAATAATCTGAATTCAAGTCATTTTAACTAATGAAGCGTGAGGAGCCAGTGAGGGGGCGGGACCTTGTGGTGGAGGTTGTCCCTGATTGGATGCTGGGACTGAGCTGGAATGAAGAAGTCGGCAGGAATCATACGAGTTCCTGCGGAGACAAAAGGAAAAAGTTTAAGTAATTCATGCTGTGTAACGCGTGTTAAGTTGAACCAAACGTGACGTGTACTGAGAGCAGTGGCGGTGGAACAGTGCTGGACCTTGGTGTATGAGTTGGTAGAAGGCATGCTGCCCGTTGGTCCCTGGCTCGCCCCACACGATGGGGCCTGTGTGGTAGTTCACTCTGGTCCCGTCTTTGGTGATGTATTTACCGTTGGACTCCATGTCGCCCTGAGCACGCACACAAATAAATACATTTACAAGAAGAGTCATTAATGAACATGTATTTTAATAATGCAGTTATTATCAGACAAGGCAGTAATTTTCCATTTCTCTACTAAGCCACACTGTCAATAAAATATTGGTTTGCTATAAAATGTGAAGCAAATTAAAGGTACAGTAGGCATGTCTTTATTTATTTGGATGCTATTACGCTTCCTATTACAAGTATTCACCACCTTAGCATTTTTCCTTTATTTTTGCCTTACAACCAGGAATTTAAATCACTGGGAGGTTTATGTCAGTGCAGGGTAGCTCCAGGTGTTTTCTTGTAAAATTTAAAACTTTTTAATGTCACTCAAAATAATAACTTAATACCAAGCTTGCCAACAAAACAAAACATTTTACCCTAATAAAATGTCAGTATTACTCTCTGAAACTCATTGGTTTTATAATACAGGTGAAACATCTCCACTGCATTAAAAATCTCACCACTCAAATTTATGATTCAGTGTTAACTGCATTTACTGTATTGTGGGGATGTTTTTGCAACATTTAAGCCTGTAACATTACACAGCCATGTAAACAGCAGACTTAGCTTTCAAAAACTTAGTAAATAAAGACACATTCAAGTGAGTGACTTTAAGATATTCCTAAAACCACTATTAGAATTCACATCCAACTTGTCAAAAATATATTTTAGATCAGTACTTTGTAACAACAGAGAAGTCTTTTTTGCAAGTACAAGACTGAACTTGACGTCGTAATTTGACAATTTAAGACCTAGATGAACAAAATGTAATACCTGCCCATATGATTTTATACTTTTAAGGCCTTGATTTTGGAAACATCAAATTTAATACAGATTAATATAGATTTAATAGTCCAGAACAGTGAGGTCCTCAAACCAGCTGCTTTTAAATGTGCCACGTTCACGCCTCAAAACCAGAGGAGACAAGGTCTTTGCTGTAGCTGCTCCCAAACTGTGGAACAGTCTGCCTCTTAACATTAGAACTGCACAGTCTGCAGACTCCTTTAAATCTGCACTGAAAACCCATCTTTTTGCACTGGCTTTTAACACAAGTTGAGTTGAACTTGTGTTTATTTGTTTTTATTTGTGTTTTTTATTTCTGATTGTGTTTTATCTTTTATGTGATTATCTTTTACTACTGTTTGTTTTTTTAGTGTAAAAGTCATTTTTTATTAACTTGATTTTTAACCTTCATTCATTTTCTACCGCTTATTCCCGTGAGGGGTCGCGGGTGACTGGAGCCTATCCCAGTAACTTTGGGCCATAGGCGGGGTCCACCCTGGACAGGGGCCAGCTTGTCACAGGGCTGACACAGAGACAAACACAGACAGACAACCATTCACTCTCACATTCATTCACTAGGGTCAATTTAGAGTCACCAATTCACCTAACACATGAATGAATGAATGAAAAGGATGAATGCATTGATTTTTAACCTATAAAGCACTTTGGGCAGCAATGGTTGTTGGAAATGTGCTATATAAATAAAGTTGACCTTGATCTAATACCGTATTTTCCAGACTATAAGTCGCACTTTTTTCCATCGTCTGGCTCGGGGTGCGACGTATACTCAGGTGTGACTTATATATTAAAATATTTCAGGTGTTGGTTAGAGGGCGCTCTAGGCTTGTGTACCAGCATCTGCTGCACCTGTACCACTGACAATTTAAAATGTAAACATTACCACTAACAACTTAGGCTATAAAGACAACTGAGAAAGAGCGGAATAATTGGAAATGGAACTGATGCTGAGTCTGACGACAGCCACGCAGAGGAGGAAGCGGCGCTTCGTCTACCTCCGGAGTTGGCGGAGTTGTTCAGAAGCGACACAGAGGATGAAGAATTTAAAGGATTTAGCGATTAGGAGTGAGATGGTGAGTTTGGTGAACTTGTTATATTATGTTCTTTATGCTATAGTTATGTGAATAACTGTTAATATATTACGTTAACATACGAGACACCTATTCAGTTCGTTGTTTATGCTTCATGTAGCTGAATAACCATCAATGTGTTACGTTAGCATAGCGCACACCTATTCAGCTGTTGTTCTCTATTCTATTATTTCTATAACTTGCCTTTCAACATGAAATGTCTGCTCTTGGGGTCGGATTTTGTAAAATAAATTTCCCCCCAAAAATGTGACTTAAAGTCCAGTGCGACTTATATAAATTTTTTTCTTCTTCATTATGCATTTTTTGGCTTGTGCGACTTATAACTGTACCTGTGCGACTTCCCGGACTATAAGGTACCTTTTTAATACTTTAAGACCTTGGAGCTACCCTGCAGTCACTTTACATCACATGCAAAATATTTTTCATTGTAAAGCAAACAAGAAAAGCAGTAAACTTGAATACTTTTTATAGGCAGTGTACATGACAGAAAACCTACCAGAGCTTTATTAAAAAAAAACAAAAAAAAACTTAATGCCTCAAGACAGACCTTGGCATAGCATAAAATGTGCAAGTTAAAAATATAACTACTGACCCCCTAAAATAAATGTTATGCTATCCTTCTAAAACATTTATGACACTTGTTTTGTTTCAAATTTGCGTCTGTTTATTGGCTTCAGGTAAAAGTGTAGGGCAGGTAAATGTAAAAGGTAAGTATGGTAGTCTTTGGCTCGTACCTGTTGGAAGTAGGCAGCGAAGCGGTGCATGTATTGGTCGTAGGGCAGCATGGCGTGGGTCTCGGCCTGAAAGAAGTTAACGTACCAGACTCCGAGGACAGCCAGCAGCACCGGGACGTTCTGCTCCAGAGGGGCACTGTGGAAGTGGTTGTCCTGGAGGGGGATAAGTTTAACATTATGTTGAAGGATCTGGCTATCCACCAGCAGAGGCCGCCTGAGGGTGCGTGAACGTGACGAATGCTTATAATATGCTTAAGTAAAAGCTAAAAGGTAGAATTGCTTAAGGGATTAATTTGCTAAAGCTAAACTGCTATGAATGCTTATTATTATTACTATGTTTTATGTTTTACTATGTTACTCACTTAATCATGATACATTAGAATTTAAAAAAACAACAGATTTTTATAATTTCTTCATGGGCTGTTGCTTTGTATCTCACACTTAAAGCAAATTCTTCTTTATGTCCTTGTTAAATGTCTGTGCCAGAGTCAAGACAGGTTGCAGGGAAGTACAATTTAGGCCAAAGTAAGACAGTTTTCCCTCTGTCTCATTATTTTTTTGAGGTGATAATGATACTTCTGCTGTTTCCATTTCCCATTAGACATTATATAATTAAATTTTTTGTCAAAGTGAGTCACTTATGTCTTCTATTGGCCTTTACACATAATTACACAAGCATTAAAGCCAGCTAGTAGTGTTGCAGCACCTGAGAGCATTTTGGCCTTGAGACATTTTATTTTATTTTTATTTTTTGGGGGGGGTCTCATCTCAGTCTCAGCTGCAGTTTTACTCAGTCTTGGTCTCAAATCCAATTTTCACTCCATCTTCTTGTCTCTCTTTTTTTTTTCTTTAATTAAACATAAGAAAATACAACTCCTCATAATTTTAAAGTTATGCGTTTTCCGGATCAGAAGAACCAGGAAAATGTTCTGTCTTTGTTCATCATGAAAATAATAATTTGAACAACTTTTTAAAGCTTTTCTCCTTAATTTTAGTGTTAGTTCACAGAGTTTGGTCTTGACCTGGTCTCAGTTTGCTTTGGTCTTCGTCTCGACTCGTTCTCGGGCTCAAATCTCAAAATTCACGGCCTTGTCTTGGTCTTATTAGTACGGTCTTGACTGCAACACAACCAGCTACAGAGAATACCATTACTGATATAAACCTGACAATAATGTGTATAATGATAATGTGTAATTGTCACTATGAAACGATAAAGAAATGGTGACATCACTTTTGCAGCTGAACTTTTTGCACTTTTTTTTTTTATATATCAGTAGAGTCTTGCAAGGTTAGCATTTTCTGAGGAAAATGTGCTTCATGATTAATGGCAGAGGCTGAGCTAATGTGCTATAAATACATGTACATACCATCCAGTGCGCTCCAGCGAGAAGCTGCTCGAAATTCTCAAAGCCTAGAAAAACACACAGGAAATGGAGGTTAAAAAACGTGAACTAATGAAACAAAGGAGGTGCAAAAGAAAAGAAAAATGTCCACTTACCTACGTGCAGAGCGATGGACAGACCAATGGCAGACCACAGAGAGTAACGACCACCGACCCACTGCACAGAAATACAGAGAATTTACAGTTACTTGGCCAATCACTCGTTGGTATCTCTACAATTTCCCACAATCCACAAGCTCTTAAGATGTTGTGTTACTTGCCATAATACCTTTGACCAAAACAATATTAATAATTACTCCAGTTTTTTTGTGTTTGTTTTAATAAAAGACTTTTTTTTTTGTTGCTCTTTTACATACAGTATTCGTCTTATGCTGCTCCATACAAAGAGAACAATTTCTTTCCAAAATAATGAACACCTCAAACAAAATCTCACAGGAACAAATAAACTGACAATAATTAACACAAAACAAAGAAAAACATAGGTCCCCACCCTTTCTGTCTCCTATCCATATGTTTTACTCTCACCCAGACATTACCTGGTTTGCTTTCGTAAGGTAAGCAACAAATGGTAGCCATGTTTCAAAAGCTAGAAGCTTATCACTAAAGATGAATCGTATCTGCTCCTAGTAGAGTAGCTCATATTTCTTGCATCCATAATTTAAAAAAAAATAAAAAAATAAAAAAAAGGTGCTTCTTGCTTTTTCCAGAATCTCAGTATAATTTTTTTTTTTTTTTGCTACTGAGGAAATATGAAATTAATTGTTTTGGGGAGGAATTTAGTTCAGTAACTTTTTCCAATATACCTAGAATAATTGTTTCTGGATCTGAGTTAAATGTGAAATTAAGTATCTTTGATAAAACACCAACTATTCCATGATTAGTCCAGTTTTAAAAAGACAATCATCAGAAGCAAAATTGCAATAAACACTTGAAAGACTTACGTCCCAAAACTCAAACATGTTTGCAGTGTCGATGCCGAAATCCCTCACTTTAGCCTGAGCAGGAGAGAAGACGATTCAGGTTAATAAACAAGAACACGAGGCTTGTGTTTTAATATAAGCTATGTGATAAGTGTTATTAAAATACAAATCCAGATAATTATTTTCCCTTTTTTAATGTTTTTAGTTAAGTTTGTGATTAAGGTCAAAAGAAGAGAATCATTAAACTAAAAGCATTACTTACTAGGGCTGGGTACAGTTAAACGATACTTTTGTAGTATTTAAAAGAAAAGTTACAATACTGCTGGTATCAAAAATCTGAATGGTACCCAGCCCTAACTACCACACATAAATATAAAGTAGTCGCCCCTACAAATAAACAAACCTCAAAGTCACAAAACATTCATGAAGGGAGGCACTTACTGCGTTGGTGGAGAGGGCCACGAAATGTTTAGCCACTGCAGATTTCTGAAAAGAAAAAAAATTGATAAACTAAGGATAAATGTCCACACGTTTATTTGTGAGTAAGGCTTAAGCTCCACTCACGTCTTTAGCCGTTTCCAGGAACCACTCCTTGGCCGACTCTGCGTTAGTGATAGTCTCCTGAGTCGTGAATGTCTGGAAGAAGAGAGATATAATCATTAAACTATATTTAAACTACTTCAAAAATTCTTCTTAGTGCAAGTGTGTGTTCCTGTAGAAGGGGTTTACAGACATTTACTTTGACATATGACCACATAAATTAAACATCCTTACCTTGGAGGCGATGATAAATAGAGTGGTCTCTGCGTTGAGCTGGGCCAGAGTTTTGGCCATGTGTGTCCCGTCGATGTTGGACACGAACCAGACGTTTGGTCCTCCCACTGAGTACGGCTTCAGGGCCTCAGTCACCATCAGGGGGCCCTAAAGAGGCAGAGAGAGGGACTCGGGTCTAGTATAATAATGGTTGTACTGGTATAAGTGTTTTCATACAGCAAAGGTGCTAAAATATTGTTGTTGTTTTTTTACTTTCTGAATGTTTGTTATGTCTAAAAAGTTCCTAGGAGAAGATGAAGTGGGGGATTTTTTCATCAGGTTTTTTTTTCAGATATGAAGGATGTTAGTAAAATTGTTGTAGTATAGTAGTAGTAGTAGGGTACAAATCAGTTTACTCCTGGTTAAGTTCCAAATTAGTCCCGGCTCAGTCCTAATTTAGTTTTACATAAGTCCTGGTTTAGTCCTGGTTCAGCCCGGGTTCATCCGTGCCTTAGTCCTGCGCAAGTCCCACTCTAGTCCTGCTTCAACCCTGGTTTAGTCCCGGTTAAGCCCTAGTTTAGTCCTGGTTAAGCCCTAGCTTAGTCCCGTGTTAAGCCCTAGTTTAGTCCGGGTCAAGCCCTAGTTTAGTCCCGTGTTAAGCCCTAGTTTAGTCCTGGTTAAGCCCTAGTTTAGTCCTGGTTAAGCCCTAGTTTAGTCCTGGTTAAGCCCTAGCTTAGTCCCGTGTTAAGCCCTAGTTTAGTCCGGGTCAAGCCCTAGTTTAGTCCCGTGTTAAGCCCTAGTTTAGTCCTGGTTAAGCCCTAGTTTAGTCCTGGTTAAGCCCTAGTTTAGTCCTGGTTAAGCCCTAGTTTAGTCCCGTGTTAAGCCCTAGTTTAGTCCCGGTTAAGCCCTAGTTTAGTCCCGTGTTAAGCCCTAGTTTAGTCCCGTGTTAAGCCCTAGTTTAGTCCTGGTTAAGCCCTAGTTTAGTTCTGGTTAAGCCCTAGTTTAGTCCTGGTTAAGCCCTAATTTAGTCCCGTGTTAAGCCCTAGTTTAGTCCGGGTCAAGCCCTAGTTTAGTCCCGCGTTAAGCCCTAGTTTAGTCCGTGTTAAGCCCTAGTTTAGTCCCGTGTTAAGCCCTAGTTTAGTCCGGGTCAAGCCCTAGTTTAGTCCGGGTCAAGCCCTAGTTTAGTCCCGTGTTAAGCCCTAGTTTAGTCCCGTGTTAAGCCCTAGTTTAGTCCCGGTTAAGCCCTAGTTTAGTCCCGGTTAAGCCCTAGTTTAGTCCCGTGTTAAGCCCTAGTTTAGTCCCGTGTTAAGCCCTAGTTTAGTCCTGGTTAAGCCCTAGTTTAGTCCCGGGTCAAGCCCTAGTTTAGTCCGGGTCAAGCCCTAGTTTAGTCCGGGTCAAGCCCTAGTTTAGTCCGGGTCAAGCCCTAGTTTAGTCCCTGGTTAAGCCCTAATTTAGTCCCGTGTTAAGCCCTAGTTTAGTCCGGGTCAAGCCCTAGTTTAGTCCCGCGTTAAGCCCTAGTTTAGTCCGTGTTAAGCCCTAGTTTAGTCCCGTGTTAAGCCCTAGTTTAGTCCGGGTCAAGCCCTAGTTTAGTCCGGGTCAAGCCCTAGTTTAGTCCCGTGTTAAGCCCTAGTTTAGTCCCGTGTTAAGCCCTAGTTTAGTCCCGGTTAAGCCCTAGTTTAGTCCCGGTTAAGCCCTAGCTTAGTCCCGTGTTAAGCCCTAGTTTAGTCCCGTGTTAAGCCCTAGTTTAGTCCTGGTTAAGCCCTAGTTTAGTCCCGGGTCAAGCCCTAGTTTAGTCCGGGTCAAGCCCTAGTTTAGTCCGGGTCAAGCCCTAGTTTAGTCCGGGTCAAGCCCTAGTTTAGTCCCTGGTTAAGCCCTAGTTTAGTCCCGTGTTAAGCCCTAGTTTAGTCCCGGTTAAGCCCTAGTTTAGTCCCGTGTTAAGCCCTAGTTTAGTCCCGTGTTAAGCCCTAGTTTAGTCCCGGGTCAAGCCCTAGTTTAGTCCGGGTCAAGCCCTAGTTTAGTCCGGGTCAAGCCCTAGTTTAGTCCCTGGTTAAGCCCTAGTTTAGTCCTGGTTAAGCCCTAGTTTAGTCCCGTGTTAAGCCCTAGTTTAGTCCCGGTTAAGCCCTAGTTTAGTCCCGTGTTAAGCCCTAGTTTAGTCCCGTGTTAAGCCCTAGTTTAGTCCGGGTCAAGCCCTAGTTTAGTCCCGTGTTAAGCCCTAGTTTAGTCCCGTGTTAAGCCCTAGTTTAGTCCCGTGTTAAGCCCTAGTTTAGTCCCGTGTTAAGCCCTAGTTTAGTCCCGTGTTAAGCCCTAGTTTAGTCCCGTGTTAAGCCCTAGTTTAGTCCCGTGTTAAGCCCTAGTTTAGTCCCGTGTTAAGCCCTAGTTTAGTCTCGTGTTAAGCCCTAGTTTAGTCCCGTGTTAAGCCCTAGTTTAGTCCCGTGTTAAGCCCTAGTTTAGTCCCGTGTTAAGCCCTAGTTTAGTCCCGTGTTAAGCCCTAGTTTAGTCCCGTGTTAAGCCCTAGTTTAGTCCCGTGTTAAGCCCTAGTTTAGTCCCGTGTTAAGCCCTAGTTTAGTCCCGTGTTAAGCCCTAGTTTAGTCCCGTGTTAACTGAACATTATTTCATTAAAAAAACACTACTTAAAACACATAAAGTGAAAATGATACCTTAAAAGCCAACTACTGAATAAAACTTAAAGATAATTTTTTGTTATTGTTTGAAGCCAAGCCAAACCCTCAACACGACCTTTCACCTTGGACTTTTGGCCCTTGTGTTCAAACAGTTGTTAAACCAAACAGTCCTCACCAGATCTGACCCTCCGATGCCGATGTTGACGACGTCGGTGATGGATTTTCCACTGAAGCCCTTCCACTCTCCGCTGCGAACTTTCTGTAAAAACACCAAACAAAGAAAAAAAGTCACAGTCACAGCCCATTTAGTCTCTGCACACAACAAACATGTGGCTCCTTTAAACAGACACACAAATACTTTTCAGGGAAGTGGTTTGAGGGTAGAGCCTGCAGACAACAATCGAGTTCAGTTTGCTACGCTCCATAAATAATAATCTCGCAATACTGGAAATAATGCACGCAGAGTTAAAGAAGCTAAAAGCCAGACTCGAACAATGTACCTTTTTATCATTTTGGAGTCAAACCAAACACCAGCCCAAGGCCAATAGTAGCAAAGTTTGAACGTTACAAACAAAAAAAACTGGCAAAATGCAGAGGAAAAGAACTCAAAGTCACAAAATTTGGAATGAATGATTGAATGAATACCCTGCAAGATACAAGACTGAACCAAAAAGTGCCACTGAACATAAATAAACTGTGTACTGACGAATAGGAACCCTGGCATAACTACTTGGTGGTAACCGTGATCATGATGTGTTCTCAAAAACAAATCAAAACCAAATAAAATGTTTAAAATAGGAATGTGGCAAGGTGCTGTATGTCCTTACGTGGCAGAAGGCCTTCATCTTGTCCAGGACGCGGTTGACCTCTGGCATCACGTCTTTGCCGTCGACGTGGATCGGTGAATTCGAGCGGTTACGCAGAGCAATGTGGAGCACCGCACGGCCCTGAGGAAAACAGAACACAAGACAAATGCATTCAAGGGACCTACAAAAGGTTTCTCTATTAGTATTTGCTTTCTGCTGTACTAAGTGCCAGTGGTAGTTTTACAGAAATCTATAGGAGGAGGTACAAAACTGTTTGGGTTAATCATGGTTGGTGGTAGAACATAGTCTTTTGAGTCAGGTGCACACAGGAGAACAAACAGCTCCATAAAGAGAAGGAAAAAAAGAATCTCTTGTAGTGCTGTGCGGTATATGCGGTAGATGGTAGAAATGATAAAAATTTGGCCTACGGTAGAGATTTGCGTTCTACTGTCCTATCGTCGATGACGTTATCACACCTGCCTCAACATGGCTGCAAGCACAGAGACAGCTGAGCATAGGGCTGTGCCAAAAATTTAATTTAAAACTAAAATTGGATAAAGAACAGGGTCGATCTCGGTGATAAGCTTAGAGCACTTTTATTCGATCTGGACACGTCTCCAGTGCAGACGCAGATTACAGAGCAGCTGAGGGGTGCACGCTGCCCACCTGTTACAGCCTGAGCCACAGAGAACAAGAGTGGAGTTTAGAGGAATAACCACCTAAAAGGTACTACGCATTAAAACACAAAAACAGCATTTGAGACAGCAACAACTGCAGCAACAGTGCTAAAAGAGGAGCTAAGCTAATGCTCGCATTTGCTGTGCTGCACAAAAATGGCAGTCCATCAAATCGTTTTACAGCGCAAATAAACCATATGACAAACGGGCAAAACTATTCATATATATTTCACCAATCCTTACCCCGCGGAAACGCCTGCAGGCGCGCATGCTGTGTTTTGCGCACAGCTGCGGTGCATCATGCTGTGTCTTGTCACTTGAAAAAGCTTCGTGATCAGCGCGGAGTTTAAAAACAGGTGATTTTACTGTGAATAGTTTGACAAAATGAGAGAAGTAGGTCCAGGCTGCGTGAGGAGAGACTGCTCAGCTCTGTAACAGGCAGGAGCTTTCCTGCTCTCATCACTGGAGCTGCAGTGAACGGGACGTTTTCAGTTGTTTAAAACTTAGAACAAATTAGCAGCTTGCTTCTTTTATGTTTAAATTATTACAGTTATTATTGTATAAAAAACCCTTGCAATGAAAGATTTTACATTAAATCCCTCACTGTCTTATTACATTAAAATCTAAATCTAAGGATGAATCACAGCCATGATTATGCGTTTTTTATTGTAAACATAAAATTGAATAAAAAAATCGAGATGACCAATATGGGAAAAAAAATCATGATTAAATTTTTCGCCCAGCCCTAGCTTTTTATTATAATTTTTAACCTTAAATTTATACTGCAATGCATACCGTTACCGTGAAGGGATTCGATTCATACCATGATATGAACCACACGTGTGGTGTTGGTCAGCTAACTATGGATTACCGTGTTTCCTGATAATTCAGAAGACAATGGCGGTCCATCATAATCTAATTTTACCCCCCATAGTGCAAAACTTAATCACTATGGAACTTTACTTTTACTATAAATACAACAATATGTAAAAAATAACTTATAAACAATAATAATAATAATCAGAATTAATTTTTCCATCTTGTAACAGGAAAAATAACCCTTCTTTTAATATTACAGTGCACGCAAAATTTGAACTAAAGACAAAAAGCAAAATAATTTTGAAAAACGTAAAATGGCATAATCTTGCTACAGGGTTTCTGCAGTTATCAGCAAGTCAAATTTAATGCTTTTTTAATATCTTTTTATGCCACAAACATACAATTCTGGCAGCTTATATTGTCAAAATTAATTTGCAAGTATTGTAAAATACAGTTCATAAAGCACCAATAATGCTGAAAGTCAAACATTTGATGTTTGAGTAATCTGGCCACGCTGGAAGTGAACTCGTTCTGCTTATTTATAAATACATATTTATATTCACAAGCAATTTTACTTCAAAACTATTTTCAGTTTTTTATATCTGTCTGAATCAAATTTAATGCTTTATTATCATTTCAGGCCTTAATTTTTGCTAAAGCACCTTAATGACATTTTTTAATGCCCCGCGGGAACCCTGCGCTAATTTAATGATCGAGTCTAACCTGGAATAAGTCCCTCGAGCCCCAAAACTCATCTAAATATGTGAAAACAGAGGAATTAAGATTGGTGCTGAAGGAGGAGGAAACATTTCTACCTTTATTCATCAGATGTTCATTTATACAGTATGGACATTACTGAGGACTTCTGAGGCAATATCTGTGATAATTCAACACAGTGACTTTACTGCTTCTATGATTTCCTCCATGAACAACAGTGCACTGTCAGAGGTCGTCATGACGTAACACTGCCTCATAAACAGCCTGTTCAGCAGAAGGATCTCACACACTCAGAGGTCTGTCAGTGAACTTTCTGCAGCGTCACTGAGTTCAGCTTTTGTCCTGCGTACTCTGTCTCTGTTCAGATCAAGTCAAGTGACAAAACTCACAATAATGAACCCTCCAAAAAGTATACAATCATTTTAACACAAAAGACTGTGTATTTGTAATGTGAAGGATACATGTTTGCCATCATATTTGATTATACAATTACATTACATGTTTCAAGTAGAATGTGTTTCTACAGTGGTTTTGATCTCTTTTTTTTTTTTAGTCAACTTAATTTTTAATTGGAAATTGGATTGTGCATGTCCTACATGAATTAATAAATGCTATATGGACAACTGTTGTGGTCACTAGTGGAAATTTATGGACCCAGAACCGCAAAACTTTAAAAAAAAAACAAACAAAAAAAAAACCACTGAACTCAACGCTGGTTACCTCAGTGAAGTTGATCTTTTCTCCGGAGAACATCTTGTCTCTGGCCTCCTCCACTCCCCGAGACTTGGCCTGTGCACAAAAACAGCACATTTCAGCCATGCATGCACTGCTATTAGAAAGGTAATGTTAAAATATATTGTACCCTTTGTGCCAAAACAGAGCAATGTACATGAACAGCAAATTCTTATTAACATGATATATTTTGGGTACTCAAGTGTTTTGTGCATTCTTGCTTCTTGGTTTTGTGCCATGTAAATCTATATTGTTATGATAAAATGAGGTATTCACTGCATCAACTAGAGAGTACTCTAAAGAAATGCACTAAGAAGCCTTCCTGGCACAGTATTTCTACCTAGAGTGATCTCATGAGGCCATCCTTAATGCAATGTTGTGAATGAGCTAAATCTGTCCTGGATGTGTCCTAAGTAAATCCTGAGTCATCAGATCTCGGGGCCCCTTTATTTCTTCTCATATACCACCTAAATAAGGTGCATAACCCTTTTTTTTTTGGTGTCCAAAATAAATAAAGCACAATACTAAAATATTTATAAACTGTACTAATTAATTCATTTTCTTACGCTTATCCCTGTTGTGGGTACTGGAGCCTATCCCTGTAACTTTGGGCCTAAAGCAAAGTACACACTGGACAGAAGCCAGTTAGTCTCAGGGCAGACAAGCAATTTTAGTGTCAAATTCTGATAACACATGCTGGGAGGTAAGACCACTAACCACTCTGCCAACATGCCACCCTCAAAATTACCTTACACGTCCTTAGCTTAGAGTTTAGCATAAGTAAGCCAGGAGCCAGACCCACTCCATGCGATGTTTTTTGCTACCTTTTTTTCCCCCCACTATTATTGTTGATTAGTCCATACATCGGGCCATTACAAGTTTGAAATAATTTGTTCCAATTTGACCCTGTTTGGTCCCAAAAAGACACTTTTTCAGGACAAGCCTCAGACTGAATTTTGTGTGTGGGTAAAAAGTAGCGTTACAATTGCAAACAGAATCACAAAGTCATGAAATTTGAAATAAAAAATGCTGACATGATGAGGAACATAGCACCCTAACATTATAGGGCTTTATATTTTTCTATTTCCAAATATCAAACAATTTATTGGCAAAAATATAAAAAAATTGCCACCTCGATGACAAATTCTCTTTACAAACTGTTATACTGTCATTGGAAATAATGTCTCAGATGTAAATAGAAAATTTTCCCCAATTCATTAGCAACAGATTAAGCCCAAGATTAGCTCTGTACCTTAAACAGGTCTCATAGCAGAAAATGTATTCCATACACTCAGACCGAGTTCAGGATTCTCATTAATTTGTCCACAGAATCCCTATGAGATCATTCCACAGGAAAATTACAGATTTCAGGAAAAAAAATCCCACTTAACTTTTTTGGATTTGCTTCAAACTCTGCACATTGCCTACAAACCAAATATGAGGTCAGTAAAATTTAATGAAATCTTTCCCCTTCTTCTCTATATGCATGTTTTCCTGTTTATCTAGATGTGGACGGTACTTAATTAGCAACTATTCATTTATTTTTGACAATGATTCATTTATTTTTGACAAGTAATGTAGACCAACCAATGAGAGTTTGAGGTCTTGTTAAAAATGCATACTTTTACTAACTTTTGACCAACTTCTCTTACTTCAATCCACCTTTGTTTGAGAGAACTTTGCTATTTAGGTGTTCTCTTCAAGTTGTTCCTGCACAATAAGACGCACATTACAGAATACTGATATGCAAGATGCTTTGTAACCAATTAGACATATAAAAGCATGATTTCTTAGTTTTTTCCCCCTCACAATAACTACATGTGTTACCCTTAAACAGCTTTTACAACTTCTTGCAGCTCATATCTCACGTCTGTATTAAAATCCAAAGCTTCAAGTGTGAAACTATGTGTTATGTGTGCCAACATGCTTTTTCTTCTTCTGCAACTGTTCCTCATCTCAGGACAGAAACCAGGAAGTAGTAGTAGTGCTCTTATTGTTTTGGCACGGCCGGGTAACATTGCCTAACTCACAGAGATTTGAACACAATGCAGCATTGATGGTGCAAGAAAAAAAAGTTTGCAAAGAAAGGTGTCGCAAAAGGAAAAGAGAACAATGGCCAGGGAGTTATTTGTAAATGTGGAGAGGAAGGCAGAGAGAGTCAGCGAAACACGTGGGGAAATTGGATTTAAAAGGATCAAGGGTGGATGAGAGGTGAGAGCCATGTGGTTCTACAGAGACAGTCCAGGGTTTGGGAAAAGAGACAGTTGTCCCTACAGTGGGTCAGTAGTTTGGAGAAGCAGATGCGGGCCATGATGAAGAGATAATGTGTGTTATTCACTTCTACAACTTCCAAAATCTCCTCTCAGTGCTAGTGTCAGGGATTCTGCAGGCTTCAATAAGTTTAATTTAAGACTTTAAGACAACAGACCTATTTCCTAAGGAGTCAGTGTACAAAAAGCTGAGACCATTTGTGACCGTGAATGCCGCAAAGTCTCGCTAAGCTCTCGTGTTGGTGCCGGTAAAATGCCTTTGAGCATTCAAGTGGACATTTTAGGTAATTGCATCTAATGTATGTGGCATATTTGAGACCTGTTTAAATGTATTCTCTCCAAATTTAAGACTTTTTAAGGCCTTAAATTTACATTTTAATTTAATTTTTAGACATTTTAAGACCCTGCAGGAACCTTGAAGTGCGTGTTACATAGAAGGGTTTCACTGTCAATTATTTTGACATGTGACTGATTTTTATTCTGTTCCTCATTTATAGAACCCCAGAACAAGTTCCTCAGTGTGGGGTATTTCTCAACAGCAGACAATGTGGAAATATCCTCTGTAGACCACACAGGAGTAGTGTTTAAATGAGTGGCTTTGGGTAGTTTCTAAAGACTCTCTTCTAGTCTTTTACTCCAGTATCATTAGAAAACTATTAAAAAAAACAGATATTAATGTTTCACATAGATATTATCTAATCTAGGTTCTGTCAAGCAGCCTGGTTCACTTAGACCATAACTAGTAATAAACTATGCCAGATGCTTGGCTGAAGGGAACCTCTGAAGGGAACCTCTGAAGGGAACCTCTGAAGGGAACCTCTGAAGGGAACCTCTGAAGGGAACCTCTGAAGGGAACCTCTGAAGGGACCCTCTGAATGTTGTGCCACATGTTGTTGATGGTATGATATTGTGCATAGGAAATAAATAAGGCTGGGTACTGTTCAGATTTTTTCGATACCAGTTCTTAAACGATACCTGGTTTTGGATACCAGTACCTGAGCGATACTTTTTCTGATACCTATGGTGAGCTAATTCATCTTCTACAATGATAAAACACTATAATATTGAATAAAATACAAATTTTTGGAGCAAAATTCTTAGCTGTAAGTTAAACCCAAACAACATGTACCCCCCACCCCCCATGGGGCCAGGACTCCCCTGAAAAAGACCTCAGTGGGACTTTCCTGGTTAAATAAATAATGAATAAATAAAACCCAGTAGTATATATCATTTATTCTGTGTTATTTATTTGATTCATGCTTGAAACTTGGTACTGTGTATACTTTTTTTTCCTAATACCAGTAGTATTGTAACTTTTCTTTTGATACCACAACGGTATTTCTTTAACGGTACCCAGCAAGAGAAATAAATGAGTGAAAACAGTTGTCTGTAATCACTTTTTGTCCTCAAGTAACCCTGTGAATAAGTGTCTTAAACAAAACATTCTTTTGGTCAAGAATGCCTTTCTCTGAAGCAACAGTCCCAGTATCTTTGGAGCTGAGGCTGAAGGTTCATTCACTATTTTGCCCAAAGGCACTTCAACAATGTGAATGGGAGAAATAGTTACTGACAAGTGCACCAACCCTGCACTCTTTGGTCAGCGTCTAAAAGTGGATTTCAGGCATGTTCTTAGCAAGTTGGAGAACAAACAAAAATGTTTACAAAGCCTAGTTTTTTTTTGTTTTGATATATTTTGTGAGACTTTAAGATGAGGTTGTAGTGGATTTTCTGGAGATGGAAGACAACAAAGCTACGCCATGAGAAGGTTGTGCATTGCAGCAGTACCTGGCTCTGTGTAAAAGACCGGAGAGTGTGTGTTTGTGTGTGTTTGTGTGTGTTTGTGTGTGTTTGTGTGTGTTTGTGTGTGTTTGTGTGTGTTTGTGTTTGTTTGTGTTTGTTTGTGTTTGTTTGTGTTTGTGTTTGTTTGTGTGTATGTGTGTGTATGTACCATGGCGAGCAGCATGGCCATGACGTCTTGGTTGATGAGGTTCTTGGAGAAATCGAGCAGGATTGGTCCATCGTCAGTCTCGAGGGTTGTGCTGTCAGGACAAACGCATTTAAAAAGTCATTATGTTTATTAAATTACACTTTAATGGCAGCAACAAAGACAGTATAACTACAACATAAGCTGCCAACCATCCAGCTAAGACTGCTATTCAGATAGTTTGTTTTTGTAAGAATTACTGGTGGATCCAAACAGTAATCTAGAGCCACACCAAAGAGAGATTCATTTCTCCTTTGGCCCATTACTGACCTTCCCTAAAAATATTATCAAAATCCGACCAGAACCTTTTTTCATTTTTCTAACAAACACAGCAACCAATACCAGTGAAAAAAATGACTCTTAGCAGAGATAACAATATAGATCATAAAAAATACTCTGGCTTTTCTGGCACAAACATATTTGATAAACAGTGGCCAATATGATCTCCCTTTAATCGACATTTTCACAGCTTTCATGCTGTGTGTTTCTTTAAGACTCCTCGGTAAATTTGGTAATACTGGCATACATCAATTTACAGATAAAAGATTAACAATAAACAGGAAGCAATGTTGACTCAAATCCTGTCCATTTACTCCACATTTAACAGCAATCCTTCAGCTTCAGCTTAGCAACCACTATATATTTTTCTTTTAATTTTACGTCAAGTCCACACGCGCTGGCAGTGACTGTACACAGGGTAGCTCCAGGGTTTGTCTTGTGAAATTTAAGACCTTTTTAAGACTTTTTAATGCCACTTAGGATGAAATTTAATGTCCAGGATCGCCGGTGAAAGAATAATCATCTGTATGAATTTTACACTAATTAAATATTCATACTACTTCTGACACTCATAGGCTTTATTTTAAAGCCTAACACAGAGGAAATAACAATAATAAGTTCTGTATATAAGTTCTGTATTAAAAAAAAAAAATCTTAAAACTGAATCATACATTGAATCGTATTGTGATGATCCTTTTGCAACAATATGCAGTCCATAAAAAAGAAGGCCTGCAACAGGTTTTCAGAAATGTACAAACTAAAGGCACATTTGAGTGGGTGACTTTTTAAACATTTTTAAGCCATTTACCATTCAATTACAACTCGCAAATAAGACATACTGTACTGGTCTATTGTTATGATGTAATACTTATAATGTATTACTTCAAAATATTCTTTTTTTTTTTTTTCAAATACAAGCTCCTAGTTGGGGCTGAACATAAATGTTACTTCTGACTGCACCATTATTTGTGTGATTCATTTGATAAATGTCAAAGTTTGATCTATAAATTACCAACTACTGAATAGACCTTTTTTAAATTTAAGATCAAGATGAACAGAAATTAATATCTGCCCATAAGATTTAATACTTTTAAGGCAGTTGGACCACATCAATTTTAATACTTTTAAGACTTTGGTGCTACCCTGGTACATGAACATTAAATGCTGTTGTGAACTCATTATTACACTCTTCCATGACTCATACACTGCAAGCTTTTTAATGTTTGAATGATTTTCAGCTACAGCAACAAATATGTCACAGCATCTCGGGAGGTTGGGGGTTCAGTGTCTTGCCCAAGGACACTTAATAAATGTGAATAGGAGCAGTATGTAGTTGTTGAGCAGCTAATGGTATATGTGTATATTTCCTTTATCATTATTTGTTTCTGCACCGACTTTTTACATCAAGCTAGTCCACAATTTATCCTTAAGCTCACCGTAACCTTATCAATGTCTCATCTTACTAGGGGTGGGTAAAAATATAGATTCATCAATGCATTGCAGTATTTCTTTCCTCAGTTCAATATTGTTTTAGAAAATGCTATGAATTGATTCAACCCCAAGGCCAGTGAGGGCGCTGTGAGCAACACCCCTGTGTGATTTGCTAAGTACAGACAAACCATGACAGAAAATCATGATGGAGTCAGTTTGTTCTTAACCCTTAGAAATATTGCACATTATAATTTAAAAATATCAGCAGGTACTTAATTATTTGTGCATTACTTATTATTGCATCAATATTGAAGGATTTAAATAAGGGTGCTCCGATCGATCGGCCGCCGATCATGATCGGCCGATCATGGCTAAAAATAGAGTGATCGGTGATCGGTAAAATGGGCCGATCAGAAGGGCCGATCAAATTACAACAAACACGGGAGGCTCTCACATTTACTGTCCTGCAACTCCGGTTTGATTAAACAGCAGTAGCGTTATTTTAGCAGTGTTTTTAAGTTAAGCCCTGGTTATAACTAACACAAACCTGCCCTGGAGGCGCTGCTTTGTGTCCCCGCTGTGTCCCCGCCTGCTTTAGGAGCGCACGGGACAGAACCGAGGCGCAGCAGTGCGTGTATTTGCAAACACCAACGTAAATAGAGCTACAGCTAACCCGCTAACAGTTACGTTAAAAGGATTAAGAAAGTTCAGAGTCTGCCTGTGTCTTGTTGCGCGGAGAAAACTGTGCGTTTTGTGGCTTAAACTGCACCAAATGGCTGCTAATGGAAAGAGAAAGTAAAAAGGCAGCCCATGTGTCCGTGAGTCTGAGAGGAGCACCTTTCATCGTTGTCTTCTCTGCTCTCTTTGCACGTTTTCTTCATTCAGACGTTGTCAAAACTGGCAGCAGGAGCTGTCTGCTCTTTAGTCCACTGTGTTTCAACCTGGTTTGGCTGCGCGTTACGCGGACACAGGCGCTGCACCCGCAGACTCGCATTAAAGGAACCAATTAAGAACAGCTGATTTTTACATCAGCGGAGCATTCAAACAAAGCCACAGACACTGGGCACACATTAAAGACCAATAATGCAACAAAACCTCTTCTAAAACAAAAATAAGTAGAATTTTGTTGTTCTTTTATATTTACAAAGGCTACAGTATTTTTCAAATGGAACTAATAATAGCCTGCATACAATACATTACTACATTGAAGACCACGTGATCGGTATCGGCCATGATCGGTATCGGCCGATCACAGCAGAGGCTGATCGGTGATCGGCCTCAAAAACCCTGATCGGAGCACCCTTAGATTTAAATGAATACTGAATCGAACTGCAACCGAAAGAATCTAAGTCGAATCAAATTGTGAGGTTCTTAACAAGAAGAGTGGCCATTGTCCATTTACGGTCATTTTATATTCATGATAAAAGAAGAGCACTTCATTGCAATTTTTTTTTCAAAATAATTATAAATCATATGTCCTAGTTTCAGATTTTGTGAGTGTATATTAAAACTGTAAAAATATATTAAAATGTTTACAGGAACAATAAAAATTAATCTATTTAAATGTGCTTCAGGCCTTTGGGGCCCAGTGTGAAAACCTGCTCTGGGGCCCTTCATCACCAAGTTACACCACTGACTACTATGCAATAAGTTTTCCAATATTAAAAGTATATATTTTTTATAATTCATATAATAAATGACCCACTTGTATGTCCAGATATGAGGTAAACATGTTACATACTAATTTTTGGCTTATTTCTTAAATGTATAATAACAAAAAATATATAGACATTTTTATTATACACGTGGCTGTTCCTGATTTCTCAGAATGGAAACCAGTGCAGAGATGTTCCGTTTCTAAAAAGAGGAGGATTATGTGGCATCCTCTCCTTCAGCAGAGGTTTCTCCA
Source organism: Bostrychus sinensis (assembly GCA_020698575.1). Taxonomy (NCBI): domain Eukaryota; kingdom Metazoa; phylum Chordata; class Actinopteri; order Gobiiformes; family Eleotridae; genus Bostrychus; species Bostrychus sinensis. Next base: position 4,430,176 of record CM036251.1, read on the forward strand.
GTGTTGACTCAGTGGTCGTGTGCTGCAGCGCACGTAGACACGGGCCGAAATTTATATAAACGCAGCCACATGTAGGCTAAGACATGACACACAAAAACAGACTGTAGCCCGCGCTGGCATCTGTACAAACCACAAACTGGGCACAAACTTCACGGTGGATAAATCAGAGCCGGTGAAAGAGGCTGGAAGTATGACAATTAGACAGGATGTGAAACGATGTACATTCATGCAACATCCATGCGTCTATTATCGGATATAGAGCTGTCAACACGCATTAAGTTTGTAACTTAAAATGCATAGAGAGACACAAGCAAGTCACAAATACTGCTTACTATTCTAAAGGCTTCCAAAGTGTGCTTCAATGCCAAATTAAACAGTGGCAAAGCGGCCATGGATGTTTAATTTTGTCCACAACTATAGCCTTCATTCATTCAGACTCCACATCCACGTGCTATGGATGTTAAACAGATGTTGTTGCCTTCTATGCAATGTTTTTTAACTCGCATCAAAAGCATATAAATATTTTAAAGCAGTACTGAATAAATGAGTAGAAATTCTGTTAAGATTTTACGCTCACGTCCCATTCATTTCCGTTAGTTAGCTTAATTAGCATAACGGACGCTTTAATAACACTCAACAGGTAACGCTAGCTAACTAGTACTAACGAATTTACAACGACACTTTATTGATTAAAAAACATCGATGGCCAATATAAATGTGAATATATGCAAGTATGAAAGTATAGGAGCCAAAGAAGAAGTAATATAAAGCAGAGAGAAAATCCAGCAGTAAACCAATCCTCAATTACAGTTCATTCTGGGAATTTTGGAATAAATCCAATATTAGCTAGCGTTAGCCGCAATTAAAAGGCCCATAGCTTGTTATAAACAATTCTCACAAACCCCCAGTCCTTCTAATTAACATCACACAGAGGTAACATTTAGGAAATATGTGTTAAGCTGCTAAACACAATGGAAGAAATGACTTGTATTGCCCCGTCCGATAAAGGATGCTATGACATTAGCATGGGAGCTAACGCTAGCGCAGCTATCAAACTCGTTGTCAAATCAGGCCTGTCGCTTAACAATAACAAATAAAACAGTTTAAGTTAGGGATTTTGAGGGATGCTGGGTGTGCCGTGTGAATTTCAAGTCTGGACTTTACACACAAAGCGAAAACGTGGTGAAATAAAACTATGACCTTGCCGATAACTTATGCAATGATGCAGCCTGCACACTTGTAGCTAGAAAACGTGCAAAGAGAAGGCAAAATACGCGTGGGATGAATAAAGCTGGGTTAGTTTGGTTTACGTGGCTGCACCTGCTTTTGCCCGGGATCTGTGTCTCGTCTCTAATTCAATAAAATGTCAGTCACGTCTCGGTCTCGGAGTTACGTCCCTCTCCTCCCACCTCCTCCCATCCCCTACACCCCTCACGGTCACACGGTGTACCTTCTTTCCTCCGCACCTGCGTTTTTACCTGAATTTGTTGAATCGGTCCGGGTCACTCTCAAACATCTCCCGCATGTTCAGGCTCTTAGCGTTAGCTTTGTGCCACTGCTGTAGCTTCTTGAAGTTGGGGTCGTTGGAAAGTGCCATTTTCTTTTTTTGTTGTTGTGATTGTTGGTCAGCGGCGATGAACAGATGCAGTCCCCGGGTTTTGGTCCCTGCTCGCTGGGTAAACTGGCCTGTCTCCCCGCGGTCTGGAGGTTTGTGAGCGTGCAGGAAGGTGAACTGTGCAGATGAGGGCAGGATGGAGCCGTACGGAGCACACGCACAGCGGAGACGATGACAAAGAACACGCCGCACCAATCAGAGAACAGACCACGCCCACTCCACGATATAACCCCGCCCATACACTGCAGTGACCACGTCCACGAATGACAATGCAAAAATACGTAAAGCATGCACCTTTTGTTGTATTTTTTTTTTTTTATTAATACATTTACTAATTTATGTGTTAACTTCGAAGTATCATTCACAAAAATAATCAATTTTTTTTACATTTAAATATTTATAATAATAAGTTATGTGTATGGGCATGTGTTTAAGGTCAATTTAGGTCAGGGTCAATACTTCTTTACATTTAAATAATATTGAAGTTGAAGTGAAAGTACTCAACAAAGTGTAAAGTCAGCTGGCCTTAACAGGCAGCTGGGTTTCAGTGAGACGGTTGCAGACAGGCAGAGGCAGAAAATAGTGTGGTCCACAATTTTCTTTTTTTTTTAATTTATTTTCCATAAAATACAAAGTGCACATGCCAAAAAAGTGAAAATGCAAGGAGGACAGAAGAGTGAATGATTGAACCAGGCGCCTTTCATCTGCTCCCACTAACTGGTTAAAACCAACTCCAACAGGGATGTACATTATCATTAGCTTGTTAAAAACCTAAGCTAAAACCCTCCATAAACTAAAACCACAACCATAAACCATAATAAATCAAACTACATGCATAAAACCTTAAATCCCCCCACAAAACCATGAATAAAACCCATCAACCACCAAACACCTAAAATGTTCCCCCACACATTCCTAATTGTCGCTATTACCACTACTACTTTTACAATTGCAATACTATTACCACAACTATCGCCCTTGCCATCAAGATATATGTTTTATGCATATTTTAAAAAATTACTTGAGTAAAAGTAATGCGTTTTTTCTTTTGAAACAGCTCTGCTCTGTACAAGTCTCTCCATGGCTTAGCACCACAGCACATCTCTGACCTGTTGGTCCCATATGAACCATCTGGGACTCTGCCTTAAGACGTGTTTAAACAGATTTAAGATCTAGCACTTCGCATTTTGGCAAATTTAAGACTTTTAAAGGCCTTAAATTCAGATTTTTTAATTTAAGACTTAGACTTTTTAAGATCCTGCAGAAACCCTGGACTAAAAGAAAAAAGTACTCTACTGGTGCCATAAAGAAACAGGTGAAGAGACCAGCAGAGGGCAGACTGCTGCGCTCTTTTGAACAGAAACAGTAAAAAAAAAAAAAAAGCTGTTTACTTCCTTAAACTTTTAGTATGATGCCATTTTACTACAAAAGTAAAAATGTCTGTGACCCTTACTCTGAGGACCTCAGGGACAGGTCTCTGCTGGGACTCTGAGGACCTCAGGGACAGGTCTCTGCTGGGACTCTGAGGACCTCAGGGACAGGTCTCTGCCGGGACTCTGAGGACCTCAGGGACAGGTCTCTGCCGGGACTCTGAGGACCTCAGGGACAGGTCTCCGCTGGGACTCTGAGGACCTCAGGGACAGGTCTCTGCTGGTCCCAGAGTCAGGACTAAACTCGGTGAAGCAGTGTTTCAGTTTTCTGCAGTAAAAATGTGGACCAGTCTTTCTGACGATGTTCAAGTCCAGATTTAAAACGGTTCTTTTTAGCTGTGCATATGACAACTGAAAGTGTTCTGCACTCTTTTTTAATTTAGGTTTAAATTGATTATGGAATTAAAGAACAAAATATAATTATTTAACTTTTAATAAAACACAGTTGGTAAAGGCCCACAGGAGGACGCCATGTTGGGGTCAGAAACACGTCGCTGTGATTGAGCAATGAGGTAAAGAGACAGATTTCAAAAGCAAACATTGGACCATGGTTTACCCACCTCCCCATACAGAGAGTTATTACAGCAACAACCATGCACAGTCTTATTCATATTTATCACTAATTTAATAAAAAGAGCATTAAGTAACTTTTTATTCAACATCTTAATAAATTTGTCAAAGCCACGATGAGCTTGCAAGATGTCTTTGCTTTTTTTCCATAAGATGAGCTGCTGCAATTATGGTCTTCAAACCCTCAGAGAATCAAAGTTAAAAGGGTTATATATAAGTAGTTATTTATATTATATGTTTATTTACATTTTTACACTAATCTTGTTCTCTTTACAACCTTTCAAAACATTATGTGACTACAGGGTTTCTGCAGGGCTCAACAAGTTGAATTTAAGACTTTTTTTAGACCTTTTTAAGGCCATTGTTGATGAAAACAGTGGTAATGCGCTAACTACTTCCACATTCGGTTAAAGGATGATCCACTTCTGGTCACAGCTTGTAAGCGAGCAGCCGGACAAGGGCAGCTTCAAAAAACATATTTATGTCTTAAACATCGCAAAATAAAATCACCAAACTAACGCTGCTATGGACTAACTGATATCAAGAAAAACAGAAAAGCAGGGAACACCAAGGCCATAGTGCAATGGTGGTCAGTAAGGTTGCTTTAATGGAACAGACACAGCAGACAGAGATGACAGAGATCCTGCTACTACTGCTCACTCCTACATAGTTTGCAAGTCTGCCCCTTCGAGTGTCTGTCCCAGCAGCTTATATAGGACACAGGAGATGTAAATGTCCCTGGGTTTACATATAGACGGGTCAAGGATGGACTAAGATTAGCAGGTTAGGGTTCACCTTTCATGCCTAGGAGACAGTGGACACATGTCCCTGACATCTCATGTCCCAATATGGAGAAGGTCAAAACAACAGGTCACAACTGCTACAGACAAGTCAAGAGAGCAGGAGACATTCAAAAATTCATGATATCACTAACGCACTTTTATCCTTCAAACAAGGGTTTTAGCATTTGTGTGTTAAATATTTAACTGAGCGCGGAGGCAGGATATCATTGTGTCAAATAACTAAAGCCGTCACCCAGTGCACTTTATTTCAGCGGATATAAAGCACACAAATTTATTTACGTGATATACAATCACACACAACACACTCTGTCCATTTTAATTAAGCCAGTTTTTGTTTATAATATTATAAAACATGTATTTAACCTTTTCTTTTCCCATAACATTTAACATTAACAGGTAAAATGAACAGACTTTATTTTATTTTAAGGATAAAACTGCGTTAGTCCATAGCAGCGTTAGTTTGGTGATTTTATTTTGCGATGTGTAAGACATAAATATGTTTTTTGAAACTGTCCTTGTCCGGCTGCTCGCTTACAAGCTGTGACTGGAAGTGGATCATTCTTTAGCCGAATGCAGAAGTAGTTAGCGCATAACCACTATTAAGACCTGTTTCTTTAGCCCGCAGTGCACAAAAAGCTGTCATAACATGGCCTCGTTTAATTGTGACTACTGACGACAGTGAGGGCCACAAAGCTTTTTGTTCTAAAAAATCTGAGCTCTTGAACAAGCTGTGAATGCAGGTAGTTACGACGTTAAAAGTATGTGACATATTTAAGACGTGTTTAAACAGATTTAAGACCTAGCACTTCGCATTTTGGCAAATTTAAGACTTTTAAAGGCCTTAAATACAGATTTTTTAATTTAAGACTTAGACTTTTTAAGACCCTGCAGCAAACCCTGGACTAAAAGAAAAAAGTACTCTACTGGTGCCATAAAGAAACAGGCGAAGAGACCAGCAGAGGGCAGACTGCTGTGCTCTTTTGAACAGAAACAGTAAAAAAAAAAGCTGTTTACTTCCTTAAACTTTTAGTATGATGCCATTTTACTACAAAAGTAAAAATGTCTGTGAGGAATCAGTGGAAACAGAGCTGTGCACAGTTTTTTGGATAAATGAATGAGAGCAGACTGGATGTAGAGGACTTGTTGTTGATTGGTCAGTGCTTCCTGGAGGTGGGCGGAGGTTTGTGGAGCAGAGCGTTCTGAGGCCTCAGAAACTCAGCGCCAGAGAATACAGGATTACTCAAACAGGTGTGAATGAAACAGAACACAACTCCAGGTCTGTTTTTGATGAGGAACAGGATTAGAACACGGGAGAAAGCTCAGAAAAGTTGATTTTGCAGAATTATATTTAAAGAAAAGAACATATTTGGAATTTTAGATGCATAAGTGATTGCTGGATGCTTTGGTCGCCTGTGCTCTTTTTGGTGTGAGTCAATCTGGCAGTGAAAAGGTGCGAGGATTTAGGATAACAAATGACAAATTCTGTGTAATTTGAATGTAATAATATCAACAATGCGGTTTGAAAAAAGACAAGATGGATTTCTGTCCTGGAGCAGAGCCCGAATAAGAAATGTAATTAGATTGGCCGAGCGATAAGCGAAGAGCTTTCAGCAAAATGTAATGAAATTCTCCATGAGACTGAAATGTTATCTGTATTCTAGAGCCACAACGCAGACACTAAGCTTTTATTTTGTCTGTGGTTTAATTCCTAGTCTCCAAAGCTTTACATTTGCAGAGCTCATTTCATTTTTGCTGATTATTATAAAAGCACATTAAAAACTTCAGTCATCTAGAAACATTTCTTTGCTTCAAAATGTGAAAACTGTTTAACAATTCATTCTTAATATCTATGACAAAACTTACTGTGTGTATTTTTATTTTATTTGAATTTTGGCTTTCACTGTTTGTTGTCTTGTTAAACCTGCCCAATTTGAAATAATGTTTTACTGTGAGCCTGTAAGTTTAACTGTTGACATAAATAATAATTAAAAAGAAGAAGACATGATGTGAACCGCTTGAAGTCAAAGATACAGCCAGTAATTCACTTTGACTCCACTTTATTCTGGATTTATTTGCTTTAATTTGCCTTGAACCATCCTCTGAGGGTCAACAATTCACTACAAAAGTATCAAATTTGGAATAATGTTTTCATGCATTTGTTAATTGATCTTCTGGGGTTAATTTATTAATGCTTGAGAAATGGAACAATCATATCATCACACCATCCCAAAATCTCTCTTTTAACAAAATGAGTTTTAATCAGAGGGCATGAGAAAGCTCTACTCTTCAGCTATCGTCCGAATAAAGCATGTGAGCGCTGGAGAGAGAAGACACAGGGAGAGCTGGAAGTCCTCCTGAAGTCTCTTAAACATCGATCGACCCAGAAGCTGAAGAATCGTGAGCTGAGCCTGAAGTTCTCCCTGAGCCGCCCGAGTCTCCACAACTCTCCTCAACTGAAAAAACTAAATAGAACTGAGTATAGATATTAAAAAGTACAAGTTTTTGCTTGCTGTGATGTTCTTTCGTTCTTGTAACTTAAGGACAGGTTGCTGTTGAAAAGCAACTAAAGGATAAACATTTTCTCTGTTTATTTAAAAATAATAAATTTGAATTAAAAATACAACCATGGACTTGTTCAAAGGGCTTTATACTGTATCAATGTCATTGCAGTGCCACCTCTGCTTTGTAATTTCATGTTCCAAACTTTAGATGACGCTGTTGCATCAGTTGCTTTATCTATTCAATTATTGCAGGTTTGTGAATTAAGGGAAGTGACTGTGAATCCTCAGAAACATCTAGGACACCTGAAAAGCCCTTCTCCATGAAACCACCAATATATCTTCTCTGATTTTGTAACAGAATATTGTTTAATAAACCTTACATTACACAGTAGCGGTGGCACCTGCAGGTGTACAGCAGTACTGCGCCGAAACTCTGCTGCATGCCCCGAGCGCAGAGGCTGGGCATGCTAATCTCAGCATCGTAAACAACAGAACAATAATCTTTATGAATTTTACACTTCGTACTACTTCCCGAAACTCAAGGGTTTTGTTTTAAAAGTCCAACACGGAATGAAAGAACTCCAGTGCTCCATTTTTACGTTTTGTAATATTAATGTTTTAACAAATTTTAAAACCTAGATGAACATAATTCAATACCTACTCATAATACTTAATACTTTTAAGGCCTTGATTTTGACAAGACCAAATTGAATACCTATTTAATGCTTTTAAGAGCTTGGGAATACTCTGTTGAATATGAAAAGGTACCTTCGTTTTGAAAAATGCATGGATTGCAGCAAAATAATTGGTAGGAATTTGGCTCCAAGATGAGACCAGCTGAGGGATTAATGGAATATAATCCACCAATCAGACATAACTTCATGACCACTGACAGCTGAAGTGGCTCATGAAGTTATATTAGGCATCAAGTGAACAATTTGTCCTCAAAGTTGAAGATAAGGCTGGTTCTGATTGAAAAATGTCAAAATTTGTTGCATATGTTGACCCAAAGCTCTCAACATCTACACAGGATTCTCATGAACAGCTGACCCATGATTCATTACTTTCCTGTTCTCTTAAATGAACACAACTGCAAACACTATTGGTCTTCTACAGTTTTATTCCAGCAGTACATCTTTAAAAGGTTGCTTCAAAATGGCTTTGTGTTAAATGGAAAGTCAACTATTTAATATAAGTTTTCTGGGCTTGTCAACCCTTCCAAGGAATTACATTGGATCAGACAATCTCAGGACAGAAGTACATGAGCAGAAACAAAATCTCTTCAAAAAAGTGCTTCAAAATGTACATGTTTCTTTTATTTCTTTTGCTAAATCGATTAAAATAGACACTACTAGTTTAAAATAAGGTCTCACTGCTCAGTCGCCCGTTATAGAGGCAATCTTTCGTACAATAAGAAGTACTTTTTTGTATTGCTGGGAAACTATGCTGCTACAGTTAAAGTTGACATCAATAGCTTCAGCTGTGGACCACGTTTTGCAGTGCCTCGGGACAAAGTTAGTGGCATCGAGTGGAGATTTTTGATTTACAAAGGGCCTGGGTCACACACTAGATGGTTTTTAAAAGTTGTAATCAAGTCAAAAATGAAAATAATAGGACTGTAATGATTAAAGATGATAAAAAGGACATAAGGAATACTTTTGCAACTAAATTACTGTAAATGTATGCCTGGGTTTGGGTTCTTCGAAGAGGCTTTTACTGCCATCGATCAAATCACTGTGAAACAAAAATGTAGTGAAAAATAAGGCTACAATTTTAAGAGCACCAATGGTAAATAATAGCCTGGCCAGCCATACTAAATCTTTTCCTGCTCTACGCATAGAAGTTAGTCTGGTATCCCTTTGTGTAAGTTTTATTTTTGTGGACGGAACAATTACAGGCGAAGTAACCGATCAGAGAATCAAAGGTACTTATTTGTGAACGGGGACAGCAGCAGAAGCCAGTTGTACAAAAAAAGTGTGGAAAAAGTGGGTTTGTTTGAATGTGGTGGTTATATGGGACGTCAGGGGGACTTTACTGTTGTTACAGTTACACTGTGTAACTTTTCTCCTAAATATGTGGGGCATACTGACTTGTTTTTGTGATTTTTTGAGCGATTATAAGGCCTGAGGCGCGATCTGTTGCTCCGAGCGGGGCTTCTGTACTGAGAAATCACCCTCGCAACTTGGCCGGGAGCGCTCCGCTGTTGAGGAAGAGTCACGTGACAGGGAACTACTTGAGGTGCAGGTATAACCAGGAAGCTACTTTTAGCGTTGTTATTTTCGCCAGTTCATCAGGGCCGAAGGACACAAGAAGATGAAGACAATGTCGGACGAGGCAAGAAAAAAGAAAATGTGAAAGGGACCGCACCAGATCGCAGACAAGAGTCAACATCGGACAGACTTTTGCTCGCTGGCGTCAGATGAGAGACAGAGAAGGCTGCAAATCGGATCACGTTTTTGCTTCTTTATTGTTGGGCAGGTAAATTAGCCTCTTTATTTTTTCTTTAGAACGTGCTTTTTCAGTTATTAGTTGTTTTTACTGCGACCATTGCGCGATATTTGTTGATAAGCTAACGCTAGCGCTAACTCTATAGAAGATCCAGTCCAAACTTCCAAAGGTAGCAGCAGGTCAACTAAAGTTGAAACAATGATGGAAATAGACGCACGCTCGCACAGTTTCAGAAGGAGGAGGGGCCCTAGTGTTTACGTTTTGCGACGGTGCAGTGGCACCTGTGGCCTCTAGAGGCGCAAGACCGGGAATCTTACACAGTGTGACTTTAAAATGGAAACACAGAGGACTGAACAACAACGAGGACTTCAGCAGAACCAACAGGTGACGAAGGAAAGCACTAAACACTGTTAACCAGGTGAGGGAAGTTATAAGATTCGCTCTGGATAAGCCTGGTGCCATCTTGATTACTTTCAATAGATTATCTTCCACTTTTGTAAGATGCGCTGCTGATAAATCGAGTGAATGTAAACAGCTCCCTGTGACTGAGAAACCAGACTCTGCTGTTTTCAAAAAGAAAGTAGGAGATGGCTGGCCAGGCTAGATAAACAACAGCTTACACTTCTTACAAATGTTTCATGATTCTTTGTAGTTATTTTCCAACTTTTTGTTTGTTTGACAGTAAAGTAGCCCTAGATCAATGCTCTACGTGTTGCTGGTTCACTTTCAGAGGCATTCTTATTTAAACCTGCCACAGGATATGCGCCAGTCCCAAGCCCGGATAAATGGAGAGGGCTGAATCAAAAAGGGCATCGTGTGTAAAACCTATGTTATGATGCTCTGGTAAATAGTATGAATAGTCTTTTGTCATTAGTTTCTATTCCTGAATGAATCTTGAATGAGACTTTGCATTTTAATCTAAACCGGAAAGTTCAAAGAAAAACATATTATTCGGAAAAGGTTGGGTGTTGCCTTCCTACAGTTTCCAAAATGGTGAGGCTATGGTAATAATGTTGAAAAATCCTCTAGTGTGTGCACCCAGGCTTTGTGTAAATGTGAGTTTGAAGTGACCACAGAGAGGCTATGGCTTGAGTTTAGAGGGTTGACTTCAGAGCTGTGGTATAAAATAGTGTCTCTCAATGACAAAGCACCAAAATATTCATGAACACCTAAAATAACAACATGGAAAAGTGCAGGTAACTTCATTTATTGGTTTGTTAAGTCTGTCCTGTTACAATAATTTTTAATTATGTGCGAACTGTTAGAGAACTCCAGCACCTTCTAGTCAAATGAAAAAGCCCAAAACAATGTACTGAAAAGTAATAATGAATAGTGACCTGTGCCCAAAACCTAGCTAGCTTGCAAGACAAAAATAAAATTAACATGTATCCTGACTGCTACCATCTTAGTACATATTAAACAATGCATTTAGAACCAAACAAAGTACATTTAAATGGACGAAAAGCGCTAAAAACAGTCATAACAAGGGTAGTGGGAAGGGCTGGTCTATGAATCCAAATAGGTTAATTCATGTTTTCTTTAAACCATGACAAAATAAGTGAAGGTTCCTCTATGTTGTGGCAATAATTTTATTTAGCAGGTGGCAGCAAAATGTTAAAAGCAAACGGTGTAGTGTGGCGGGGAGCTATGTGTCCAGATTAGCCCTGTGCCTTTTATTAAGACTTCGTACACCGTAAAACTGTGGTTCTCAAACTTTATCTGGTGAGACTTTTGCAGTTTTAGTCCTGGTCTCATTTAGTCCTAGTTTTAACCACATTTTGTTATGCACCTTTTTTATGCATTATTCTGCTTTAATACCTATTTTTTATTCCTTGTTTTAGACCTGGGTTAGTTCTGGTTTAGAACTGGTCTACTCCAGGTTTAGACCTAGTTTTAAGCACATTTATGCATGTAAGCCAGTTCAGTCTTTTTTTTAAGATGCATTCTCTAGGTTGATACCCATTTTACTCACTGTTTTAGACCTGGCTTGGTTAGTCTAGTCCTGGTTTAGAAGTGGCCTAGTTCTGGTTAAGACCTGGTTTAGTCCTAATTTTGCATTTGAAAGCTGGTTTAGGCACACGTTAGTCCTTTTATGTGATGCATTTTTCTGGGTTAATACTCATTTTACTTCTTGTTTTAGACCTGGTCTAATCCTGGTTTAGAACCGGTCCAGTCCTGGACCGATTTAGTCCTAGTTGTACGGCCACATTTATATAAACGTAAGGCAGTTTTGTCCTTTTTTGTGATGCATTTTTCTGGGTTAATTCCTTTTTTTCTTGCCTTTGCTTAAACCAGGTTTTATCCTGGTTTAGACCCATTTTCCTCGGTTAAAGATGGTAATTGTAAAGCCTAATATCTTCTGTGATGGTTCTCAGTGTAAAAAGTTTGAGAACCACTGGTGTATAAATTATAACAGACCTGGTATTTAGAAGCATTTTAATATTACGTTTTTGGTCAGTCAGCAAGAGAAAAGAAAATGATAAAATTCGTCTGCGGATGAATGGATGCATTCTGAATCATATTAGTGACTACATAACCAAAACGCATCCTTACATACTGAAAGAGTTTGTCATTATACCTTAAGAAATATATCTAAATAAAGCGAGTAATATCTAAAGAAGAAAAAAAAGAAGAAACTAAACATGTTTGGGCATAATGTGAGAACTTAAATCTTCTTCCTACGCTACAAAACGTCCACCGTTTACGACTACGCACTTTACAGACGGCTGAAAGTTCTGGGTGAAGTGTCACAGGTTATGGACAAACTACAGCTAGATCTGAGGCAACTAGACGGACCGTGTCATAGTAAAGTACAGGTAGAAAGGCTGAGAGTTTGTTTTGGTGCTGAAGTTACAATACGGGGGTTACCTAGACCACCACATCTCAAAAGGAATGGTTTCCACTGGGACGGTACGGCGTGGTTTAGGTTGGTATGTTTTGTTTTGTTTTTTGACCAAAAAGTGTGGGCAAAATGGCAAAGACGATGCAAAAATGTGGTCTATTTTCAAACAGATGGGGTTTGTTTGGATGACGGACATAGATTTCTTTGAGCAAAAACCGCCAAGGAGGTTGTGTTTTTGCCAGCGTCGGTTTGTGTGACGGTTAGCGAGTATGTTGGCACGATAACTCAAATCATAATGGTCAAAATTTTGTGGAAAAATCAGTAATGCACTAAGAAATAAGTTATGAATCTAGAACACAGTCTGGATCCAGGATGTTTCAAAAGAATTCTGTACCAATGCGATTATTTGTTAGCAAGATAACTCAAAAAGTGATTGATGAAATTTCAAAGAATAGTCAGTAATGAGGCAAAAAAATAATAGTTTTCCGGATCCAGGATTCTTGTACCATTGGTCTGTTTGCAAGATGACTCCAAAAAGTTTTTGGTATGGTTCTGTATCACTGTATGGATGTTTTTTCAAGATTCTGTTGTTTTCTTGTCTGTTAGCAAGATGACTCCAAAAGTAATGGCCAAAATTTTGTGGAAAGTTAATAATAGGCCCTGGATCCAAGATTTCTTTAAAGGGTTCTGTACTATTGCTTTGGTTTGTTGGTTTCTTAGTTTGTTAAAAAAGTAACTCAAAGTAATTGGGTCAGTAATGAACCTTTGTGTGGATAAAGAACAAAAGTCTGGACCCAGGAACTTTAATAAACTGTTTTCATGAACCAGAAAGAAAACTCCAAAAAGCACTGGTCAGATTTGGATTAAATCTTCAGGAATGGTCTGTAATTTTTTTAAAAGTTCTATACCATTATGAGACAGCCACAAGGGGTCAGCAAAGGTACAAATGATTATTTTTTGGGGATTCTTAACAGCTTTGTGGTTCAACGGAAAAGGTATTTATCCCTGAACTAGAAGATCCCTGGTTTGATTGCATGTCCTGGCACTATTAAAGTACCATTGCGAGATAGAGACACTGCCTGTATTGTTCTTGTTTGTATTAATTATTGGCAATGAACGTCTGCTTTAGGTAGAACTTATCCGCCCTGTACCGCTCCAGTGGAAAAGACGCCTGAATAAAGCTACGAGTGAAGTGAAGCTCATCGTCCAAACTCTAACAAAATATTATCAAATAGAAGTTTAGTTAAAAGTTGTTGTTTCTTTATCGAACAAAACTGAAATTTGTACATATTAATAACTTGTGTTCGTGTTGTCTCCACCGTTGAAGGATGTGGGAAGGTTAAGTTGCATTTGAGCAGTCTACCCCAGTGCTGGTGACAAATACACAACTAATCTTCATTCATTAGTTTAGTCAAAAAGTTGCAACCCAAAAAAATTATTCTGGTTGTTTTTTTCCCCGTTTTTTTTTTTTTCTTTCTCTTTTTAAGAACCTCTTCTTCTTCTGGATCACATCGCTCCCATCAGGACTACGCCGCCACTTTGTTCTCCTTCTGGAAGAAAAGACAGAGAGAGGCACAATTAGGAAAATTTAGGCGTTATATAAGAAATCTTTAAGTTAGGGATGTAAATGCGTCCTAAAACAGCTAAAAATCAATGCACAAAAGAGACATTTTAAATCGTTGGAAACAAAAATGAAATGCATTTTAAAACAGTACAGGCAACAAACATATAATGATACGTAGGCGAAATATTGATATTAGAAATTTGCAGTTAAAATAAAACCAGATACGTCTTTTTGGATGTAATTTTTGTGTTTTTAACTAAATAAAATGTTATATTCAACTTTTCTGTGCTCTCTGTCTGCTGGACATAATCAACCCCAGCCACGATGCTACATTTCACAGTAAACTTTTATGATTTTTTTTTTTTTTTTTGCCAAAAGTTGCTGTATCAATTATTGATATGAAGGTGATGAATCATATCGAATCGTATCGTTCCAAATTAGCCAATATCCTTTTTGAATTGTATCAAAACACTTCGTATCAATAGTAATCAATTCGTATCATTGCAAAAACGTATCACTTACACCCCTAAATAAAATACGTAATCTGACACTTGTTTGGCGCTAGACATCATTACCTGGCCATTTTACTTAAGAGAAACAAGAATATATTCATTCATTCATTCTCTACCGCTTATTCTCGTTAGGGGTCGCGGGTGACTGGAGCCTATCCCAGAACTTTGGGCCGTAGGCGGGGTCCACCCTGGACAGGGGCCAGCTTGTCTCAGGGCTGACACAGAGACAAACACAGACAGACAACCATTCACTCTCACATTCATTCACTAGGGGCAATTTAGAGTCACCATTTCACCAACACATGCATGTCTCTGGGCAGATTATTATTTTTATCTTGAATTTGAGTTTAAAAGAAAAGCATGCAATTATTATTTACTACAAAGTATTTTGTCTTTGTAGGCTACTAATAAACTCAGATTTTTATGGTTTTTACATAACCACTTTTTTAAGAATCATTAACATGTGAGAGTGAGGGGGATACTCAAGATATGACAAAAAACCCAGGGAGTAGAAGAGACAAAAAAGGTTGGGAACCATGACCTAGATGACCAAAATATAATACCTGCCAATGGAATTTTATACTTTTAAGGCCCTGATTTTGACACCATTTAATTTAATATCTTTTTACTACTTTTAAGACCTTGCCCTGTTACCTGAGAAGAAGGGTAAGAGTTAACAAGTTATGCCTTCCTCTTACTTCTTTAACCGTCATGTTCGTGAATAATAATTTCCCATTTACCCTGTATGACAGATCGGCGAACTCCCGCCCGGCCTGGTTGCCTCTGTATCCGCCCCTGTAGCCCCCGCCCTGAGGATGAGGGGGACCGAACGACCCCCGGCTCATGGGACGACCCCTGTTGCCGCGGAAACCCATCCCGCCACGTCCACGGTAACCGCCTCGGCCCCGCCCGTGACGCAGGGGGATCCCGAAGGTCTCCGCGTTCATGCGCCGCTCCTCCGCCCACGTCTGCCTGCGCTCCCTGCAGAGAGACGCAGAGGAGAGAAGAAACATTTTACATCAGAAATCTAGACCGAGACCAAAAGAAGTTACATTTGCAGCTGTGAAAATTGTGTTGTCTTTAGGATTTGTCTAAATTTCCTTGCAACATACTGTAGTTTAAGTAAAAAATGTGAATGAAACTTTCAAAATTCTGCTGTCCTGTCTTTCATTCTACTCTGTTTTTTTGTCATTCATATATTGTTAGTTTTTTGTTGTATACAAAGAACAAGAACATACATAAAAATACACAGTGGGGGAGAGGCAAAACATTCATTATACAAAGTCGGGTCTAACATCTGATATAGAAGTCATACATTTTGACCAGTATTCCTCAAAATCATCCATTTGTGACCTTAGCTTAAAGGTTATTCTTTCCATTGTAAAGCTGCTGTGAACCAAATCAATCCATTCACTGATTTCCTTCGTGAGCCATCTTTGAGTTATAGCCTTTTTAAATGCAACTAACAGCACTCTCAACAAATATTTATCAGATTTTAAGAGATGAAGATCCTCTAAATCCCTCAGATACATTTTACTAAATGTTAAAGACTGCCACCAGGACAATATGTACTTCTTTCTAAAAATGGAGCCACAAAGGTACAGTATCAAAAGATGTGAAAGTGAAGTGAAACCTCACAATCTCCAGCAGTCTGAGTGAGAATATTAAGACTTTTGAGCTGGTGTCATCTCCCTCTCTTAACCAGCTTTAGTTACTTCTCAGAAAGATTTATCCGCTGCAGTTGCTTGACTAAGTATTGCTATCTTCTGTATTTTCTAACTTAAAGTCTGTTTAGACGAAAACGCGTTGTGCTGAACACGCAATGATCCGGTTGTGGAGCGGCACTGCGTCTACACAAGAACACGGCTTTCATTTTCTGAGTGGACAATCCTTTTAAAAACGCTGGAACCGGTGCTTTTGTGTGCGTTCCCGCAGAGAGGAGCCACTCACGTCGCTCTTGTAGACTCATATTTTGATTCTGTGTAAGCAGTACATGTATAAATCTGTGCTGGTGCTTCAGATTTTATTAGCTCCGCCCAGGAAGACCAGGGGATGTAAAAGTTGAAGTGAAATTATTAAGCTGCTGCTTCTTCTGCAGTGGTGAGTTTGTCAGCAGGGTGGACAGCGCTGTTTGCTGGTCTCAGAGGGTTATTGCACATTTTCCTGAGGTTTTTTCTCACCTCAAGCCTTGGAGTGTAAGCAGTGCAAATCTGAGGCGTTTTTTGGCGTTTTCCTGATCAGCATTGTCGTGTAATCAGCTTCTTAACGTCCTCTTTCACTAAATCCTAACTCTCCTCTTTGGTTGTTCTCTCAGCCTCCTGCCTGACTCTAACCTCAACATCCTTCTAAGTAGAATAATACATTTTAGAGGGGTGTGACAAGACCTGAAGTCTCTTGATCTCGCAAGATAAAAAAAACAAAAGATTCTGGTGAAGGTAAAAAATGTAGTTTGTGGCTAAACATTTGACAGTACACAGTATATGTTCTGCTGTTGCTTACAATTCAAATAATAGAAGTAAATACCATTCATTACAAGTTGATTTTAAAAATGCACCTAAATAGTTTTGCATTTTATGATTTCAGGTAAATAAATAAAATCTTTAATTCGTGTAAAATACATATTTCAATACTGTAAAAATCTTGCCTCCTTTAGTTATAGTTAAAACACTTTCGTCTCGTGGAATTTGTGTCTTGTCACACCACTAATATTTTATGAATAATATACAGCAGTGGTTCCCAAAGTGGGGTCCGGGGCCCCCTGGGGGTCCGCGAAGGTACTGCAAGGGGGCCCCCAGAGGCTGTCTATATTTCATTTTAATGTAAATGTTAATTAATTCTTTATTTCAGACACATGGTTTTGGTCCATAACAACAAATAAAAGATAAAAATATAAAAAAAAAAAACAATTGAAACAAATGAAAATATTTAGTACCTAAAAACATAAAGTACATAAAAAATATAATTTGAAAATAATTCAGAGATATATATCTTTTTGAAATGTTACTTTGAAACAAATTTTAGGCGACAGACAGTGTTTTTGTAATGCTTTTATAGAAATATATGGAGAAAAACATGAAAAAAAGCGAAGTTGTATAGTTGGGGGTCCGCGTGGGATTTTCGGAAATTTACGGGGGCCACGACACTCTTGACTTTGGGAATGAGTGATATACAGCATCTGAAGTCTGAGAAACCAGCACAGAATGTTGTGTGCTACAGTGAAATAGTCTATAGTCAGTTGTACCCCTGTTTTGGCAAATATTAAAATCAACAGATGTAAAATATGCAGCCATTTACCTCGGAAATCCAGAGGCCCCAGACTTGTCCTTCCTGCAGCATGAGTAAAAATGAGTTTAGTCGGTGACAGATGATCTTTGTAAAAGATTTAAAAACCCTGAGGAGTCCGTACCTGGAGTCGTCGCAGGAGATGTTGTCGAAGAAAGACTTGGACTTGTCGTAGTAACAGTTGGGTCCCAGAGGATCGCTGTCGTCCTCTGCGTGTCCTTCACTGTTCTGGGTGTCCACTCCAGAGTCCGCTTTGTCCTCCCCGTTCACCGCCTTCTCCACGGGCTTCTCCGTCTTCTCATCTGAGGGGAAACACAGCGGTTTAATGTTCTCTATCTGACAACAACCTCAAACCATCTCCTGTCTCATAAACCACTGTGGTATTTGGGAACATAAACTAAACTACTAGAACTATTCAAAATAACATTTATTTTAACTACTGCAGTAATTCTCAAAGGTTTCACACCAAGTATCACCTCAGAAAATACTGGACTTCATCTTTAATGAACTAAAATGAGCCTAAATTTTGACTAACTGAGGTCTAAAACAACAGATTAAAAAAGATCAACACAGAACAGGGACTAAACCAGGTCTAAGCCAAGTCTAAACCAAGACTAAAACAGGATGAAACCCAGTCTAAATTAGATCTAACCCAGGCCAAAACCAGAATTAAACAAGGTGTAAACTAGAACTAAACCAGGTCTAAACTAGGTCTAAACTAGAATTAAACCAGGATGAAACCAAGTCTAAACCAGGTCTAAACTAGGTCTAAACTAGAATTAAACCAGGATGAAACCAAGTCTAAACCAGGTCTAAATTAGGTCTAAACTAGAACTAAACCAGGATGAAACCAGGTCTAAACCAGGTCTAAACTAGAACTAAACCAGGATGAAACCAGGTCTAAACTAGGTCTAAACTAGAACTAAACCAGGATGAAACCAAGTCTAAACCAGGTCTAAACTAGGTCTAAACTAGAATTAAACCAGGATGAAACCAAGTGTAAACCAGGTCTAAATTAGGTCTAAACTAGAACTAAACCAGGATGAAACCAGGTCTAAACTAGAACTAAACCAGGATGAAACCAGGTCTAAACCAGGTCTAAACTAGAACTAAACCAGGATGAAACCAAGTCTAAACCAGGTCTAAACTAGGTCTAAACTAGAATTAAACCAGGATGAAACCAAGTGTAAACCAGGTCTAAATTAGGTCTAAACTAGAACTAAACCAGGATGAAACCAGGTCTAAACCAGGTCTAAACTAGAACTAAACCAGGATGAAACCAGGTCTAAACTAGGTCTAAACTAGAATTAAACCAGGATGAAACCAGGTCTAAACTAGGTCTAAACTAGAACTAAACCAGGATAAAACCAAGTCTAAACCAGGTCTAAACTAGAATTAAACCAGGATGAAACCAAGTCTAAACCAGTTCTAAACTAGGTCTAAACTAGAACTAAACCAGGATGAAACCAAGTCTAAACCAGGTCTAAACTAGGTCTAAACTAGAACTAAACCAGGATGAAACCAAGTGTAAACCAGGTCTAAATTAGGTCTAAACTAGAACTAAACCAGGATGAAACCAGGTCTAAACTAGGTCTAAACTAGAATTAAACCAGGATGAAACCAGGTCTAAACTAGGTCTAAACTAGAACTAAACCAGGATAAAACCAAGTCTAAACCAGGTCTAAACTAGAACTAAACCAGGATGAAACCAAGTCTAAACCAGGTCTAAACTAGAACTAAACCAGGATAAAACCAGGACTAAACCAGGTCTGAACTAGGTCTAAACCAGGTCTGAACTAGGTCTAAACCAGGACTAAAACTGTCTCTAAACTAAAACATGACTTTACTTGCAAATTATTCCAACAGTGCCATCAGAAAAGCCCCAGTACCAGTGAGAACCAGTGAAGTCTTTTTCTCTGATGGACTCATTCCTGTCCATCCTCGTCATGAACAAAGAAAACAGAACCATATTCAGCTCTGCTCCTGTCTGTTCCTCCGAGCCGCTGCCTCTAACCATATAAAAACACGTCTGGTCCGTCTTTACCTTTGAGCTTGAGTTTGCTCTGAAACTCCCGGTCGATCTCCTCCTTGTTGAACTGGGCATTGGCGCTCTCGAAGTCGAAGTCTTTCTCGAACTTCATGGGTCCGTCTCTGCGAACGTTGAACCTGCCTCTGCCTCGGTGTCCGCCTCCACGACTTCCGCGGCGGTTCGCTGGGGCACCACCTACTGCTGTGAGACAGAACAACAGGACATATTAGAAAACAAGACTTTACAGATTTTAAAGAGACAGCTGCTTACATGGGAAGAAATAAAGTCACTTAGAAAATGGTAAGAGTCTGATATAAATGGTTAGAACCAACATGGCTTCTTCTGTTGACGTTGTAATTCATGCAATGTTAAACAAATACAGAACAAGCCTTAGGACTGTGTGATATGACGTGTTTTAAAATCAAATGGGTTATAATGTTATATGACCACTTGCCTTGTATAAAGCCACATATAAGCAACAGACTGTGATTAAATGATTAATATTCTGGGGATTTACTGTTCTCGTAAAAAAAATTAAAAATTGGTAATACTACTACAAAAAAAAAATCACTAAACCTTTTACAAAACTTTAACCCGCCAAAGGTTCATGTATGCTAATTGAAAACATTTCGATACAGCATATATATTCACAAAGATGTTTTATTATTCAAAAACACAAAATTTACATTGTGTTCAACTGTTTCTGTGGGTTTAATGCTCCGTTTTGGTAATAAAACCACTTCTGTTAGCACGTGTGTGTCTATGAATACCACAAACCGATTAATCAATTACTAAATTAGTTGACGGTTATTTCAATAATTGATGATAATCGATTAATCTGACTCGCTGTTGCAGCCCTACATTGTTCCTTCCTTGGACCACTTTTGATTAACATTATTAATATCGCAGTGGTCTGTACTTTTATCCAGAACCACTGTATGTTTGCATTTGTAAAGGTATGGGAGCTGACGGTCATTGCACCAAGTAATCGGGTGTAGGGAGTGAGGATAATGAATTAAAATATACCATTATACCAAGTTGGGAACCGAGAATTGTCCAAAATGTCTCAGACATTAGATCAAGCAAAAATATAAAAACAATAAATTAAAACAATATTGTGAAAGCAGTGCAGCTCCTGTTTGTTTACACAGCACTTGGTAGAATGGCTACAGTCATAATATGGCGGCTGCGTGGACGTTAGTATCTGTAGTTCACCATTGGAATGTACACTCTAGTGTTCTATTTATCTCTAACCCAGTTGTCTGTAGCTGTCAAAATGTGCCCTTCTCAAACTCACTCAAATCCTTTTTAACACATTCACTTTGAGAACAAAATGTTCACTTGCAGCCTCATATATGCCACCCACTAACAGGAGCCATGATGAAGAGTTATTCACTTCACCTGTCAGTGGTCATAATGTTATGCCCGATCAGTGTAAGTCTAGTATAGGTTTCTGTAAAAGCTGGTCCTATCACACAGTTGTTAAGGCATCACACCACAAGCTGAATTTCTATGACTGTGAATAAAAATGATTAATAAAAAGCACGTCCTGGAGCGTGTTGACATGAAGAGCATGTCAATCTGCACAGAGACAAACACGGAGAGATGAGTCTGAGATGAGGAAATGGCTCCGGCCTCCGACAGTAAAAGGCATGCAGCGTCTGAATGAGTAAAAGGTGGTGGATTAGACGGTGCTTTAACCTGTGGCACGTTTACTGGGGTCTCTGCCTTCGCCTCTGCTCTGTTCAGAGTCGGGTTTGGGGGCTTTCTGGACGTCTGCTCCTGCAACAGCACAATCTCTTTAACAACTTCAACACTTCAACGATTTAAAAACAAAAGCATCTGAACAGCAATGAATAATCAGCAGGGACCAATTATGTTATTGTACATCAAAAATCTGAATATCATGAATTTGTTTTTTGTTCAATTGTAAGTTATTGTTTTAGTTCAATTGAAAGCCCCTTATATAAATTCAGTACGCAGAGAGAAATATTTCAAGCTATTTATATTTTGTGGGAGGATTATGGCTTACAGTTAAAACAAAAAAGTCAAAAACAAAACTGATTATCTCATATAACTAGGGATGCCACTAGTGCCATGATTAATGTGATATTAAATATTGCAATTTTACAATATTCATGCCACAAAAGGAAACACTGAGCATTTTTTAATGAAATGCTGGATTCACGCTTTTAACCAAACTTTTAATTAAGGGTGCTCCGATCAGGGTTTTTGAGGCCGATCACCGATCACCGATCAGCCTCCGCTGTGATCGGCCGATACCGATCATGGCCGATACCGATCACGTGGTCTTCAATGTAGTAATGTATTGTATGCAGGCTATTATTAGTTCCATTTGAAAAATACTGTAGCCTTTGTAAATATAAAAGAACAACAAAATTCTACTTATTTTTGTTTTAGAAGAGGTTTTGTTGCATTATTGGTCTTTAATGTGTGCCCAGTGTCTGTGGCTTTGTTTGAATGCTCCGCTGATGTAAAAATCAGCTGTTCTTCTTAATTGGTTCCTTTAATGCGATTCCGCGGGTGCAGCGGCTGTGTCCGCGTAACGCGCAGCCAAACCAGGTTGAAACACAGTGGACTAAAGAGCAGACAGCTCCTGCAGCCAGTTTTGACAACGTCTGAACGAAGAAAACGTGCAAAGAGAGCAGAGAAGACAACGATGAAAGGTGCTCCTCTCAGACTCACGGACACATGGGCTGCCTTTTTACTTTCTCTTTCCATTAGCAGCCATTTGGTGCAGTTTAAGCCACAAAACGCACAGTTTTCTCCGCGCAACAAGACACAGGCAGACTCTGAACTTTCTTAATCCTTTTAACGTAACTGTTAGCGGGTTAGCTGTAGCTCTATTTACGTTGGTGTTTGCAAATACACACACTGCTGCGCCTCGGTTCTGTCCCGTGCGCTCCTAAAGCAGGCGGGGACACAAAGCAGCGCCTCCAGGGCAGGTTTGTGTTAGTTATAACCAGGGCTTAACTTAAAAACACTGCTAAAATAACGCTACTGCTGTTTAATCAAACCGGAGTTGCAGGACAGTAAATGTGAGAGCCTCGCGTGTTTATTGTAATTTGATCGGCCCTTCTGATCGGCCCATTTTACCGATCACCGATCACTCTATTTTTAGCCATGATCGCCGATCATGATCGGCGGCCGATCGATCGGAGCACCCTTACTTTTAATGAATTGATGTTCGCTTTTCCTCAACTGTTGGCCTGCCTGAACCAGTCTTTGACATTTTTTTATTTCCTTTTAAGTTTTATTTTTCAGCTTGCAGGACCTTATGAACATGTTCTAAGGACCGGAGAGAAACATTCACTTTTAAAATTTGTATGATTATCCTACCGTGACATTTATCATCGTGAATAATAGTAAAACTGGTTAATCCTGACATCCCTACTCATAACGGTACTATTGGACTGTATGTAATACTCCACTAATCACCACATTAAAATAAAATATACTTCATTGATCCTCATGTGGAAATTTACCTTGGGTATGGGGCGATTCATCAAACAAACAAAAAGTTAAGATAACAAGCAACAAAGTTTAAAACACACCATTAGAGCAATACTAATAATATAAATACAACATATAAGCTACTGTAAAGTTCTATTATTAATCATTAACAGCTCCCTCATATTTCCAAACAAATAAATATTCAGTTCTGTGTGTACTTGTGTTGTAGCACCTGAGACCGGTCTTGGACTTGAGAACATTTTTTTTTTTTTCAGTCTTGGTCTTGTCTCGGTCTTAGCTGTGGTTTTTGTCTTAGTCTCAAATAGAGTTGTGCACCATTAAACAATGCCTTTGGGTATCAAAAGAAAACAATACTTACAATACTACTGGCAGCAAAAAAATCATTTTTATTTGATACCAAGTTTCAGTACCTAGTGGGACCTTTAGTGTTAATTTGTATGAATCAAACAACACAGAATAAATCAGACAAACTACTGGTTTTAATTTACAGCTAAGAATTTTGCTCTAAAAATGTGTCTTTTAGTCAATATTATTGTGCTTTATGATTGTAGAAGATGAATAGCTCACCATAGGTATAAGAAAACATATCACTCAGGAACCATTAACAAAAACCATATATCGCTAAAGAACTGGTATCAAACAAGTCTGAATGGTACCCAGCCCATGTCTGAAATCCTATTTTCCTCGTCTCGGTCTCGGATGTGGCGGTCTCTGAGATTTTATTTACTAAACATTAAAAGGAAATGCTATTCTTCATAATTTAGGATCAATTTGTTTTCTGCATCAGAAGAACCAGGAAAATTATCTGTCTCTGTTTGCTTGTGGAGTTAAAATAATCATTAATTTATTTGAATTTATTTATTTCATTTTTTTTTTTACTTTCCCCTTTTATTAGTGTTAGTTCACTGGGTTTGGTCTCGGCTCGGTCTCCGTCCTTAAAAGTCTCGGTCTCTACACAAATCTTGGTCTCGATTACAACACTAGTTTGTACCATCTATATGCTGTATTTTAACTGAAAACTGAAATAAAAGTACTTTTGGACAGTTCTCACCTCTCCTCTGAGAGTCTCCTCCCGCTCCCATGTCCTGGTGCTGTGTTTTCTGGGCCTGTCCCGTGCTGGAGGAGGCCGGCGCGGTCCGACCGTGAGCCGGACTCCTCTGCGTCAGACCGGGAGCCGGGGCGGTGGGGGTGGAGGCGGGGGCCGCGCTGGGGGCCAGGACCGGGTCTGCTGTGGGACTCTTCCTCAGGGGGTCCAGGGAGGGGCTGGTACGGCCTGAGGAGGAGATCAAGACGGTTAACGGGGCAAATACAAAACCAAGAGGGGTGAGAAAATTATTTTGGATTTGATGTTACTGAACGCAGAGAGGGTTATCTGAAAGAACTAAACAGTGGGTCACAAAGATGATTTCTTAAACATGCAGGTTACGGTGTACAGTAGACAATAATAATCTGTGAACAAAGATTTATTTTTTATAATGAAAAAACAAACCACCAGAACCACTTCAGAGACTGAACCTTCAGGCAGACCAATTCTTAAGCCCTTTACAGACATTTCCTTCCCTTGCAACAAGCTGGATTTTTGCAAAATTTGTGAGTTCACAAGCTCCATTTGTCAGGCTCACACTAATCAGTTCACGGTCTGTCAGTACTGTGGTAAGTGAGCAGGTTTTAGGTTTGCCAACAGCAACAAGCCTCTCAGTGATACCTGTGGGAGCAAACTTTATTTCATCTTCATTTAAGTATATAATAGGTGCAGCCTGTGTGTTTTGTTCAAAGATTTATTTAGATTTTTAATAATTATGCAAGTTAAGTTAGCTAAAATCCATTTAATTTGATTTTTTAAAGAAAGATATTATATAAAGAAGCCATTTTTAGTTGCTTAATGTTACAGCAGTCAAATATGTTAACGGCACTTTAAAAGAGTGCGTTCTATCGTTGGAACTGTGTGAAGCACATTACAGTGACGCACAGCACTTAAAATTTAAACTTTGTGAAAGACCGAGCCAAATGGTTTTCTTACCGTACTATTGTTTTGGAGGATAGTTTGACTTTGATTACTCCTGTGAGAAGATTTGACAAAATTTTGCAATAAAGATTTGTTTATCAGAGTCCTGTGGAAGTTGTTTTCTCTTTAATGAACACACACGAGTAACGTTAAATCCAGGCAAAGTGAGCCTCAACCGTCACCTGCTGCTACACATTCATTAAAAAAAGCTCAAATTTGTATGACATTGTGATATTATTGTAGTGTTTTGTTGTTTGGCTGCTACTTATGAATTGTTGCTGCTGTTGGTAGACGGCCACTAGCTGGAGCTTCAGCCAATCGCCTGCAAATATTCTACTGAACGTTCCTTCCCTCCATGAAGAAAGCTGTTCATTTACAATTTACACACTGGACTGCCCCCGACATAAACTGGAAAACTCCTGAAAAAGTCGATAGAGGGTCTGAAAGATCGGGCATCTCTGTAAAGGGCTTTACTGATGAACTAAAGGATGTTAGTGTTTGACCTCCTTTCTTCGGTTCTGGTAAAAAAAAGCTTGCAACTTTCACACACAAAGAAACCATCCACGTCAGAATAACCAGACGAAGTTGATCCGGTGAGTAAAGTATTAATGAATCACTTGTCATTAGTCCAGAGGTGTCACCATCGCTGTGTGAATGTGATTGAGAATTGACAAAAAGTGAATTTAGAGTCAGTAAAATTCAGGTCCAAACCATCGTCCCAGAGGTTGTTTTTTTTATTTTTTACCTTCGTCTACAAAGGACTGAGAGTCGTAGGAGAGCGCGCTGCTGAAGGCGCTGCTGTAAGAGTGAGCTGAGGGCACTGAGCGTCCTGTGGGAGGCAGGGACAGAGAAGGCAATCCCCTAAGTTCTGGGAGGTATTTTTAATGTGTGAAAAGACTGGAACAATCAAAAGAATTGTCAGAAATGTGCATAAAACAGTATGGTAAAACGTTTTAATAAATACAAGTAAATCTAAATCAAATTATGAAATTATTTTAGGCATTTCATTTTAAAAAGTTAAGCTTATATTATATTTATTCAGTACATACAGAGAAAATTTTTATTTATTTTAATCACAATAATTATCATTTTTCAGGGTAGCTCCAGGTTTTGTCCTGTAAAATTTAAGACCTTTATTTTACTTTTTAATGCCACTTAGAGTGAAATTTTATGCTAGCATCGTCAACAAAAGAACAATAATCTGTATGAATTTAACACTAAGGAATTATCCATGCTAGTCTTTGAAAGATTTTATTTTAAAAGTCTAATGAAGATGAAAGAACTCCAGTGCTGCATTAAAAAAATCATGAATAAATGAATAATGCAGTTCAATGATAACATTTCTTCAATAAATATATTTTGTTATTGCGGTGACTCTACTTTTTTGTAATATTAACATAATGTTCTGACAACTTTTAGAAACAATTTAAAAACTACTCAAAATATTTTATACTTTTAGGGCCTTGATTTTGACAAGATCAAATTTAATACCTATTTAATGCTTTTAAGACTTTGGGGCTACCCTGAATATGCACTATTCTAATTTTAGGAGATACTCCAGCTACAAGGAGTCACAAACCAGTGTTCCCTTTGTGCCGGTCCCAAGCCCATGTTGATGGAGAGGGCTTGGTCTGGAATGGCATCTAAGCATAAAATCTATGGCCACTTTTCACACTAAGTATATACAATATAATGGAGTAAAATTAGCCTAAACCAGGAGGACCGGCCCAGTGCTAAACCGGGACTAAATCATGGCTAAATTAAGACTAAACTTAACCAGTAAAAACAGGGCAAGATGCACCTATATTATGTTGTTTTTTGTTTTTGTTTATTTATATAAAAGGAGCCATTTCAAACCACTTTATTACAAGCCAATTACACATAAGCAATCCAAACAAACCCAACATTTCCCAAACACTGAGGAGAAGTAGACCTGAGCTTGTACTGATGATAAAACTTCCTATTACATAAAACAGGCTCTGTAATTAGCACTGCCCTGGAAGCAAGCGGTCGTGTCGAGGAGAACACAGAAGCCAAAATCTGGTTCAAACTCATGATGAGGCCATTTCCTCTGCTCCTCCTCAGATTCTGTGGCATGAGTTTCGTGGAACTAGAGCCACCGACAGGCCCTGAACCCTTGGATATCATGCACTATGTTTTTTTTTATAACTTTTTGAGTTATATAGCTAACAGATAACAGATAAACCTACCAAAGCCACCAAAAACATGAATGTCTTGGCAGATGTAATGATCAGACCTATACAGAGGTTAGTGTTTTAAAATATCTAAATACTTGGACCTTCAAAATTGTAGTCAAGTTTAGGGCTGCACGATAATAGAAAAATAAGCAGCATGCAATAAATGTGTTAAATACTGAGATAACGATAAGAGCAGTGATATTAGGATTCCCTTTTTGCCAGAGCAAAAGTTCACTTTAGTTTTATTTTGGGAAGAGATGAATATGCTCTGGGAAAAACAGGGCTAACCCAAATAAAGACTAAACCAGTTCTAAACCAGGACTAAAACAGGACAGAACTAGGACTAAAACAGGTATAAATTTTGGTCTAATCAGAGATAAAACCAAGACTTTTTAACTTTGATCCCAACACAGTCTCTAATTGAACATTATTTTATTTTGAGAGCCGCTATGTGAATTTCTGTCACATGAAAGTAGGGCTGCAACTAACGGTTATTTTGATAATCGATGAATCTGTTTATTTTAATAATGAATGAATTAATAACCGGTTAGCGAAGCGCAATTAAATGTGTGATCACCTGGTAGCGGTAACGGTGACAAGTGATTAAAAACTTGTTTTATAGTTCCCATTAAAAAAAGGTGTAATAGTACTACAAAATAATTACATAGTTTTCACAAAATATAACATTTTTTCCATCAAAAGCACTAAATGTACACTCTCCTTCACTATTTCTGTGACTTTACTGTGCTGACTTGGTTATAAAACCTCCTCTGTGAGCACATGAAATGTCCCAGAAACTATAAATATCTCGAATAGCAATTAATCGATTACTAAATGAGTTGACCATTATTTTAATAATCGATTATAATCGGTTGTTGCAGCCCTACATGAAAGACAACAAATGTAGAGATTAATTTAATTTTCCTGTGATATAGCGAGTGCGGTTGTTGATATGGAGATAAATTTGCGATACACTGTTCAGCCCTAGTCGAAATGCAACAAAAGTGCAGACAACATTTAGAAGTAGGTCTTAAATATAAAAAGTGTAGACAGAGTATGAACCCGTTTCTTACCAACTCCGACGGCTCCGAACTGCGGCGACACCAGAGGACTGGAGGTGAACTGGCTGTAGGAGGGGACCGGGGCCCGGTTAAAGAGGCCGTACGAGCTGGACTGGAACGGAGAGGGCCCAGCACCAGAGGAGGAGGAGCTGGTGCCCATAGACGACTGGGGAGAGAATTAGGAAAAAACATACAACGGCTTCAGTGCAGGGTTGTAATAATGTTTAGATTTACCCCTTACACCCCAAGTTTAAAAATGTACATAGCTCCTGTTCAGAGACTAAAGTGTCACCGTCACAAAACATCATAAAAAATATATATGCATTCATGCCATTTTTTGTTATACTTTTTTTTGTATAAATCTTCTATCAACTTTATATATTTTCTGAATTTTAAACCTTTTTATGCCAGTGTATGTAATAGCATCTCATTTCTTTAGTAAAAAACAAACACAAAAAATGAAATATTTTTATATTCTCAATGCAAAGTGGATTTTTTGGGGGGGGTTATAACATTTATTTTTAGGGATCATTTTTTCTGTGCTATAAAAAGGGTTAACATTCAGAAAATAATTAAATGTTTGGTATCTATGATCAGGGCAGAAGTTGATTAAAACTCTTATGCAAAAAAAAAAAGTAGAAAAAAATATGAAGATATACATTTTTTATGATTTTTTTTTTCCACTAGGACACTTTTGCAACGTAACAGATTTAGTTAGAGAGAGTAAAAATGAAGTAATATTAGATTTTTGTTTAGAATGTCAACATTAGTGATAAAATACACACCTGAACCAAATTTGAAGAAAAAGGCAAGAACCACTGCAAGGTTACCAAAAAATAAAATTTGAAAAAGACACTTCTGTACCCATTGGAGAACAGGGGTTAAGATTACTTTCCTCCAGTGATTCTAGAACAAAACACTTAATCTAAACATACTGCGTACAGAACAGAACTCATAGTCCAGGCCTGTGTTAGTCCTAGTCTCTTACCTGTACGATGGCGGGGTCCTGGGGCAGGGAGCATGTTGATTTGGGCGGCTCACACACAGTCAGGTCTTTGATGTCGCTGCCTCTGAAGATGATGTACTCGAAGGTGTCGTCCCGAGGAGGAATGGGACGGTCGGTCGGACGGTCCTCTGTCCCAAACGAGCGAACTGAGGGAAGGGGGGAGAGGAGATAAATCAGCACCAGAGGGTTAAACACAAGAAAGGGTTTGTACATATGTCCAGAATTATTACTGTAGTCTACAAACAGAGTGTAAAGGCTCCTGAAAGTGAAAAACATCGGCTTCAAAGAAAGGATGTGTAGGAAGTCCCCCAAAAACTCCAGCACACTTTCTCATTACCGATCACTCATTACACAACATTTTACTCTATTTGTTCTTCTACAACAAAGAACCCACTTAAACTACGTTGATTGAACAGATTTTTGTATGATCTCAGCATAAAATAGCTACAAGGCTGTCTGGGAACAAATTAATTTGTTATTGTACACTAAAATACAGAAAAGCGCCTGGGAGTAAACACCTTAAAAGAAACATTCCTTCAATGATTAATGACTAATTTCAAGGTTAGAAATGATGTTTTTTCCGGCTTTTTGAAATAGTTTTGGACACCTTTGCATCAGTATTTCTCATTTTATAACTTAAAATAATGTATGAATAGAAAACCTCTTCTTTTGGGGAGCTGGGACTCGACACAGTATAAAATGGCTATTTGACGGCAATTTAATGAAATCAATGAAACAAAACCTCAAAGTTAAGTTAGCAAAAGAGGGGACCTTTCAGATTTGCTTTTTGTGCCACAAATAAATAAAATCATGATGTGTAGTTATATGCAAAGTTTCAAGCAGGGGTAAAAAATGCTGTAACATATTAAGTATATTTGGTTTAAAAAAAATGCTAAGTAAGTGACTCCATTTGGGAAACTTTTAAGAAATGTGCCCAAAGGTATTGAGCCAGTAAAACTTGGTTTACACCTGTCTATAGACCTGCTTTAGTAGTCCTGGCTCAGAGCTGGTTTAGTCTTCAGTAAGTTTTAATTTTATCCCAGTTTTGACCGGTGAGTCCAGGGTGTTGTATCTCTTCAGGTTAATTTTTTTATCCATGGTGAATGAAGAATTAACCTTACTGAAAGCATCCAAATATATAACCAATCATATTGTTATTACTACATTCAACATAGTCCTGCAGCCATAGTAGTATAAACTATGTTTTTACAAATGCAAAGCGAGACTATGACTCCAGAAAAGATTTCTGAAAGCAAGTTATGTCTTCTCACTTAATTTGCCTTTTTAAACGTGTCTATAACATTTAAACCGTACCATAAAATACCAAACAGTGCCATTACAAGTTATAAATTCCTGTATATTGTCAGCGTGGCACCAATGCCCACATAAACTGAACTACTGTGAGACTGCATTACTTTATCTGTAAGATAAAAGTGATCTGTTACAGGAGCTGTTTTGAATAAACTGTTCCAGTCTGAAAAAGTGCAGTACAGTCCCACATTTCAGTACTTGGAGCTCCGCACAAAACCACTAGTTTACAAGTGCAAAGTCCCGTGTATCTATAAGTGTTTATCACAATTTTTCCATGAAATCCCGCACGCCACAACACTTCCCCAGGAGCTGACCCCGAGTGGCAGCGCGGTAGTTATATAACACCAGCTTTCCTCGGGTGTAATAACAGGGCATCATCACTGAAACCCTAAACTAAAACCCCACTCATAAATCCGTACTGTTTCCTAATTGGTTCCTTTCTGCTTAGATTCAATTTTAATTACGGAGTCAGAGGCTTTGTTGGTAAATCTTTCGGTGTGCGCACGCGGTGACGTCAGACGTTAAAGCCGCGACAACAAAAACAGCTGAAGCCCGTTTATTAGATCACCAGTTAATTAGAAACCTGATCCGGGGGGCAATTACTGCCGACATTAAACGCCATTTGAAAGTGTATTTTTGCTGCACTGTTGCTGGGTCGTGCTCATAAACTTATCAAGTGGAGCTAACAAGTTGGAAAGCTGACTCATGTCGCATCCACATTTCCCTAAATCATTTTGAGAATTAGGTTTATAATATGCCAAGTTAAGTCTTAAGGCATTTTACTTGCACAAGACTGAAATCAGAGTTTCCCAAAATGGCTTTCCAACTCGAGCATCTCCTTCATTTATAACGGGCTGTGCGTTTTGCTAAAGTTAGCGGCTAACTAAGCATCTGGATTATAGTTTGTTTATGTGAGACAAGAGGCGCGCACTTGCTTTAACTATTATGAGTACGTAACAAAACAGTTGTGCAAATTTTAAACGTTCTTTGACAAAGGATGAAAACTTGCTAAAACTACTGCTGTTGGAGAAAGTTGGCATTTTAGCACTAGCCGTTTAGCTCCGCTACCTTTAGCGAGTGCGACAGTCGAGTTCTCAGTGTCGATCGTGTACAGGATCCCCTCGTAGCGAATCTCGGCCTTCGAGACGAGGCTGATCTTGCTGCCGAGGTAAGGCGTCCCCCCGCCGCTCATGGTGTCTCCGTGAACCAGGGGACCGAACAAAGAATAAATTCCGCGTGGAAAAGTGCAAATTTCGCTCCTAATCTGGACAGGTTTGTGTGCTACCGCGGAACTCGCTGGTCTCCCCGCTACAACATGGCGGCTACCTCATCCTCCATCGAACGGCGCTTCTTCTTCGGGGAGCTTCCGGCAGGCCGTACGCTGGAGTGGCGCGGTGCTGCCCCCTGCAGTTAGCAACAGAATTAACACAAGCAAGGTTTAAAAAAAATAATAATAATAATAAAGTCAGAAAAATGCAGTTTTGTACCGATAAATTTAGAGGCGACTATCAGAAATGCATCTAAAGACTTCTGCAGAACCTGTTGGGCTCTAAAAAAACATATTCACCGAAAAATAAAATACAGAGTGAGTCAGAGGCCTGTTACGGAAGGAGCAATGTGACCCAAATATATGAACATGACTCAGAAAGGCTAAAGGTGGGGGGAAACCTCATTTTGGCCAATTTATTCTCTTAAACATGTGACTACGTTTATTTCTGTCTTTTCCATGTAATCCATGAATATGAAAGAATCCCAACGAGGAAGAGAATCTTTACAGAGTAATAACAAAAACAACTTTTACTGTGATAGTTTAGAACTGGGGAAAGCTCAGAGGTTATTTTAACCACCTATCAAAGACAAAATTTATTTCATTTAGATTATTAAAAACATATATGTAAATGAATGTTTTTTATATGGTGTAATTACACAGAAAATAAACTACATGTTGGCGAGCCCTACCAGAGACAGGCCTTATTGACCTGATGATTAACGTTACATCATACCAACCAAGGTATTCAGAGGGTGGGATTACTTTTGTAAAGCAACAGATAAATTCAAATGATAGCTAAATAATTTGATGATTCTTATTCGTCTTTATTTGTGTACTGTACCTATTCAATTACAGATCTATTACATCTCTGTCCACAATGAGATGAAACGCTCCCCGCTCCACTTCCGGTGAGTCTACGCTTGAAAACAACACGGCTCCTCCGCGCATGCGTACATTCTAAAATACGATTTGCACAACGGTCCAACATCAAAGATGGCGGGAGCCTCCGACCCACTGGAGGACATGCTCTTCAATGAGGTGGACGAGAAGGCGGTCAGCGACTTAGTTGGCTCCCTGGAATCACAGCTGGGCGACAGAAAGGCTCCCGCGGCTCCGTTTACCGACGGAAAACGGGAGGGAGGCCCGCCCGGCGCGAACCAGTTCTCAGGGAAAGTGCGAGAGCGAGTGGGGTCTCCGGAGCAGCCGCAACAAGGGCATCCGAAAGCGGGCTTAAACCGGGAGCCCGCCGCCGCTAACGAGCCGCTGTCCGCGGGCACACTCGCCGCCTCTTCCTCCGCTGGCACCGCGGGAGTCTCGGGTAAGACACCGGAGATTATGTCCCGAAAAATGAGCCCAGCACACAGAGGGAACCCCGTGTAGACAGTCACTAACTATCCCCCAAGTAGCTCCCAGTATCTCACTTCTGTGAGCTACTCACCACAAACAGCTCAACGTCCTCTGTAAAATCCAGTGTAGTTACTAAAAATGTACCATTAACAGGTAATAATAGTGTCGTATGGCCCCAGGACAAGT
This sequence comes from Bostrychus sinensis, assembly GCA_020698575.1. Classification (NCBI taxonomy): domain Eukaryota; kingdom Metazoa; phylum Chordata; class Actinopteri; order Gobiiformes; family Eleotridae; genus Bostrychus; species Bostrychus sinensis. The sequence goes on from CM036251.1 coordinate 4,463,651, forward strand.
GTTTAGTACAATGTGTTGTCATTCCACTAACTATCCCCAAGTAGCACAGAGTGCCACACTTCAGTGAGCTACAACAGCAACACAACAAGCTAAACTTAGTCTGTAAATACAACCTGGGGCTAAATAACCCACAACTATTAGTTATTAATGCTGGCAGATGTTGTTTAAAGAACACGGAGTACACTGAGTACACTGTGTTGTCACTGCACTAACTATCCCAGAGCACCACACTTACACAAGCTACTGACACACAGCTAGCTCCTCTTCTTCTTTAAAATGTAGTTAGTTTCTTAAAGACTTGTCTTTTAGATGAAATATAAGTGGAAAATACAAGACAAGAGACAAGACAGTATGCTGTCAGAGCACTAAGTTTGTGCAATATTGTACACAGTGCACTGCTATGACCCACAAAATTATTACTTCTTAAATAACAAACCAAATTATAAGTTATAATGATGACAAATCATGTTTTTAAGTTAACAAAGGCAACAGAGTTCCCAAATATTTAAACTGAGTTTATGGGAGTAATAATGTATTACTGCCAGTTTAGGGACAATTATATTATCAATATAAATCAACAAGATTTGGGTATTTATCATATTGTTAGCGAATTTGAGACCGTTTTACTCACTTGTCAGGGCTTTTAAATAGTTTGTGTTTTTATAATATTGGGCTTATACATTTATTTCCAAAGACTTTTCCAAGAAATTAAGTGATTTGGATGCACTGTACTCATGAAAATCTAGGATATAATTTATTTTGCCAGGTTGTCCTATAATAGGCACCTGGGCATAAATGTTTGCTTGAAGATATTACATTGCCTGAATAGAGGGTATTTGGATAAAAGGCACTTTTTAAAATCGCCTTTGTTAGACTAGATTAGGTTAGATTAGATTAGATTAGGTTAGGATATCAGTCACATCACTGAAGTCCTGTTAAAAAGTCTGGAAAGTTATCTAAGCATTTCTCTACCTCCAATGTTTCACATTTCACCTCCAACCCAACTACACAAAACAAAAAATACCCTTCACCTGATGTGTCAGTAAGAAATAGAGCTAAAGATGTTTTTCTTCTCTTTGTTCATGACGAGGATGGATGGGATCAGGAATGAGTCCAGACAGCTCCTGTGAGAGTTTCTGGAGATAAAGTTTCCAGACTGAGATGGCTTAGACAAACAGAGGAAGGATAGTGAACATTTGTGTAGAAGGATGCTGAGGTTAGAGCTGGAGGCCTCGAGGAAGACCAGAGAGGAGGTTTATGGATGTAGTGAAAGAGAACATGAACTTAGTTGGAGTTTATTGTTTATTATTAGGATCCCCATTAGCTGTGCTTTACAGCCAGATACTCTTCCTGGGGTCCTATATTAAAAAACATACATTATAAATATGTTATTCATGAATATATGTGACAGATGACAAGTATAGAAAAATATATATTTCAGTAAAATTACAATTCATACAAAAATAATGTTAAAATGCTTGATTACATAATTATATTTCATGATAGCCTCATAACTTACAATTAAACTTACATATACAAACCATACATTTCATTTAAAGATAAGCTGCACCAAAATACCTCTTCATTTGCATTTTAAAAACTAATGTCTGTTTGTTTGTTATCAGAAATAATGACAAAGAGTTTCATTCTTTCATTGCTCTGTAAACAAAAGCACATTTGAGAAAGTTTGTATTTGCCCTAGAAATCAAAAACTTCCTTCAAATGCAATTTGGCATATCCATGTGACTCTATGTTGTTCTTAAATTGACTGAACAAAAGGAGAAGAGGATGCAGAGGAGAGGGTCAGATGATGCATCGTGGACACCTCTGAAGAAATACACAGTTGTATAATTTCCTCTAACATATTTTGTATTTTTCAGCTATTGCAGCGGTCGGAGCATCTCCTGCTATCTCCTCTGTCCCGGTCACCGCTCTGGCCCCACAGCCCACTGCCGCTGGTCCCTTCCACCCTGCCGCCGTCCCTACGCCTCCCCTGGCTCCAAACGCCGCTTCTCCGGGCCTTCAAGGTTTAAACGGCACCCCTGGATCTGTCAAACTAATCTCCTCCCCCTCTGTCCCGCCACAACCGGGCACCAACACCGTCATAAGTACTGTGAGTGGCTCTACCATCATCACCTCCATGGCTTCACAACCCGCTTTCCCGAGCCAGTCGTCGGTGGCGTCTCCAACTATAGCTTTGCAACGGCACCCCAGCCCCGTCCCGAATCAGAATGGGGTAGACCCTAAAGGTGTCCCGTCTCCAAACGCATCCGCATCTCAGGTTCTGAACCACACCAACCCTCAGCTCATCCACAACAAAATAATGGTCCAACCTCAAGCAGTATCCGGGAATAGTGTTATTTTAGCAAACACGCCCCCACCAAGTACTCCTATAAGTCAACCCGGGACGTCCCAAGCAGTAGTAGCAGCAGCAGGAGGAGGAGCGGTGATAGGGGTGAAGCCAGCGGTGAATGGAGTTACCCAGCCCACGGTGACGGTGGTGCGGCCTCCGGGAGCTCCAGGAGTGTCCGCGACATCCATCCAGCAGCAGAGGCCCGGGCTGGGGGTGGCCACCGCCAGGGCAGCGGCCCCTCAGGCTCCCATCGCAGTGAGGCCGCAGCAGCAGACCACCATCCAGCTCCCACCGGGGTTCACCATGCCTCCAGGTAAAGGAGTAGATGTTACAGAGCTATGATTTGACGATTTTAAAGGTTTAAAATAGTTATTGTGTTCCCCCACTTGTGCAGGGTTGGGTCAGTATTAGGGCTGCACGATACGGAGAAAACATGCGGTATTCAATAACTATGTTGAAAATTGCGATAACAATATTATTGCGATATTTGAAAATAGAGCCTACTTTTCAAACATAGTAAGTTAAATTCACTACATTTCACAAAAATGTAAGTTCCTGTATTTACAAGTCAAAACAGCGACAAAATCAAAACTTAACACAGACTAAACCAGGAATAAAACAAGGCTAAGCTGTGACTAAATTAATTAAATTACCACTAAAACTGGATTTTTTAAACATTTTTAGTCACAACACATGGTTTTTTAAGGCTCTGGTGGAAAATGATTCTTCAGTGTAAATCTCTGTCAGATGGAAGACCACAGTGTTATTGCGACATATTTAGATTCTTGCAATACAGATATTTGTTTGCTGATATTGCGATAACGATAATTTTGCGATATATTGTGCAGCCCTAGTCAGTATGGGTTAGTCTCCTGTGCCAATATCAGCAAACACAATATCTGTATCCCAAGGAACTACAAGTATTTTAATAATGTTGTAGTTTTTATCTTCAGACATTTGCACTCATTATTTGAGCCTTAAAGTAGAACTCTGTAACTTTTCTCATAAATACTCACAAGTCCTGTTGACTCCTGTGTGATCCTTTGCTCGGCTTTACTTTCGTTTGCTCCTCCTTGTTTCTGTACAAAGTTTTTTCTGCAATTTTGCTGCTCTGCCGTGACGAAAATTGGAAAATAAAGCCAGCACTAGCTCGTTGTTTGGCTCTAACCGCAATGTGCTGCTTTTTCATGAGACTCGAGACTTCCATGACACTGGGTCTGCGGCGCTCAGACTTGGAAGTGTTTTTGTTTTCGGGAAGGGTTTCAGTCGGGTCTTAAAAAGAAAATCTTAATTTCAGGCCTTATAAAGTCTTAAATTTGCTGAGTATTTTAAGTTCAGTATTAGGTCTTAAATACATTTAAAGGTCTTAAATATGTCACATAGATTTGATGCAACTACTGAGCTTATTCTAAAATTCCCACCTGAAAATCTTTTCTTACCAAGAACAAAATGCTTTGAGGCACTCACTGACGCACATACAGTGGGGCAAAAAAGTATTTAGTCAGCCACCAATTGTGCAAGTTCTCCCACTTAAAAAGATTGAGAGAGGCCTGTAATTTTCATCATAGGTATACCTCAACTATGAGAGACAAAATTAGAAAAAAAAATCCAGAAAATCACATTGTCTGATTTTTAAAGAATTTATTTGCAAATTATGGTGGAAAATAAGTATTTGGTCAATAACAAAAGTTAATCTCAATACTTTGTCTGTGAAGACTCTCACTCGTCCAGGGTAAATGCATCGCAACAAAAGTTAAAAAAGCAGTCATCTGGATTGGATTTTTCAAGTTGAAGACGTTTCGCCTCTTATCCATGAGCCTTTCTCAATTCGAATATATACGACCTTGAAATGCTTCTTATGAAGCCACTCCTTCGTTACCCGGGCAGTGTGTTTGGGATCATTGTCCTGCTGAAAGACCCAGCCACATTTCAGCTTCAATGCCCTTGCTGATGGAAGGAGGTTTTCACTCAAAATCTGACGATACATGGCCCCATTCATTCTTTCCTTTACACGGATCAGTCGTCCTGGTCCCTTTGCTGAAAAACAGCCCCAAAGCATGATGTTCCCACCCCCATGCTTTACAGTAGGTATGGTGTTCTTTGGATGCAACTCAGCATTCTTTCTCCTCCAAACACGACGAGTAGAGTTTTTACCAAAAAGATCTATTTTGGTTTCATCTGACCATATGACATTCTCCCAATCCTCTTCTGGATCATCCAAATGCTCTGTAGCAAACTTCAGACGGCCTGCACATGTACTGGCTTTAGCAGGGCACACGTCTGGCACTGCAGGAGGCGTAGTGTGTTACTGATGGTAGCCTTTGTTACTTTGGTCCCAGCTCTCTGCAGGTCCCCCGTGTGGTTCTGGGATTTTTGTTCACCGTTCTTGTGATCATTTTGACCACGGGGTGAGATCTTGCGGGGAGCCCCAGATCGAGGGAGATTATCAGTGGCCTTGTATGTCTTCCATTTTATAATAATTGCTCCCACAGTTGATTTCTTCACACCAAGCTGCTTACCTATTGCAGATTCAGTCTTCCCAGCCTGGTGCAGGTCTACAATTTTGTTTCTGGTGTCCTTTGACAGCTCTTTGGTCTTGGCCATAGTGGAGTTTGGAGTGTGACTGTTTGAGGTTGTGGACAGGTGTTTTTTATATAGATAACCAGTTCAAACAGGTGCCATTAATACAGGTAACGAGTGGAGGACAGAGGAGCCTCTTACAGAAGAAGTTACAGGTCTGTGAGAGCCACAAATCTTGCTTGTTTGTAGGTGACCAAATACTTATTTTCCACCATAATTTGCAAATAAATTCTTTAAAAATCAGACAATGTGATTTTCTGGATTTTTTTTCTCATTTTGTCTCTCATAGTTGAGGTAAACCTATGATGAAAATTACAGGCCTCTCTCATCTTTTTAAGTGGGAGAACTTGCATAATTGGTGGCTGACTAAATACTTTTTTGCCCCACTGTAGTTAGAATAAAATGACACGGCCTCGTTCACAACTCAGCTTTTTGTACACTGCGTGCATTGTTTTTTGATCAATGGTCTTAAAAAGGTCTAAAAAAGTTTTAAATTGAACTTGTTGAACTCTGTATGCAGGGTGCTTAGTCTGGTTTAGTCTTTAGTTTTGATTTAGCCCCAGTTTTGACCAGTGACACTAGACACTTTTATCTCTTCATAAAATAAAATTCAGTTGAACTTTCACTACTGTCTAATGTTAATAAAGCCTTAACCTTATTAAGTGTTCCAAATATTCTTACTGTACCAGTTTTGTCTGTGGTCCGGTGTGTGTAGGAAAAGAAAAGAAACTTATTAAGTAACACTTATTGGCAACATTAGAAGCATCTTACAGCCCTTACTTTCTGAATACTGTGTAATGTAATGCATAGTAATTTAATTATTAAAGCACCCTAAATAAATTATTTGGTGATCTATGTATAGGTTCTCATCCGCTGTTTTGGAAACACTGTATATATTATGTATTATGTATACATTATCACCAGCTGATCGCACTCTAGACAGTATCACAACAATGAATATTGTCCTGTGGCATCTATTATAAATATGTGTTAATTATCTATTTTCAAAGTAAAAGTATCTTATGTCCCTAAACCTACTGTATGTCACTTTAGCTGCACAATATAGACAACAAACAATTGTCTTTCTCTACTGACTGACTTTCAGATTTTTGGGGACCCAGCTAATTATCCGGACACATTTTGATCAAGCCTGTATACTGTATTTACCGCCTCAAAATTAAAGTTGACAAACTGGAATTGCTTCCGTATCAAGTCCATCAGTAATCAAACAGGTTTTGTGTAAGGTTTCGTTGGAAATGTAATTCTCTAACAGGAAAGTAAGATGTGCATCCTAGTGTGACATGCAAATGTGGCAAAGAAAAACAATCAACACTATGAAAATAAATACATTAAAGTCTTTTATTTTAGCAACAGAAAGTGAAAGCAACATCTGCAAATATTGCTTATAATGTTGACTAATAGTTTGTTTATTTCATTAAAGATAAAAAAAAAAATCTACTTTCATAAATTAACTTTGTGTGTGCTTCTATTTAAAAGTAAATTCACACAACCATATCCACCACAACCAGTCATATTTGTCTTTTAAATGCATCTTGCACTTGTTTTAAATTGCTCCTTTGTCAAAATCTGTGTTAAAACTGCTACTTTTGTGTTTGAATGCACATAAAATTTATTTGGTTTCGTCACCAAATAGTTCACTGGCTCCTCTTACTAATAAATCCTTCTCCTATTGTTGCAGGTATGGTGCTGGTGCGGACTGAGACCGGGCAGCTGGTCATGGTCCCTCAGCAGGTCCTGGCCCAGGCTCAGGCCAAAACGCAACAGAATCAAGCTGGGGTCAACATCGCCCAGAGACCTGCCACTCCAACTGCAGGGGCCGCTATACGGGTCAGCACGGCCAGTCCGGTAAGACACCATCACCACTTCAGACATTTCAGTTTTCATTAATACCGAGACATTTTACCTGAACATAGTGCCAATGTAATTATTGTGTTGATTACCAGGAGGGCTACTGTATTTATCAAAACCTGTATTGGATCGTACAAAATTGACAAGTGATCTGCTAAAACTATGTTGAATATTTTAATGCCCCATCTGACACAGTAAAAGTTCAAGTAAATTCACATACTGTATTTAAAGCCCTATTCGCACAGGATAAGCATTACCCCTGGACCTCTGTAATTTGTGAATTACTCCCCAACGTCAGTGTTTTTAGTCGGGCATTCCCACGGGATAAACGATGTCTGTAATTTCAATCGATTTTACAAACTTTATTCCAGATATGACAGATTTATAATAAAAATCCCAGATTTTGTTTGTTTCTAGCTCTACTTAATCCTAAACCACTATCTTTTATGTGATTTACTGTCCTGACAAAAAACAAACTACCTCACGCTACGACGCAGGTCATCCATTATCTGTCAAGATTTATCTCTTCTTAAACAGAAGGCGTCCCTCTTTATTAATCCATTCACTGCGATTCGTCTCTGGATCTAACTTTATCACTGAAAGCCTCCTAACTTTCCAAAACAGCCCCATATTTCTCCAAAAACTTAGTCTAACGTTGCCATGACGACGGGAGGTGTGCTTCCAGGTCACGTCTTCAACGTAGTTTGTTTACTCTTTTTTTTTTTTTTTTTTTTTTTTTTTTTACTTTTTACTTTTAGAAAAAAGTAATCATTTCAGAGTAGTACCAAAAGAGACATGTTATTATTAAGATAGTTTAAATATAGACGTACAATGGAGCGTTAAAAGACATTTTGGAAACTTTAGGAAACAATCTGCCGACAAAATCAGCTTGAATCACAGACCTGGGGGATTTGCACGGGACGAGTATTATCATAGGATCTCTGTGTTGGCCGAAATATGGTCGATAATTTTCGTGGGAATTTTTACAGACATTTTCACAGACATGGCTGATTCGCACGGGATAAAAATCACAGACGACATTGGCGATTATTACAAATTACTGGAGGTCCCTGGGTAATACTAATCCCGTGTGAATAGGGCTTAAGACAAACACAAGGCACTGGAATAACCACTGGTCAATTCTAAAATAGGGCTCAAAGACTAAAGCAGGTTTCAACCAAGATTCTCAACCAGGACTCTCTATCTACACTGTCTGGCCAAAAAAAAGGTCGGCACCTGGATTTATCTAAGTAAATAGGTAAGAGCAGGTCTAGGCTCAGCAACGTTATGTGCCCAAAGAATGAGGTCAGCTGACTACATGAACATACTGAATGACCAGGTTACTCCATCAGTGGATGATTTTTTTCTTTCCTGATGGCATGGGCTTATTCCAAGATAACAATGCCAGGATTCATCGAGCTCACATTGTGAAAGAGTGGTTCAGGGAGCACGAGACATCATTTTCACACATGGACTGGCCACCACAGAGTCCAGACCTTGACCCCCCTGAGAATCTTTGGGATGTGCTGGAGTGACTGCCTGCCCAAGTCACACGCTGTTGGACCTTTAGCTTTGATTACAGCGTGCACTCGCTTTGGTATTCTGTTGATAAGCTCCTGCAGTGTCACAACATTTATTTCTGTCCAGCGTTGCATTATTTTTTTGCCAAGATGTATTGATGATGGGAGAGTCGGACCACTGCGCAAAGTCTTCTCCAGCACATCCCAAAGATTCTCCCTGGGGTTAAGATCTGGATTCTGTGGTGGTCAGTCCATGTGTGAAAATTATGTCTTACTCTTTCACAATGGGAGCCCAATGAATCCTGGCATTGTCATCTTGGGATAAGCCCGCGCAGGGAAGAAAAAAAATCCATTGATGGAGTAACCTGGTCATTCAGTATATGCAGGGAGTCAGCTGACCTCATTCTCTCGGCACATAACGCTGCTGAACCGAGACCTGACCAACTGCAGGGAGGCTCTTATATATTTACTTAGTTAATTCCAGATGGCGAATTTATTTTGGTCAGGCAGTGTAGCTTTAGTGTTTTTATCTTCTTCATTTAGGCTCAGGAGTTTGTTTCAAGGCTCATTGTCACATAGAAGGCCTTGTAGATATTGTAACAATGATAAAAATAATATAAAAAAAAAGCTGAATATTGTTCAGCCTCAGTTGTTTACAAAACAAATGCATTTAATTGTGGAATAATTGTGTGAAATGTTAAAGCTATATTATGCAAAATCTACTTTACTGAGCTTTCTTCCAGGTTATAATGTTGTTCCCTCATCAAAAACAGACCTGGAGTTGTGTTTTGTTTCAGTCACGCCTGTTTGAGTACCGTATTTTCCAGACTATATTGCGCACCTGAATATAAGCCGCACCCACTAAGTAAAAAAAATAAAAAAATAAATTGCATATATAAGCCGCCAATATCCAGGTTGAGAAATGAGAGGTTTCCACAGCCTCCGCAGCTCTGCGGCGCCGGTCCAGCCGTGCTCCGCCCTGCGCCGGAGATACACAGCCAGTCTATTTTGTTCGACTCCGTTCAGATCAACCTCCGCAACTCAGATCGCACCAAACAGTAAACTGGACGTGCACAGCATCCCGATTTAAAAGTAATGTAACTCCGTACTCCGTCCTGCTAGCGCCCCCTGGCGGCTGAAGAAAAATCCATAGAAAAGCCGCATCTTTGTATAAGCGGCATGGTTCAAAGCGTGGGAAAAAAGTAGCAGCTTATAGTCCGGAAAATACGGTAATCCTGTATTCTCTGGTGCTGGGTTTTCTTGGCCTCAGAACGCTCGGTTGCACAAACCCCCGCCCACTCCAGGAAGCACTGACCAATCAACAACAAACCCTCTACATCCAGTCTGCTCTCATTCATTTATCCAAAAAAACAGTGTACAGCTCTGTTTCCACTGATTCCTCACAGACATTTTTATTTTTGGAGTAAAATGGTATCATACAAATATTTAAGGAAGTGAAGTGCTCTTTTTCTTTGTTTCTGTTCAAAAGAGCATGACAGAACTGCCCTCTGCTGGTCTCTTCACCCGTTTCTTTAAGGCAGTAGTAAAGTAATTATTGAAAACATGTTCTTTTAGTCAGATAATGTTTTTAAAGGTTATAAAACATGCTGCTGTTCTAGAACCAAGATTGGTTTAAAAATAAAAATAAAAGCAGAATATTGCTCCTTTTTAAACGAGCCACAACATGTCTCATGTACTTATATTGTGCTGGTCCCAAGCTCAAATAAATGCAGATGATTTCTGAATGGAGACCCTAGAAGGAAAAAGCTGAAAGGGAAAGAATAATGTGTGAAATGTTAATGTCAGTTCATGTACAACAAACCTGATCCTGATTCAGTGAGATGTTGTCTTCTCTAGGCTCCCGGGACACCACAGACCGTTCGCCTGGCTTCTCCTCAAACTAGAATGACCCAGCCTGCCACTTCCACAGCTATACAGGTGCGTTTTTCTTCTTTCTGTATAAAACTAAACCTTTTTAATAAGATTATAATTTCTGGAAAACTATTTAATCATCTATACTGTCATACAGAGTTTTTACTGAGTCTATGGGAGTAATACATGTAATGTATTAATACAACTTTGGTTCCTTTTAGATTAGGAAGGTCTGAAGATTTGTTTAAAATATTCTATTCAAATATTGAGCAATTTTAAATTAGTTTGTTTTATAATCCAATCCACTTTATTTCTGTAGCACATTTTACAAACACAGATAGTTTCCAAAGTGCTGCACAAGATTATAAAACATTTAATCTTACTAGTTTCAATTAAATCAATAAGAACTAATAAAAACAAATAAGGGCAAAACACAAAAAAATGCAATAAATGAGTAAAAACAATGAAATAATTAAAACAAAACAATAAAAGACACAGCACCACAAAACTCAAGCTGAGTTAAAAGCCAGAGAATAAAAGTGAGACTTAAAAGATTCGACTGTGGGGGCCGTGTATATATTATTACATATATATTATTCTAATAACCTTGGTGTCAAAAATTATTCCAGTAAACACCACATTACACAGAGAGTTATTAAGTTATTTTAATACATATTTATTGTGGAAAAAGTTGTGTTTAAATTCAGGATTAGACTGTGGTGGGGGAAAATGGATTATGAGGGCCACCATAGTATTCTCAGTTAATGGGAAACACTGTGTCATAGCAAGCATCTGTGAAAAATACAAAATTACAGACATTTCTATCAAGAATTTAAATGGAAGAAAATGTTTGGCCTGTACTGCGAGCGCTGGACAACTGCCTGCTCAAAAAAGGCAGAACGGCACTGCATTTTACTCAAATAGATTTGTTAAAGTTACACTGTGTAAGATTCCCGGTCTTGCGCCTCTAGAGGCCACAGGTGCCACTGCACCGTCGCAAAACGTAAACACTAGGGCCCCTCCTCCTTCTGAAACTGTGCGAGCGTGCGTCTATTTCCATCATTGTTTCAACTTTAGTTGACCTGCTGCTACCTTTGGAAGTTTGGACTGGATCGTCTATAGAGTTAGCGCTAGCGTTAGCTTATCAACAAATATCGCGCAATGGTCGCAGTAAAAACAACTAATAACTGTATGAAAAAGCACGTTCTAAAGAAAAAATAAAGAGGCTAATTTACCTGCCCAACAATAAAGAAGCAAAAACGTGATCTGATTTGCAGCCTTCTCTGTCTCTCATCTGACGCCAGCGAGCAAAAGTCTGTCCGATGTTGACTCTTGTCTGCGATCTGGTGCTGGTGATTTTCTTTTTCTTGCCTCGTCCGACATTGTCTTCATTTTCTTGTGTCCTTCGGCCCTGACGAACTGGCGAAAATAACAACGCTAAAAGTAGCTTCATGGTTATACTGCACCTCAGGTATAAGAGCAGAAGGGAATGCCGTAAAGCAAGTCGTTCCCTGTCACGTGACTCTTCCTCAACAGCGGAGCGCTCCCGGCCAAGTTGCGAGGGTGGTTTCTCAGTACAGAAGCCCCGCTCGGAGCAACAGATCGCGTCTCAGGCCTTATAATCGCTCAAAAAATCACAAAAACAAGTCAGTATGCCCCACATATTTAGGAGAAAGGTTACACAGTGTAACTTTAAATACTTTCATATTTCTCAGAGTAAATGTTGAGTATTGTTGTTGATAGTCGTGTTCTTCTCTGGTGGTGGGCTCTTGTTCTTGATGGTGTGTGTGTTTCTCAGAAGGCGATCAGCGTTGCCCCCGGTGGAACAGCTGTGTCGGTGAAGATGACCACCCCTCAGAAAGCCCCCACAGTGATAACCGCCGGTGGGACGGTCCTGAACAAAACCACTGTCCCACTGACCAGCACCACGCCCAGCATCGCCGCCACTCCCCCCGCGAGGGTCAGCGTCGTCTCACAGGTAACTGGAACCCACCCGGGGTTTTTAGAGAATCTGGATTAGAGAGGGAGCGAGGTAACTTTGGGGTTAACCCTTGGTTTTCCGTACAAAGCAGTGTCACTACGGGATTTGTTCTGCACATACGCTAACCGGAACTGCGGCAGTGACTGGAAGAGTCCTCTTTATATGTTAAAACCATATTTGCATTTTAAAATACTTATTGTGTTAATATATGGAATCAAAATAGTATTTAAAATGGCTATTTAATGCCAATGTTGTAAAAAAACTCAAATGTAAATCTTGATGCATGGCGCTGTGAAGCTAAAGGTAAAGCTAATGCTACTGTGAACTCTTCCTGTTTGGCCCCTGCTTTTTGTCGTCATTAAATTTTTAGTGCCATGATACTGGATTTACCAACTCTCTCTACTAACATAAGTTTAATGTAATGTTAATAATAACTTCGGTGTTTAGATTTACGAAGCGAAACCCTTATGACGGTGCCTAAATCTGGAAACAGCTGTTTCTGATCAATGCTGTTTTCTTAGTGGCTGCTCGCAACTTTGGTAACTTTATTTTAACTTTGACTTTATATAAGTGTTAAAGTTTGTATTTGTAGACCTTATCTCCAATAAAACCTTTTATTTTAAATAAATAAATAATATGTTCTAGATTTATTATGTGTCTTTTGTGGTAGATCTACTACAAAAGCACCGTTAGTGTATGTTTTGTTAGGTAAATTAAACGTTCATTTGAATGTGGGTACCTATAAATATATAATACATTTATATTTTAAAATCACAATTTGCGCAGTACATTGTTTTTTTAGCGGTAAACTGTATTTTCCAAGGACTTTAGCCTGCATGTGCACAACAAATCCCGCTTCTGGGTACAAATTCCATCGTGACAAGCAGGATCACTTTCTTTGGATGCAGATCTCCAGGGAAACCTACACTGAGTGTTATAAGAGAAGAAGACAGCTTTTTGATTTAACAGTGATGAGAAATGCTGCTCTTTGACCAAAACGAGTGTGTAAAGGAGGAGGAGAAAACTGCAATGGGGAGAGGAAAAAGGACTAAGAAAATACACCTGAATTATCCTTAGCTACAACCGCTTGCTTCATAAAGTACTAAACATTTGTTTCTAATACAATAATGTTTTTTTCCAACAGGAAATGCAAGAAAATGTGAAGAAATGCAAGAACTTTTTGGCGACGCTGATCAAACTGGCGTCTCACAACTCTCCTTCTCCAGATACCTCCAAGAACGTCAAGGGCCTGGTGCAGGACCTACTCGTAAGGACCACCTGTGTTCCTCTGTCTACATCATGTGCACTTGTATTTTCACAGTAATCCTAGAGATATATAAATGTTCTGTTTGTGTCTGTAGGACGCTAAGATTGAGCCGGAGGAGTTCACGACTCGGCTTCAGGCTGAGCTCAAGTCCTCTCCACAGCCCTACCTCATCCCCTTCCTCAAAGTAAGACTCACTTCAGACTAATTAACTCCCACGACTCTAGCTTTTATCTAGCTTATATATCTGACTTCAGCTCTTTAAAGTCTAAAGGCTTATTGCAGCTGAATGTCCACTCAAAGAATTCTTGCCCCAAAGACTGCATGAGAACCTAAATAAGGTCAGATGTGGTTCATGCATTTATTTAGAGGCGCCACAGCGTTCTAGTGCTGACCTCTAGTGGACAATGTTACAAACTGCAGAGTAACTTTTTTCTTTTTTCTTTTTTTTTTTTTTTTTGGTTTTCATGACATTAGGGGTATGTCTTATGTTCATGGTGCATATTCTGTGTCTGGATGTATTTTTAAACCATATTGAGAGTTTGTTGCCTCTTTCCCCTCCTCCATTTGCTCTTATGTCATGTCCTGCCTTCCCTGGATTTGTTTTATAAGTCCGAACTACTGTTAAATACAGTTTTACAGCACACAACAAATACCTTGGTCTGGACTGAGACCTCATTTGAACCAAAAAAAGACAAACTGTCTGTTTCAAACCCCAGTCCACTGGAGCTTGTCAGCTCACATTTAGCCCCTTACATGTGTAACATTTCAGTTTTTTAATTATTATCCAACCACAGAGCATGGTTACTCGAGCAACTTTTATTTTTGATTTTTGAATTAATGAGCTGTCTAAAGTTTATATTTGGCTTAAATAATTAACTATTCTGAATCAAAAACGTGCAGCAGCATGCATTAAATGGTTTGCTGTCTTTGTTTCTCTCAGAAAAGCCTCCCTGCCCTGCGTCAGTCCTTGTTGAGCAACCAACAGTCTCTGACAGTCCCCAGCACAGCAGCGGCGCCCCCTGTGGTCACTCCAGGAGCTGCCAGTATGACCACCATCAGACCTCAGCTGCCCATCAGCCCGGCCACAAGTACCGTGAGGCTCGGCACTCCGCTGGGAAATACGACTCTGGTATGAAGACATAATCGTACAGTATATACCGGAAATGTCATAAGTGAGGCTCAGGGACCGGTCACGGCTCAGAGTGAAATAAAAAATTTTTAAAAACTTGGCTATCCATCAGAAAATGTACTGTTTAGGTAGGGCTGTCGCAGTGAGAGAATTTCCCCTGCGGTAATTATATGCGACTCAACACCGCGATATGCGGTATAGGAGATATAGCATAAGCTAATAATAACACCTGACAAAATGACATGTCCAAACAAATTTTGATTATAAAAATTTATTGAAATATAGTTAAGCCTCTGCTTTAACAAAAACCTGAGTCAGGCACGAGTGATGATGTCCTTGCAGCGCATGTAACGTGGTAGCTTTAGAAAAACCCACATGTTCACCTTATGTGGTTTGAGAGATGAGCTAAGGAGGCTAGCAGTGCTCCCCGCAGCACAGACTCTACAGAACGACTGTGTCACACACGTACCTGCGTCAGGTGAGAGGGCAGAGAAAAACCTCACGTAGTTATGGCGTCACCAGGTGAGTGGATTGTCAGTCGAGTCTACAGCTCCTCCTCTGAGTAACGCGTAAAGGCTGATTTATACTTCCGCGTCAAACCGACGGTGTAGCTCTGCGGACCCCTTTGCGTCGCCGCGAGCCCTCTCAAAAGCTACGCCGTAGCCCTGACCTGCACCTGGCACCGCCTTTTCCTTTCTCACCATTAACCCTCTGTTCTCCACTCCCAGTGTCTCTGAGTGCATATACCTGCGTAAATGCTTCATGGTTTACAGTAAAATTAAACTGTGCATCCCATCAGTGCATCATTAAAATGACAAACTGCGGTTACCGCGGTCGCTTGTGCCCCAATGCGGTTGGATTAATAACAGCGCGGTATGACGATAATGCCCTATGTTTAGGGCTCTCCATCACTGTCAAAGAACAGAAGTCTAGCGGCTTTGTCTATACATTTGTACTTTCCCATTAGTTAGAAACAAAGTTCAGTCTGGAGTAATGACAGAAATACTATAGTTGCAATCAGAAATTTTCAACCCCTTCTCCTCAAAAGACATTGTAATGATGTGAATAAAAAATAATGAGAAGAAATGACAAAAAAAAAAAACGTATTAAAGGTCTTCTATTCTGCTAAGTCAACTTATTTTTTTAGCTTTTAACCATGTTTTAATCATGTTTCCACATCAAAAACAGACCTGGAGTAGTATTTTGTTTCATTCACGCGTTTGACTAATCCTGTATGCTGAGGCACTGCCCTTCTCCATAGCTGAAAACGCTCGGTCTCACGGCTCTACGTAGACCCGTGAAACCAGGTAACGTTGAAGGAAGAGTTTGATGTTTGCCTATATTTTTCTGTCTTCGACTTAATATCACTAACCATGGCATTATTTACCTAGATTTGGCTTCTGTTTAGCCAGAAATGACTCTAAACTATATTTGAAGACAATGAAGAAGGTCTAAATTGGATTTTAAAGCTCCCCTATTCTGCTAAATCAACATTTCAACCTTTTGACCATGTTATAAGGTTGTCTCCTCAAAAACAGACCTGAAGTAGTATTCTGTTTGAGTAATCCTGTAAGCTGAGGCACTGCCCTTCTCCAGAGCTGAAAACGCTCAGTCTCACAGCTCTACGTAGTCACCTGAAACCAGGAAGTGCTCCTGTGCGTTTCTAAAGCCCATACACCGTGACCGGACTCACTCTGATCATTTCAGCCTTAAACCTCTGTCACAACCAAGCAGTCAGCTCATTTATCTATCTGTTAGCATCATGTTGCTAATAGCTGTGCTCTGTCCAGTCCCCAGTGTTGCCAGCAGGGGGCGACAGACACTTAATCCAAGCTGTCTCTGCAAAGTCAAAGTAACAGCTCCCTAAAAGAAGACATTTTCCACATATACATTATTTTAAGTTATAAAACCTGAAATATTAATGCAAAGGTGTCCACAATTGTTTCAAAAAGCCTGAAAAAAGCAGAATATGGGACATTTAAAATCTTTGGGGTGTTTAATATTTTTGATTGCAACTGTATATGATATTAACTGTAGGCTCTTGGACAAATAATGCTTTTGGACAAATAGTCGAAATATTGTAGTGGTATTTAGATATTAAACCTCTTCTTACTTTAATCCTGTTTTCAGGCTGTGGCTCGACCCGGCGTCCAAACAGTGACTAGACCTGTCGTCATCAGTCAAAACCTCAGACCACAAGGTACAGTCACTCTTATACTCTTCACTTTTAGCTTCATAATTATCCCAAAGATGTCTTTAATTAAAATATCCAGAGTCTTGGACATTTAGAGGTTGTCCATGTTGAAATGTTGCCTTTTCTCTTCAGGTACATTGATACGAGGCCCGGCGACCATTATGGGGAAAAGTCCTATAATGGCAGCACAAGCCAATCAGAAGAAGCTCAGTGACCCAGGGGGCGGGACGTTCAGGTGAGTGACCGGTGACTGGTGAAGCACTCAAACATACTTCAGAAAAGAACTGTGACTTAAACATGATTGTACTCAGGTTGAAGTAAAAATAGTCAAATATATCAGGGGTGTAATGATACAGTTACTTATGGGCTGTACGATATGGAGAAAACATGCGATATTTGATAACAATGTTAAAAATTGCGATAACGATATTGCGATATTTGAAAATAGAGCCTACTTTTCAAACATAATTTAAATTCACTACATTTCACAAAAATGTAAGTTCCTGTATTTACAAGTCAAAACAGCAACAAAATCAAAACTTAACACAGACTAAACCAGGAATAAAACAATTAAAACAATAAAATTAATTAAATTACCACTAAAACTGGACTTTTTAAACATTTTTATTTAGTCACAACACATGTTCTTTTAAGGCTCTGGTGGAAAATGATTCTTCAGTGTAAATCTCTGTCAGATGGAAGACCACAGTGTTATTGCGATATATTTAGATTCTTGTGATACAAATATTGCGTTTGCTGATATTGTGATAATGATCATTTTGCGATATATTGTGCAGCCCTAGTTACTACAGTTTTGTTTTTTTTTTTTTTTAATCCCTATGATACAACTATATCCTTACGTATCCTGCATATCGTAGAAAGTGTATATCAATACAATATCGATATTAGAGATTTGCATGTTAAATTAAAACCAGATACATCTTGGATGTAATTTTTGTGTTTTTGATGAAAAAAAAAGTAGTATTTACCTTTGTTTTGTTCTCTGCTTGGTATATTAAACCCCGTCTGTAGTACTAGATTTGAGTGTATACCTTTAGGATTTTTGGCAAAAAGTTACTGTATTGATTGTAGCGATATGAAGATGTTTAATTGAATTGAATGGTATCGTTTTAAATCAGCCAGTCCTGTCCTTGAACTCCAATCGATGCGCATGATATTTTAAAAATGTATTGTTACACCCCTACTGTATATCACTTTAGTAAACTACTTCTTCTACTGCCACTGCTACTACTACTGCATGGACTGCACAATTAATCAAAACTGAATTGGAATTGGAATTTAAAGTGTCACAATTAGCAAATCGCAAAGGCTGCAATTATTTAGCTGATATAATGTCCTCTGTAGAGAACAAAATACCCCGTCTCTGCAGGATCTTAATGTGTATAAATCTTGCTACAGCTGTAGTTTAGACCTCTAAAGACGTGATCTGAAAGCCTGTCATTCTGTATTAGTTCAGCATTAGTGAAGCAGTGAATATTTTGGTCTTCGCTCAGTGTCAGTGCTCCGTCAAATACTTACAATGTAAACCGTGAGCTGAACATTGATTTAACAACATATAGTGCAAATCTCATCGCAACCTCAATATCTGTCAGAAAAATTGCAGTTAGATATTTTGTCAAAATCGTTCAGCCCTAACTACTACTACTTCTACTACTGATGCAACTACTTCTATTATTACTACTACTACTACTCAGAGTAGTATCTTCTGTTTGCAAGGCGAGAGTGTATTACCCACTGTGCCACCAAGGACAAAAACACTTTACCACTCATTTAAAAACTTAAATGTTTCTTGTCCTCCAAAAGGTGCTTAAGTAAAAGTAAAGTGTCCTCTGATAGAACCTTTTCTTCAGAACATATACTTAAGAAGCATAGTTACTTTTCACCACAGTTACTTTGTCAAAACTGAAACCAAAAAAATCAGCTGGAAAAAGTTACTCTGCAGTTTGTGACATTGTCCACTAGAGGTCAGCACTAGAACGCTGTGGCGCTTCTAAATAAATGCATGAACCACATCTGACCTTATTTAGGTTCTCATGCAGTCTTTGGGGCAAGTTTTATCTCTTATCATTTCATTGTGACTTATGTTTTACAGAGCCACAGTTATTTAACTACCACCTTTACGCCACATGTATTTTAACACTTGTTTCACCGTTTCATGTCAGTAAAACAACATTCAGGCTTTAAATAAGATCAACATTGAGACTAAATTCAACCTCTAGGCTACAAGTCCTACTTTTGGATCATGACCCATCATTCGGCAAACACTGGATTAGTAGATATAACTATTAGTAGATATAAAATTGAGGTTAACCCAGCAAATGTATTGCAACATAAAGACGGAACTGTGACTAAACCAGGCCTACCTCAAGGTCTAAACAAGGGTCTAAATCAGGACTTAAACCAGGCCTATACTGCTAGGTTTGAACTGCAAAAGTAGCGCTAGAAAAAGCACATTGCACACTTTGAGAACCCCTGATCTCAATCTATTAAAACATTTTTTTAGGTAAGCAAAAGTCCCATGTCCAAAATGAAGAGTTGTCATAATACTTTCCTCTCTTTATTCCCCTCAGAGATGACGATGACATTAACGACGTGGCCTCGATGGCTGGAGTCAACCTGAATGAAGAAAACGCTCGTATTTTGGCGACCAGCTCGGAGCTCGTGGGGACGATGATCCGGTCGTGTAAAGACGAAGCCTTCTTACCCACGGGACTCCTGCACAGACGCATCATGGAAATAGGTACAACGTGGGTCAAAATATGGACAAGATTGGTTCATATTAGGTCCTAAAAGCAAAACAAAGAGTCTCCAAGCAAGTGTGATTTGGACTTTGTCTCCTTCTTTCCAGTCATGAGCTTCTGATATCTGTAATTAGTTTTTAAAAGTTGCACAATATGATATACAAATGACCTGGTAAGAAACGGTAAATCTCCAAACCTTGCAGCATCTGTGTTACCTTTTCAGTCCTTTTTAGAACGACGCTCACAGGCCAGAAGACAAATTTCATTTTAACTCCTAAAAGAGCTTCACAAGTAGCCTGTCAGAAAAAGAACAGAAGAATAATAAAAAAATTATGTGCAACTTTGCCGCATACACACAGCAGAAAAATAGCTGTTTAAACCAAAATAGTGTGGGTAACTTTTTATTAACTCACAAGAAAAGCTAAAAAATTAAGTTCTGAAATATTTACAGAGAGAGAGAGAGAGAGAGAAAGCAATTCTGCAACCTTTTAAGAATTATTAAAATGTTAAGTATTTCTAATGGCTTCCTCTTGTGTTATTGTTTGTCTTTAGCCAAAAAGACCGGAGTGACGGAGGTGCCGCTGGACGTGGTGAACCTAATCTCTCACGCGACTCAGTCCAGACTCCGACTGTTACTGGAGAAGGTTTCAGCTGTGGCCCAACATCGAACGGACGGAGGAAAGGTGAGACAACTTAACAGCCAGCAATATTAAAGAGAATTTCTTAAATAATGGACTTCTTTGTATGTTTTTAATTGGTGCAGTCAAAAAGTACAGTTTATACATTTTTGGTTCTATTAAGAATCATTACAATCGACAAGCAGTTTTTATTTTCATATACTGTAGTCTTTCCCTAAGCTCCTGAAACAACAATATTTTGTGATGACTTTTGCTGGATAATGGATTATATTGAACTAAATTAGTAGTTTTCATCTGGTCTGCACTGTGGGACTCACTTGTTTTATTTTGACCCAATTTTTATAGAACCAAAGTTATTTTACTCTAACATTTATGGTACATGTATTTTAAAATCAGTTTGACCATTTTATGTAATAAAAACAATGTTTAGGCTTTGAAAAAACTGATAATTAAAACTATATTTAACCACCCTGCAACCCACTTTTGGGTCCTGACCTATAGGGAAACCCTACATTGCTTTATGCTCTTACTGACTGCATAGTCTCTTTTAGGACTTGACAGATTTTTTTTTCTATTTCCTTCAGGACGAGGAGAACTACGAGCAGTCGTCGGACGTTCGGTCTCAGCTCCGGTTTTTCGAGCAGCTGGAGCGGATGGAGAAACAGAGGAAAGACGAGCAGGAGAGAGAGATCCTGCTGAAGGCTGCTAAGGTACAGGACATACTTGGACTGATGGACAGTTCATGCAGTCATATATGAAGAACTACGTAGAACAATAAAGAGTCCCCAGTGTCCAGGAGAATTTAAACTTCAGAAGAAAAAAAAACAGTGAAATCTCTTTATATTCCTTAAATCTGCCATTCCCAAAGTCAAGAGTGTCGCAGCCCCCTTAAATTTCCTGTACTTTATCTCAAACTCAATTTCTTTTTATGTTCTTAATAGACAACCTCTGGGGAGCCCACGTTGTACCTTCACAGCCCACCAGGGGGCCCCGAACTCCACTTTGTGAACCACTGTCTTAAGGCAAAACTATAGGAAGGTTTGAAACTTGGGGTGGTCGTGTAACTTGGTAATACTTTCCCAGGAAAATAATTAAAAGACAGATAATTTTCTTTTTTGTTATCTGGTTGGATTAATACTTTATTCATTCATTTCAGGCATTATATAAAAAAAAAAATGCTACCCAAAGAGAAAATTACAGCATATAACAGAGCAGCATTGTGCCTGTGCCCTCAGTAAATCTAAGAAGACCCTCTGAAGTTTCTGTAGTTTTAGTTTCAGCCTTCAGGAGGTGCTGTAGTTTGAGTTTTGACCCTCTGAGGCTGCTGTAGTACCAAGAGTGGAGGCTAAACCAAATTGGACAGTGATTTCAGAGGATGTCCAAGTACCGTGTGTGGTCACTGTTGTAAACAATAAGACAGTAAATATCATTTTGTTTTGTTTTTCAGAGTCGTGCAAGACAAGAGGACCCTGAACAGGCCCGGCTCAAACAGAAAGCAAAAGAGGTTTGTTTTCTCTTTTATACATACTGTAATAATGCAAGAGTGTAAGCTACATAAAACAAAATCAGTTCTGTGAGATTTCCTCAGGTGTCAGAATTTGCATGATTTGGTGGCTTCAAAATAACATTTCAAACTCGTACTATTTTATCACCTAATTCATTTTAATGACTCACTCTTTCATGACATACAAGTTCTGCTCCTGTTTAATGCAAACTAGACCGGGAATGCAATCCAGTTTAAACAGAGTAAAGCCAGAAATGAGAGATTTGTTGTGTGTAAAAATAAAAGACAGGGTAGCTCCAAAGTCTTAAAAGTATTAAAAAGCTTGATGTTGTCAAAATTTAGGGCCTCAAAAGTATTAAATCAGGGCAGGTATTAAATTGTCAAATTAGAACAGCTAAACCAAGTTTTTCAGTGTTGTACTTGTCAAAAATATTTTTAGATAAATATATTTTAGATCAATACTTTAGTAAGTAGCAACAGAGAAGTGTCTTTTGTGAGTTGGATGTGAATTTGGAAACTAATTCTATCAATAGCGGTTTTTACAAATATCTTAAAGTCACCCACTCAAATGTGCCGTTATTAAATACATTTTTGAAAGCTCAGTCTTGTGTTGCAGGAATATTTGTTGCAAAGCCATTCCGACAATACAGGAAATGCTGTTACCACTGAAATGTAGGATTCTGTTAATGCAGAGCTGGAGTTATTTCACCTGAAGTAGACTTTAAAATAAAAGAGTTTCAGAGTAACACTGACCTTTTATTACTGTCAAATTCATACAGATTATTGTTCTTTTTCTGATAAACTTGGCATCTATATTATTCTAAGACGCATTAAAAAGTCTTTAAAAGGTCTTAAATTTTACAAGAAAAAAAATGGGCTGCCCTGTTTATGTAATATGTTCCTAAAGGGACATTACCTGATTCTCCTTGTGATCTCACCTGGTGATATAACAAAATCAGTGCTCTATCTACCACCAACAACAACACCAGAGCTACCCTTTTAAAAAATCTAAAAACCGAGCTGAGTTTAGTGTTACACTGAAGTGAACCGTATTGCACTGACAATCCATCTTTCACTTCGCTTCCCTTTTCTCTACTCATCATTTTCTTTTTTTGTGTACTAAATTGTTTTAAATATATATTTTATACATTTATTACACACTTACGTTTACTTATTTTTTAGCTCAGCAGCGCCTCTTACTTGCTACTTACTTGTTTTATCTCAAATACAAAAATAAAGTTGTGTAGTCTAGCTTTAAAATTGTACATGGTGTGTCTGCTTTCATGTTATTACAAAAAAAGAGGCTCTTAGTTTATAGGTCCTTAGTATATTTACCCAACGGAAAATTTGTATAAACAGGCCTATTTTGTGCCGATACACAATAAAACCATTTATTATTCATGAAACAAACTAAATGTCCTAAAACAGACCTTTTGTTTACCACACGGTGTCGCCTCGAGTCAGACAGCTGTGTCACTGCGGCAGCCTCAGGGTTACCCTCGGGCCGCGGGAAGGTCAGAGGGCATTACCCATAATCCCCCTGCTTCGAGGAGTTACCCATAACCCCCTGCTCTGAGGCTGCAGGGGACAGACAGAGGAGCAGACTGCAGGCATGTTCAGATGATGACGCTGAAGAGGAGGAAGTCAGAGAGAAGAGTTTAAAGTGTTCAGGCGCCATTAAAAACGATTATCTGTGTTTTTATGAAGAACAGCTGAAAATTATACTTAAAGGTGCAGTGTTGAAAACAGTTCAGTACAAATAGAAAATCATTAGTAAATACATTTTTTAAGCTTAGACCTCTTTACTTTGTGTCTTTTCATACCTGAGAACAAACTGAGAACTTCTGGAGGAGAAACACATTCACGAGGAGAACATTATTTTTCACCAGAGCAACAGATGAACACTGAAAATTTTGAGAGACTGATCAATTAAGTGTCCCCTATAGAGCACACCCCCGGTTCCAGAAATCAATTTGTCATTTATTTTCTCCATTGGATTTTCAAAACATACATATATTAAGATTTTAAACGCTTGATGAGGGCTAATCCGTTGTGTGGTAACTCATGATGATAACAAGATTTATTTCTACCAAAAAGATGAACTAAGACTTGAAAATTCAGCAAAATGTGTTTGTAACTTTGACTTTTTACACATTTCAGATATGTATTTATAGCAAAATTATTCATGGTGATGAGTTGTCACGTAGCTGATTAGCCGATGAACTGTTAATTTACCCATTTTCCAAAACCTCAATGGGGAAAATAAATGAGAATTTTATAGAGCTGCAACTAACAATTAATTTCATAACCAATTAATCTGTTGATCATTGTTTCAATTAATCAATTAATAATCGGATAGTGACACGTGAGTAAAATGGGTAAAAACATGAGGTGTTTTATAGTTCCCATTAAAATCACTTAATTTTTTATAAAATTTAAACCAGACAAAGCCATGAGTTTGACACTTGGAGCACATACACACAAAGATATTTTAATTCAAAAACACAAAATCTACATAGTTTTAACTGTTTTTGATGCTTTACTGCTCTGTGTTGGTAATAAACCTCCTCTCTCAGCACATGGAATGTTTCAGAGTCTGTGAATACCTCAGTTAACAAGTAATCTATTACTAAATTAGTTGACAGTTATTTCAATAATTGGTTTAATCGATTAAAGCTGGGGACACACTACACGATTTTTTTGCCCGATTTTATAACAATTCACAGTTGCAGCGAGTCTTTACCAGTCAACAACAGTTGCCGGGAATCGTAATCACCAGTCGGCCCTGAAATCCGTTAGTGTGTGATGTTCAAAGACTCGAATTGTTAAGTGTGTGCGCCGCAAAAACCTGGCCTGGCATCAGTCGCAAGCAATCAAACATGTTTGAATTTTAAAGCCGACTCTGGAGCACACTCCTGCAGTGTAGGCTGTTTACATCCAACTGGGAATTCATGGAGTCCAGCAGCCAATGAAAAACAGTTGATGGGACACAGGAAATAGCGTCAGGACGCAGACGAAGAAACAGGAAGCGGCGGGAAAATATAAGCGTAAATTTGAAGAAGAAGAAAACATAAACAACCATGGCAAACACCGAAGAAAGTTGAGCGCTACCCAAGCAAAACTAGATACATAGCCGTTTTTTCTTTCCCTTTTTCCAAACAGATAGCTACGCACACAACGGCAACAGCGACCCAGGTAGTGTCCATGTTTGTTTACCATTTAGTTCTCACCAGTTCCCCGCCAGAGTTTGCTGCGTTTGTTTGCCGTCAGTTGCAGTTACAGATCTTGTAGTGTCTGAGGCGCAGTCGTTAAATGTGTGAGCCCCAGTCTTTCAGTCGTCAGAACTAAATTTGCTGAAACCAGTCGTTAGTGTGTGCTCCTAGTCTTTGTAGAATCTGTAACGACTGAGAAAATCGTGTAGTGTGTCCCCAGCTTTAGTTGTTCAATCTCTAGAATTTTACTTCCAGAACTGGGGGTGGGCTGTCACTGTTGAGCTCTATTATGCTGAATTGACCTTCTGCTAGTGTCAAGTTGCTAATAGCTGTGCTAAATAGCCGTTTTATGCCCTGTCCATCCCAACCGTTGCCAGCAGGGGGTGACAGACACCTAATCCAAGCGTTTTCTGCAAAGTCAAAGCAACAGCTCCTCAAAAGATGCAAAGGTGTCCAAAACTTTAAAAAAAGCCTGAGAAAACCATAACATAGGAGCTTTTTAAAGGCAATAAAACAAGAGCCGGGGCTAAAACGTGACATTGTTGAATGGAAATAAGCAGCAGCCTCCAGCCTGGTTCTTCTGTGCTCGATTCTTGTGATCTAATGTTCTTTGTTGTCTTACAGTAAATCATATAGCAGCTGTTGTGTGTGGAGTTTGACACAGAGCAGATGAGACAGACGACAGGATTCAGGCCAACGTTTTTACTCACTCATTAAAGCACTGTAACACTAATTAAACAGGAAGGACGGCACATGGCGAGAGCGCTGTAAAATCAGCTACACCCTCCACTGTTATCTCTAAACACATAAAGGATGTTATATTTTACTGTGACCAATTGCCTGCTGTATAGAAGTTGTATAGCCAAGGGATCACAAGCCAGTGCTAGTTCCAAGCCTGGATAAATGGAGAGAGTTGTGTATAAAAAGTCTATGCCAAATCTTAAATTTCTGGAGTGAGATGCAGGGGTTAATAAATATTTTCTTGCGTACACCACTGGGTTTTCCGGCACATGTGCAGCTTTAGTAAGGATTCGATGCAGAGTTTTATAAATGAGGTCCCTGGTTTAGTTACAGTTGACTCGTCTGTTGGTTCACACTTCACAATTTATTTCCTACATGACAAGAAAGTATTTGTGATCTTTGCACGACAAACTCCAGTGTGTCAGTGACTGATGAAAAGAAGGTGAAACTGCTCAGTAAAGTTATTTAAATGCTTCTTTATAGTAAATCTATTATGAGTTTGTTTAGTTAGAACATTAAATAAGTAAATGTAATTGGCACTTAAATTATTTTTTTATTCTTTTCTAAGGCACGGAGATTTTTAACTTTTTTTCATAATAAATTTATCTTAAAAAATGCAAGAAAAGTAGTAATAAAGTATAAAATGTCATGTGTCTGTTTTTTAAAGAATCATGAGGGGTGCTAGTTGTATGACAAAAGCCCAGTGGGTACATGAGACAAAAAAGGTTGGGTCCCACCGTCTTAGATGAAAAGCAAAATGTTCTCAGCCCAACAAATAACTTCTTTTTAATTTGACGGTGACAGCCCAGATGCTTGAAAATCTCCACAGCTGATGTAAAGTTTTAAATCCTGATGTTTCTTCTGTATTTTGTGCGTCTACAGATGCAGCAGCAGGAGTTGGCTCAGATGAGACAGAGAGACGCAAACCTCACGGCTCTCGCTGCAATAGGACCTCGAAAGAAACGCAAGCTGGACTCACCAGGGGGCGCCACCACGGGATCTGAGGTACAGAGCTTTT
Source organism: Bostrychus sinensis (assembly GCA_020698575.1). Taxonomy (NCBI): domain Eukaryota; kingdom Metazoa; phylum Chordata; class Actinopteri; order Gobiiformes; family Eleotridae; genus Bostrychus; species Bostrychus sinensis. Next base: position 4,490,291 of record CM036251.1, read on the forward strand.
GGTACTAAGGCTGAGATTGGTATGCGATCCACTGTCCGTATTTTGAAAAGTATACATTGCTTTGAAGCTATGCTCTCCTATTAGCACCATTGTATTGAAATAATTGGCGTACATGTCTCTTTTACTTTTGATTGGGTAAGTTTTACCAATATGACTCTGACACTGTTTTAGCTGTCGGTGAATGTATCCCGCTGTCGTTAAGTGTCTCTTCAGACAGTGATTTTCAAATCATTGCCAGGCTGTAGATCTGATAGAGCTGCTAATGATCAGGATTATTCATCAATCAATTTGGAACTTTCAAAATTAAAACACGCTTGTTGCTTGTGAAAAGGAAAATACTGTAGTTGTCTATACAAGCTAAGGGTGCTCCGATCAGGGTTTTTGAGGCCGATTACCGATCACCGATCAGCCTCTGCTGTGATCGGCCGATACCGATCATGGCCGATACCGATCACGTGGTCTTCAATGTAGTAATGTATTGTATGCAGGCTATTATTAGTTCCATTTGAAAAATACTGTAGCCTTTGTAAATATAAAAGAACAACAAAATTCTACTTATTTTTGTTTTAGAAGAGGTTTTGTTGCATTATTGGTCTTTAATGTGTGCCCAGTGTCTGTGGCTTTGTTTGAATGCTCCGCTGATGTAAAAATCAGCTGTTCTTAATTGGTTCCTTTAATGCGAGTCCGCGGGTGCAGTGCCTGTGTCCGCGTAACGCGCAGCCAAACCAGGTTGAAACACAGTGGACTAAAGAGCAGACAGCTCCTGCTGCCAGTTTTGACAACGTCTGAATGAAGAAAACGTGCAAAGAGAGCAGAGAAGACAACGATGAAAGGTGCTCCTCTCAGACACACGAACACAGGGGCTGCCTTTTTACTTTCTCTTTCCATTAGCAGCCATTTGGTGCAGTTTAAGCCACAAAACGCACAGTTTTCTCAGCGTAACAAGACACAGGCAGACTCTGAACTTTCTTAATCCTTTTAACGTAACTGTTAGCGGGTTAGCTGTAGCTCTATTTACGTTGGTGTTTGCAAATACACTCACTGCTGCGCCTCGGTTCTGTCCCGTGCGCTCCAGGAGCAGGCGGGGACACAGCGGGGACACAAAGCAGCGCCTCCAGGGCAGGTTTGTGTTCGTTATAACCAGGGCTTAACTTAAAAACACTGCTAAAATAACGCTACTGCTGTTTAATCAAACCGAAGTTGCAGGACAGTAAATGTGAGAGCCTCCCGTGTTTGTTGTAATTTGATCGGCCCTTCTGATCGGCCCATTTTACCAATCACCGATCACTCTATTTTTAGCCATGATCGGCCGATCATGATCGGCGGCCGATCGATCGGAGCACCCTTAATACAAGCATGTACAAAAAGTAATAAATACAATTTTTATATTACTGAATTTTTTTACACAACCCTCTTAGAGATTTTTCCATCTAAACCCATGAAACTTAATTCCCAAAACCTCTAGTGGCTATGTTACAAATTACTACATTGTAGTGTTCCAGTCAAGACCATACTAACCGAGACCAAGTCCGAAACCACAGTATACTGAGACTTTCATGGGCTGATATCAAGTTAAGACCAAGACCAACTTTAGACCAAATCCTGTGAACTAAAATCAACGGAAAAAACATCTGTGGTTCAAATACATTAATGATCATTTTAATGAGCTAATGCAACAGACCCCACATTAAAACAGAACAGATCATTTTTCTGTTTTTTATAGCTGTTTAGTCTTGTCTAAACAGTCACTTATTCACTTGTTTCCTATAATATTTATAATCCTGTATTAGTCACTGATAAATAAATACGTGTGGCACAAGATGTGGGTCTTAAACCAGACACAGAGCTCACAAACTTCTGACCTCCAGACCTAAGTTACAAATTGCTGCAGTTTTAGGTTTGTTACATATCTATTTAAGGCAGAGCCAGCTATAAAAGAAATAAAATTGAGATCTCAAATTGCCGCAGCTTTTTTTTTTTAATTACTGTGTAGGCTGAAGTGGAGATGACCTTTTCCATCACACCCCACACACATCCCTCTGTATTCCAGTGAAGTGAGTGTGTTTGAGTGAAAGGGGTCGCTCTGAGCCTCGGGCCTGGTTTGGGCGCGACTCTCTCCCTCCTCCTCTTCCTCCTCCTCTTCACGACTCTTCTCCCTAGGGCAGCTCCATATATTTGAGCTGTGCAGAAATGAGCTTCGGGCCACGTGTGGAGCCCTGGGGGTCCGCTGCAGTGCATGATGGGAGATTATTTTCTTTTTTTCAATAGAGGAAAATAGGGTTGCACAATGTGTGAGTAAATGTGTGATGACCTGCTGGCTGAGCTGGATCATTTTTAAGATATTTGAGGCGTTTTTTTTTTTTCATAATAAAAAACAAACTGATATTTTCTTTAATTGTTTTTGTGCCTTTACTGCTCTGACTTGGTAATAAACCCTCTCTTCTCGCATTTTTTAAACACTATGAATAGCCCAGATAGCGAGTAATCGATTACTACATTGGTTAGTGATTTTTCAAAGAGGCGATATTCTGCAAAATCGACTTTTTCTCTTTCTCCCATGTTGTTCCCTCATCAGAAACTGACCTGGAGTTGTGTTTTGTTTAATTCGCACCTGGTTGAATAATCCTGTATTCTCTGGCACTGAGTTTCTGAGGCCTCAGAATGCTCTCCTCCTCTCCCACAAAGCCCCGCCCACTCCAGGAAGCACTGACCAATCAACAAGCCCTCTACATCCAGTCTGCTCTCATTTATCCAAAAAATCAATGTACAGCTCTGTTTCCACTGATTTCTCACTGACATTTTTCATTTTGTAGTAAAATGGCATTATACAAAGAGTTTAAGGAAAGAAAAGTTGTTGTTTTTTAACTTTGTGTTCAAAAGTTGGCAATACTCTGCTGCCCTCTGCTGGTCTGTTTCTTTATGGCACCAGTACAGCACTTATTAAAAATGTTCTAATTTAGTCATATGTTTTTAAAGGTTTTAAACATGCTGCTGTTCAAGAGATGATCAAGACTGGTTTAAAAATATCAACAAAAGCATAACATAGCTGCTTTTTTATAATCTGTAAATTCAATTTGTTGCAGCTCTGAATTGTAGGAAAGGTCATTAAGTTTTTGTCGTAGCTCCATAACACTGTTCAAGAATGAGCCAGGAATGTTTCAAAACACTCTGTACCATTGTGAGATAGGGCCAAAGATTTTATCCAGCCCCTAGGGGTCAGTAAAGGAACAAATGATGATTAAAAGTAGATTCTTTATCATTTTGAGAACAAATGGTACGCTTTTGTGGCTCAGAGATGAGAGCATTTATCCCTGAGTCCAGGTTTGTGCTCTATATCTTTACAATTGTCAGATAGGGGCAATACCTTGGTTACGTGCTTGTATCATAATTTAAAATATTTGGTGGCTAATACTAATTTGTATATTGAGATTTGAGGTCTAGTTAACTTGGTTATGTTGCTGACAAACTCTAAAAGGTTCTGTTGTGCTGCTCTGTGCTCTATAGATCTATTCCAGAACTTAGCTTTAGGCCGAGTTTGGAGCCCCGGGGGTCGGCTGCAGTGCATTATGGGAGGGAGAGCCCCACCTCTCTAGCCTCCAGCCTCAGGTCTTGCTCCGGGACGCCCCACAAACACAAAGGCGGCAGCAGCAGCAGTAGGGGACAGCGAGGGGGGGAGGTTTAATCCACTGATGGAGGGCAGTGAACTCTGGGAAATGTGAGCTATGTGCTGGCTCCATGTTTCAGTCAAAAGGAGGTTCGGCTTAGGATTTGTTGGAGCATCTATGGAGTGCCTGGTTATCGTTATTGGCTTCTATGCATGAGCAGCTAAAGATGTGGTTGCAGAGGCTCCTTTCTATCTTAGTCAGAGAATTTCAGAGCCATACTGTTAGTAAAACTTCACTAATTGGATAAAGTTTTTTGGTCTAGCCTTGTCTTTTCCCTTCACGCTCCAGCAAAGCATCTGCCTCTGAGTCTGCAGTCATTCACATATTCATTTAGCATATGGTTTGTCAATCAATATGGGACGGTTTGGGACAGGTAGTGACAAAACCTGCTCATGTTTTCATTACTCTGGGACCAGGAGAGTTGTCTGTTACAGAAACACTGACGTCACTCAAGAGCAACAAATGTCGTCTTAATGAATGAGAGGAGAAGCTACGTTAGAACATGAAGACAGTGCCAATATTGGTGTGTGTCTGCGTGAGGCTGGAGATAAAGCTGGATTAGCTTCAATAAACAGGAGACTACTTCCGGTTTGCAGCCATCTTTCTGGGATAAACTTAACTTTATTGCTCCACTTAAACACATTTTAACCACTGAACATTAATGACATGAGTTTAACTCTTCTAATCTAAACTATGAATGGGGTGTTCATGGTTAATCAATTAATCGGCATTATGGTCATAATAGACTGATTACTAACAATTAATGGTTCTGCTGTACAGTAGAGTAAAAGTACAGTACCACTGGAGAGTTAGGCCACGTTAAACATAAAATTAAGCAACTGTTTCCTAAATCATACAAGCCTATAACTTGTCTTTAGTTTAAAAAGACACTTTTTTTATTGTGGTTCACGACTTTGAATTTAATAGAGTTGTTTTTTATAAAACGTAATGATGGTGATGTCGAGTCAGTGGTTAACGGTTAATCAATAATTGTTTAAGACTACAGATTAATCGATTTAAAGAAAATTGCAAATCTGCATGACTATATGAAATATTTTGATTCATAAAGCAAGAGCCCTAATTTGCTAAACCGGAAATAGATGTTGCAAATATATTCTATCTTTGTTTTTTGAAATAGTTCGCACAACACATTTACACGTCCTGTTTTTGAATACAACTGTTTCACAAGGGGGGGTGCTTCAGACCGCTTTGAAAGTAGAAACACTTCCAGACGGACCCAGTCTGTGCCGTACTGCCCAAACTGTGCCTAAAGACAACCTCTTCCTGAACACAAGCCATAAAAGTTCAAGATCGAGTAACCTAGGTCCTTTTGCTTCACCTGGAAATCCAATGGTCAGGGACGAGCTATTTCATAGTTATTGTGGTTAAACTGACATCAGTACAATAACCAGTTATAGACCCCATTACTCAATAAAACCCTTACTGTCCCACAATTACATGTCTGCTTCATAAACATTACAGAGTCCACTTGCCTGAGCCTGTTCTGTTTGCAGTAAGTACAGGGTAGCCCCAAGGTCTTAAAAGTATTAAATTTGATGTTGCCCAAATCGAGGCTTTAAAAGTATTAAATTGTATGGGCAGGTATTAAATTTTGTTTGTCTTAGGCTTAAATTGCCAAATGTTGTACTTCTCAAAAATATATTTTACAACAATACATTGTACGTACCAAAGTCGCCCACTGGATTATGTCTTTATTTAGTAAGTTTTTGAAAGCTAGGTCTACTGTTTCCATGGGCTGCATACTGTTGCAGGCATTTTTGTTGCAAAAACACATTCCCACAATACAGTAAACGCTGTTACCACTGAAATGTATGATTCCATATTGAGATTTTTAATGCAGAACTGGAGTTATTTTACCTGAATTAGACTTTTAAAGTAAAACCAATAAGTTTCAGAGTAATGCTAATATTTTATAGTGTAAAATTTATACAGGTCGTTGTTTTGCCAGCAATTTTGGCATTAAATGTTATTCTTAATGGCATTAAAAAGTCTTCAATTTCACGAGAAAAAATGTGGAGCTACCCTGGAGTACCCTCTTAACCATTTTCTCTGCCTCTCGTTGACCTCAGGTGGAGACAGTAGCTCTTATTTGTTGTGTTTTGGTGCTGGAGAGAGACAAAGCCGGAGCATTGCGTGTATTCACAGCAGCGTTTTTTGCCCTGGAGCGGAGGCAAACAGAGGGAGGTGTGGAGGTTCAGAGCCTGATGGGGCCTGTGTGAGGAGCTGAAGGGCCCGAAGTGAAGACCGCCCCGGGGCCCTAGCACTCAGAGAGGCAGCCAGAGAGGCGCTAGGACAGGCATGTGTGTGGAGGTGGAAGATTACTGGGGTTTGGGATTAACATAACAAGAAATAATCAGAGTTGGAGTTTTTTTTGTTTGTTTTGTTTTTAAGGGCAAAAAGTATTACTGCTATTACTATTTCTGTTAATAGTGCATCAAACTACTGCTATTTTAAGTGAAGCAGTACTAAAAGTATCATATCAAAGGAATCAAGTAACCCATCTAAGGCCCATAGTGGCTGAGATAGGCTCAGTACTCACGACCACGACAGGAATAACTGGAAGAAGATTAATGAATGTATTGTATAAAAATACTCGAATGCTAAGTTGCTTTTCATTTAGAATAAGTAGTAGTACAAATACTACTACTACTGCAAGACCTAAAGCTTTTACAACCTCTACTACCACTTGTACTATTACCAAAATAAAGAGTGAAGGATTAAACTGTTCTGCGACTGTTCTGCTGTAAGGTAGAAGAAGTATCTTGAAAAGGTATTTGCTGCTTTTAAAAAATATTATACATTAAATATTAATAAACATACTTTAAACATAAATATTTGCCAAAAAGGATGGCAGTAAGTTGTACTTCTAGTAGGGCTGACAGTCTCTGGTCGCTCTGGTCAGTGAGGTATTGGTTGATTAGTAGGGCTGTGTACCGTTCAGATTTTTTTTATATCAGATCTTGAACGATACCTGTTTTTCGAAACCGGTACCTGAGCGATACTTTTTCTGATACCAATAATGAACTAATTCATCTTCTAAAATCATAAAACACAATAATGTTGAATAAAAGACCGATTTTTTTTTAAGCAAAACTGATTCATGCAAAGGAACATTAAAGGTCCCACTATGGATTGAAACTTGGTATTGAATAAAAATGATTTTTTTGATACCAGTAGTATTGTAACTTTTGTTTTGATACCACAAAGGTATCGTTTAACTGTACCCAGCCTGATCGATTAGTTGGATCCTCTTTTTGCATCAATAAAGCTGGTCTCATTTATTACTTGATAACTTTTATTTTCATGTTATTTAAGATAACATAGATTTTAGATAACAATATATTTTACAGCCATCTTTTCTTTGGTTGAATAACAATGTCTTTGGTCAACTACTGCCCTAAGTACTAGTAGTAAAAGAAGCTAATAGTAGTTCCTGTAGTACTGCAGGGGTGGCAGTAGCTCAGTAGGTAGAGCTGCTTGCCCACAACCTGTGTGTTGGTGGAGGTCAGCGAGTGAATGAATAATGCATAATAATGTATAAGACCAATGTACCGTATTTTCCGCACTATAAGGCGCACCTAAAAGCCTTTAATTTTCTCAAAAACCGACAGTGCGCCTTATAATCCGATGCGCCTTATATATGGATCAATGTTGGTTAATTATGGCTACTGTATTCAGGGGGCGTCGCCGAAGTGACAGGTTTTAAAAGCAAAGTTGGCTCTACATTCTGCTCAACCAGACTTATCCCAAATCATACGTAGTTGTCCCAAAAATGATATAAGCGCGGAGTCTGAAGCAGTTGTCTGATAAAACATAAGAAGTACCGTTGCTAATTGTGTGAGCTGCTGTATGTCTTGGCGAATCTCCGCAGGTGATGCCCAGATGCTCAATCTGTCTTTAAAATTATTTTAGCGACTGAATAGAGGAGAATCTAAGCTTTAAAATGAGGTATAACATGTCCATATTCAGCAAATTTTAGCCATGGTTACTTGTGTTCAAACCACTCTGTTGTAAAAATAACTTAGCATCGCAGAGTGGGGATAGACGGCAAAAAGACGACACGATATGGGATGAATGAGATACAGTATTGTGACTGTATAAACTATAAAGTTACCCCTATATAAGTACTCGTATCGGTACGTACTTAAATGGAAGTACTCGTACTCATACCGGTTTGAAAAAAAGTGGTATCTGTGCATCCCTAGTTTTCAACGAGGGAGTTGTAAGAACGCTGGTTTGTATTCTATTAATAAAGTTTGACTGACTGACTTATCTGACTGTTTTAGTGACATTCCCTTTAGCGCAGCGCCATCTAGTGGATGCGCCTTATAATGCGGTGCGCCCTATATATGAAAACAGTTTTAAAATAGGCCATTAATTGAAGGTGCGCCTTATAATCCGATGCGCCTTATAGTGCGGAAAATACGGTATTATTATGGTTGGTAGCAGCAGTACCAGATTTAGTCCTAACTAATTTAATTACAGTGGTTCTCAAAAAAATACCTGAAAAAATGTAACTGTAAAATGTGCTTTTACTGCATGAACCATTGTCTTTGCTTACCTAAAACTGCTAGAAAACAGTAAGAATAAGAATACCTTTATCAGTCCCTCAGTGGGAAAATTGCAAGAATTTGGAGCACAAAATAAGATATATATTCAACCACTGCTCTGTTATAATGCAGCCACTAAAGTAGAGAACATACGCATTCTTCATTGGAGGTATTATAGAAAATGTCATGCCTAAACCAGCTTCACTCATTTCACTTTGGTGCATAGTATCTGTAAAATCACACACATTTTTTCCATTATACCCCTCCCTTGCCTTATACGGTTTTTCACATGTTAATTGACGGAGCACAGGAGGTTAGCGTTGCCCGAAGCCACTCCATAATGCTCTGATTGTGGGGCTCATTCCTATCCTGTGCTCTCAGCTCTGCCTCTGGGCATCGCTCCTCCAGAGTGAAGCTCGGTTACACAGTTATCTTCACCAGGACCGGGGCGACTGTCTCTGAATGAGGGGAGATGGGCTTTGTGTTTAGGACAAAATAAAAACAGTACATACACAGACAAAAGTGTGAAGGTGATACAGAGTCATTCAAATATGGTCCAAGTTTGGATTTCTGATCCTCCTGAGCAGGGCTTATTGTTATTGCTATTGTTGTTATATCGGCAAACGCAATATCAGTATCGCAAGAATCTAAATCTGTCGCAATAACGCTGTGGTCTTCCATCTGACAGAGATTTACACTAAAGAGTCATTCTCCTGCCAGAGCCTTAAAAGAAAATGTGTTGTGACTTAAAAAAAAAAAAAAAAAAAGTTTAAAAAGTCCAGTTTTAGTGGTAATTTCCTTAATTTAGTCACAATTTAGCCTTGTTTTATTTTTGGTTTAGTCTGTGTTATGTTTTGATTTTGACACTATTTTGATTTGTGAATAGAGAGACTTTTTGTCTTAAGTTACGTATTTTCCGCACTATAAGGCGCATCGGATTGTAAGGCTCACCTTCAATGAATGGCTTATTTTAAAACTGTTTTCATATAAAGGGCGCACCGCATTATAAGGCGCATCCACTAGATGGCGCTGCGCTAAAGGGAATGTCAATAAAACAGTCAGATAAGTCAGTCAGTCAAACTTTATTAATAGAATACAAACCAGCGTTCTTACAACTCCCTCGTTGAAAACAATGTATTTCCAACTCCATTTGTCACAGTTCAAAGCTACATGAACAGCGTTCGAGCGCTCAGTTTTCTGTCCCCTCAATGTCGCAACTCTTCTACTGAGATGGAGCAAAGGCCACGCCTCCTTGTTCTTTTGCGGCAGGATCCATAAACACGCCTATGGCACACATGAACAGCTGGGACTGGAATTCCCCTTTACCGTTTTTACCGCTGTCACTTCGGCGACGCCCCCTGAATACGGTAGCCATAATTAACCAACATTGATCCATATATAAGGCGCATCAGATTATAAGGCGCACTGTCGGTTTTTGAGAAAATTAAAGGCTTTTAGGTGCACCTTATAGTGTGGAAAATACGGTCAATTTAACTTACTGTATCAGAAAAGTAGGCCCCATTTTAAAATATTGCAATAATATTGTTATTGAATATCATGTTTTTTTCCATATAGTGCAGCCCTCCTCCTGAGCTCCTGTGGGGGTGGATTGAAGAGTGCATGGTTCCTCTACACATAATGACTATTTCAGCAGATAAACCACTGAGGTTACCCCCAGTTTCCACTGCATGCGACTCCGCTGCACTGCGCCACGCACTCAGCAGTAAATACGCAGCCGTTTTAGTGAATGAGAGCGTTTCCAAAGCCTCCGCAGCTCTGTGCCGCCCTACAGCCGTGCTCCGCCCTGCGCCGGAGTTTTGCAGCCAGTCCATTATGTTTGACACGATGGCGGACTCTGTTCAGATCAATCTCCGTAGCTCAGATAGCACCAAACGGGAAAGTGGTCATGTACAACCTGCATATTTCAAAGTAATATAACTCCATACAAGCGTTTTTGATTAGAATATTTATATGTAATCATTGTTTCTCATATTATCTTTTAGACAGTTATTCTTAGTAGACTTACTACAGAACAGAAATGATGTCTGACATGATTAAACATTTATTGCTTTTGTATAGTTTTTTTGTGCCCAGCTACTTCCCGGTTGGAGAGAAAAACCCTGTGAAGGGAACGTGAAGGGAACTCCAAACCAATCCCATAATAAACTTTTGTTTTATGTCCTTCAGCTCCTGAATAAACAGTTGTTTTGGTCTTTATTTGTGGCTTTCATGGCACAAACTCATACCTACTTTGCATGTTCTTCCCGAGCTGCTCAGGGCTCTGCAGCCTGGTGTGGCGGAGTGGAGATGTAACCAGTAGGCGGCCCTATCTTGCAATGTTAAAGAAGTTTTAAAGCAACACCATGTCAAATGTTGGTCTTAAAGTAATTTTTCAAAAATTATTTTAATAGTAGATCAACTCTAAATGGGACGAACTGCCTCTCCCCAAAGCTTTCCCAGGAGGAGTGGGGATATATTATGCTCTGTTATGCTTTTATTTATATTTTTAAACCAAATGTGGTCACCTCTAGAACAGCAGCATGTTTTACAAACTTTAAAAACATTGTGACTAAAAGAACACATTTTAATAAGTACTCAAATTGAGCCATAAATAAACGGGTGAAGAGACCAGCAGAGGGCAGAGTGTTATGGTGTTTTGAACATAATTTAAAGAATAAAAGGAACTTCACTTCCTTAAACTTTTTTATGATGCCATTTTACCACACAATGACAGATAGCTTTGAGGAATCAATGGAGACAGAGCTGTACACTGTTTTTTGAATAAATGAATGAGAGCAGACTGGATGTTGTTGATTGGTCAGTGCTTCCTGGAGTGGGCGGGAGTTCGTTGTGGAACCGAGCATTATGAGGCCTCAGAAATTCAGAGCCAGAGAATACAGGATTAGAATGAAACAAAACACAACTACAGGTGCTTTTGATGAGAGAACAACATTATAACTACGCTAGAAAGCTCAGATTTTGCATAATTAAATCAAACATTATTAAAAATGGACAAATCGTCGAACACAAACAATCTCATTAAAACCAACCATAATGATAATAATCTAGAGTATAGGATTCAGACATACTTTGATAAATACACATGCCATTTTTTCTACTTAAAAGACCCCAGGCATTATCCCATTTTCTCCAACACTTCCAATATTAGTTTAAAATTAAAACTCTAAAACTATCAGCTCAGAGCAACCACTGTTATTCCCTTCTTTGATCCGCCCTGATCATATCCTCCTTCTGTAGTGGTAGTAATGTACTGTACGTGTGAACAGATTTTAAAACTGACTTTAGTCTGAGGCTTTTGTTGGTTCTGGCCCGAGGCTCCTGCAGCTCAGAATAATGGCCTGGTTTGTCTCTACAATAGTCATCATCTGGAGACACGAGGGAACGGTGGAAAATTATTTATTTCACACAACATTTTGATACATTCATATTTCTTAGCATTGTTGTGTGAATCAGGTGAACTTGTATTGTCCTGTAAAGCTGAAGATACTCTCCCCAAATTAGAGTCAACTTGATCATTGTTAATCTGTAGAATTACAATACTTTTTTATTATTTAAGGTTAATTGGTAACAGCAGCATTTATATTGGTTTGGGTCCACTTTAAACATCTGCAACATCTCCTTTCCTCTTTGTATTTAATTGAAAAAAGTTAAACTGGATTAATTTGCAAGCTCTAAATATCAATACACATACAACTGAAGTTTAGAGCTGACCTTAATCTTTTGCAGAATCTTTAGCAGATCCTGCTGTCTTCAGCTTTTTCTCAGATTCATTCATTCGTCTTCTTTTGCTTATTCCCGTTAGGAGTCGCAGGTAGTCTCAGTTTTCTCAAATTGTTCCTTACAGTATGTTACTGCAAGGTTTCCCACCTAATTATATTTAGTCTATGGGGCTAGATTATTAGTACAATTTCAGATCTAGCAAGAATTTGTAGGTTTTTTTTTTTTATTCTATTAAAATATTTTGCCATTTTAAAGCTTTCTTTTCATATTTGGCTTTTTTTATGAATTGGCAATGATGTTGGTGTCAAAAAATTATTCCAGTAAACACCACATTACACAACTTTTTAGCATCTACAAACAGGCTGGTTAAGATTAGAACTATAATAATTACATTGTTGTTTTTTTAGGGTTTTCACGTGGAAAAGGTAAATTTCAGTTTTAGACTATGGGGGATAAAATTGGACTGTGGTGGGCCGCCATAATCTTCTGAATTTATGGGAAACACTGGATGTTTAAGATGGCAGTATCTCGGGGTAGATCGGTTGCCTCTTAACCAAAAGGTTTGTGGTTCAATTCCAGTTTCCCCAGTTCATAGTGAATTGTGTCACACTTCCCCACCTTACCTCCAGTGTGTGGCACTGGTGTGTGTCAGTGTGATTGTGTGTTTGGTGGTGGTTGGAGAGAACATTGGCACTTTATGGCAGCCACGTCTCCGTCAGTCTGCCCCAGGACAGCTGTGGCTACAGAAGGAGCTCACTATCACCGAGTGTGACTGAGGAGTGAAGGAATAAAACCCACCTAAATGTAAAGCGAGTTTGAGTGTCTAGAGAAGCACTTAGAAGACTGTTGTTGCTGATGTTCAACAACATCCAACTGAACTTAGACACCTTCTCTGTATTATCGTTGTTATTATTGTTGCTGTAGTTTCTTAATTTTTATGTTCAGTTGGACAAGTAGTTACTGAAATGACAATAGTTTATACTCACGTTAAACCACAAATCCCAACTTTACATTAAGTTCACTCAGATCTGGGTAATATTAATTTTGACAACTATTTTTTTTACCTTTTATTTGATGTTTTTAGTGTGCTCCCTCATAAAAATAATGGGACAGAGTAGCATTGCATTTGTCACCAAACTTTGGGCACAGCTTCCCTGTTGACTGAGAAAGGTCAACAGGAAATATCCCACAATGTAAAGCATGTTAAAATCAGCTATTAATTAGAGTTACATATGCTAGGCTAATGCTAAAACAAGGCATCCCACAAGGAAATGTACTGGAGCCAATGCAGATTTCACTTTAAAATTACTCTTCCCCCCCAAAGTCTTTAGGTCTTGAAGTGCAACAATTCTTTAACATTACTTTCCTGTTGTGGTGTTTCTCTGTTCGTGCACTACCTTTAATCCCACAGTCGTTTTTGGTGTTGAGCCTGAACCTGAAAATAGCCGCACCTCTTTCTCTAAGGCGTGTTTCGAGTCCTGGAGGTTCACCCTGGAGCTAAACCCACACACGCACACACACACAGAAAAGAAGGGCTGCTACAACAGGCCCTCTTTCCCAACACTGTGCATTATTACACAAACAGACACTGGATTCACACAGCAGCAGAAATGACTGGGAGGGGTTCATTTTCCCATGAGCTCCACTGTCCTGGGGCAAAAAGACAGGGCAAAACACAAATGAGAACATCACGGGGAGAGAATCGTCTCAGTGATTTCAGTGAGAAGAGAGTATCAAATTTAAGGAGCTTGAAGGGCATGAGTACAGCTTATAGCAGAGAATTTGACAGGAGAGTTTAAAAATTTGGGTACTTTATTGCTTTATTGAAAGTAGCAATGAGAGCAGTTGTTTATTTACCTATGTCCAAAAAAAAAAAAAAAGACCCACTGCAAACAAACAAACCTAACCTACTGAGCTACCATCATTCAGTTCCATTGCATGTTGAGTTTTCTTTTTGCACAAATTTATTTAACCCTCAGGCCCTCCTTTAAAGAAAATCAAGTTTTTCCTCTTTTAGGTCACTGGGTCAAAAAATAAAGGAAAAATCTTTTTTCTTTTTTCTTTTTTTTTTTTGTTATTACCCCTGTCCTCATAATATATAACAATAGTGAATTCATTTTTATATTTTTAACCCTCTTAAAGCCAGTATTTTTTTTGTATGTGCAGGGATTATGGCCTTGGATAGGTCAATGATTAGTCCTAAAACTGATTTTGATATGTTTTTAGTTTTAGTGCCTTTACAAAAAAGGTCTGAAACTCACATTCTTCCTCTTAAATCCCTAAAGCCCTGGTCTACAGTCAGTGTTATCTAAAGGGAATTATGAGGGAATTATTTCCAACAATGCAATGAGAAAATGGTGACTCTGGTGATGATTTTTTTCTTCGTGTATTTTTTAGCCTCTGACTGACAGCGTTACAGAGGAACTAACATGATTTAACATTTCTGTATTGCAATGGCAGTAGAGTGAAAATAAATGTAACTTAATGTAGTTCAATGGGACCAAAATGGGCTTTAAGAGGAGGAATATGAGTTTTTTTCCTAGATAGTAGAAAATGCATTTATTACTCAACATCTTTGTCAAATATCATCACCCTAGCATAAGAAATGCCAAAACTGAGAACAAAAAGTCAGAAAAGCCCTAAAAGGGTGCCAGGGTGATCTGAAGGTTAAAGGCATAAAATTTAAATAAAAACATATTCTTTTATTCACATTTTTAAGCCAATCTTGGTCACCTCTAGAACAGAATTTCATATTTTACAACCTTTAAAAACATTATCTGCCCCTTTAACCTTTTACTTAAGAGTTAGTGAGGGGCTTGGACTTTTTGTTTTCTTCCAAAAGCGGCCTTTAATGATACATTTAAGTGCCCCCCAAAGGTACAGTGCAGAATTAGGCGTGTGTTTTTCTATTTTGTTATTTGTACGCATGTGTGTTCACTTCAGAAAGTCCGTCTTTAGTCTTGACAGTCATTGATATTCATGTATAAATGTATTATTATGAACTTAATGAGCATTAGCAAGGAAGGAGGTTGTGGGTTTGATGCTTTTGGATGGTGCAAGGAAAAGCAGCAAATCCATAGTAACACGGGGAGGTCCTTCCTTTATTGTTGCCCTAATGCGCTGTGACCAAACCAAACCCTGATGACCAAACATTTTTATTTTATCTTTTCATGCTCTACACTAATACCTCTCTCTTCTCTCCACAGTCTGCGTCGGGCTCGGGCCTCAGTTCCTCTCCGGCCGCCTCTCGACAGCAGCTGCGACAGAGAATCACTCGAGTGAATCTCAGGGACTTTATCTTCTGTTTGGAGCAGGAACGGACCACAGCGAGATCGCTAATGCTCTACAAGGCTCTGCTAAAGTGAAGCTAACGCTAGGCTAATGCTAAGACAAACAAGGCGTCCCACAAGGAATCGTACCGGGCCCAATGAGGATTTCACTATAAGACAACTTTCCCCTTAAGTTTTTAGGTTTTTATCACAGTTTCATAAAGCTTTGGAATTCAAACTTCAACTCATTCATATACGGAAAGCTTCAGCAATCTCCAATTCATGTTTTTTAAGAGTTAAGTTGGTGGTGCTTCTAAATTAGTTCATATAGGACAGTATTTAAAATGGGCAAAATATTATGACCAAGGCCATATTTTCCGCTTCGTCTAAAGTTAACAAGTTTGGAAAGGGGTTCAACTTCTAATATCCCATACTAGTCTTTGCATTTGAATTATTGTTTTATTTAGACACAGACGTTTTATGAAGTAAAATATAATCTCAAATTGAATAATATGGAACATTTATATTGTTAGTTTAGGAGTTTTGACTGTACAAATGTGTAAGTGTATCATGTATTATATCAATCTGGAATGCCTCCTGTTAAAAAAACATTTGTAAAGGGGAGTGACTTTCAGTAAAGTATTTGGAGTAGATTGCATGAAGCCAGCTACCAATAAACTCTAACAATACTAAAACAATATAATAAAAATCTTGTCCAGCTTGATGCACAAGGTAACTTCTGACAAGCTATAAAGGTTTCATGTGTAAAATTAATATTGAAACTGTTTTAAATATCAAAGAATGCGTATTTGCAAGAACCTGGTGATATAATGTGTATCACAATAAAAGCGCCACAGTATTCTATGGAACCTGTATGTCATACTGTCATACTTTAATATAATTTTAATAACCACCACCACTGAATGCACTAAATTTTATGAAATAAATTTTCATCTATAATCAGAGCAGTGAGCAATGGCACTGTACTTTTCCTTTTTTTTTTTTTTATTTGCTTTTTCAAAAGTTATTTATGCGTGCAGGATTTTCTCTTAATATAAAATTTATTGTCAGAGTTTTAAATGCAGTTTTTGATATATCACTACACCTGTCTCTCAACCCCAACTTTAGAAATCCCCATTGCTTGAAATTACCTTGGTCATAATATTTTCGGAACCAGTTTTAACAAACTATTTGTCCAGTTTCTTTACTTAGAGCTGTACAAACCTACAGTTTTACCTTTACCATTTATTTACAAAGAGATTTTCCCACATTAAGCACTGTTCTGTCTCAACTCAGGACACACAGGTTTTACTTCTTTGGTCTCACATTGTTCTTCAACTGTTCAAACTCGTTACAATACTGTCTACTTACATTTTTGTGTTTTTAACTAAGGTTTACCCACACGAGGAAAGGGTGGATTTGTGAATGTTTTAAGAATCTTGATCGGTGTAAGAGAAATGTAAAGACGTGAGGAAGTTTGAATGAGATGTTATTAAAAGGAAGTGAAGTGGTTTTAAATGGTGTGAATGGTTTGGATCTAAGGAATAATCATGTTCAGTACAGAGACACTTTAAGGACTTTTAAAAACGGTGAAGGAAGAGTTTGATGTTTTATTGTCTATATTTTTCTGTCTTCGACTTAAATAATGCCACGGTTAGTGATATTAACTAGATTTGGCTTCTGTTTAGCCAGAAATGACTCTAAACTATATTTGAAGACAATGAAGAAGGTCTAAATTGGATTTTAAAGCTCCCCTATTCTGCTAAATCAACATTTCAAGCTTTTGACCATGTTATAATGTTGTCTCCTCAAAAACAGACCTGAAGTAGTATTCTGTTTGAGTAATCCTGTAAGCTGAGGCACTGCCCTTCTCCAGAGCTGAAAACGCTCGGTCTCAGGGCTCTTTGTAGACACGTGAAACCAGGAAGTGTTCCTGCATGTTTCTAAAACCCATACACCCTCACCGGACTCGTTCTGACCATTTCAGCGCCTCAACTGTCGTCACTACGAAGCAGTCAGCTCATTTATCTATCTGTTAGCATCATGTTGCTAATAGCGGTGCTAAATAGTCTGTCTATTCTACATGGTTGCCCAAAAGATGTTTTCCACATATATATTTTAAGTTATAAAATGTCAAATACTAAAGTTGCCCAAAACATTTTAAAAAGCCTGAGAAAGAAGCTGAATATGGGACCTTTTAAATTCACAAAAGCTAAATTCCAAAAAATTACTGACCACTGTTTTTATAGATAATTAATTTTAAAAACCTAATGACTTAGGGCTTTGTACTTGGGAGAAATGCCGTCTTTTCTCAGACTTGCTCCACTCTTCAATAAGTAAAAACAGTCTTCTATCTAAACATGTTATTTTGCTGCTAAGAGACAAAACAATAACACGTCAAACTCTTCCTTCTACTCCACTTTTCAGTTTCAGACCTTCTTTCTTGGAGCTGGTTCTCCTCCTCACATTACCGCTCTCAGGCCTTTTTTTTTGTTTTACCCCAACCTAAAAACTCATTTATCCCTGCGTTTTTCCTCCTCCCAAACCACGCCTCCTCTGTATCTCTCTCTCTCTCTTAAGACTTTTAGCTCAAACTTGTATTACAAACTTACAAACTTGTATTACTGTATTTGACGGTGAACTTTGACCTCTCTCCACTCCTCATCATCGTAGATAAATATGCAGTTTTTTGCTTCCTGGTTTGCTGTTGAAAAGCTGTTTTTAGATTTTTTTTTTCTTCAGAAAGCGTGTGTATAAATTGAAGGTTTTTAACGCTTTAATTGTCTTTTTCCCTGTACTGGGCATTGCTTTGTATAATAATAATGATAATAATAATAGTATATAGGTCTACGTGGATCTGGAAGCTGTAGTGTTTAAAATGTAATGTACGAGAAAAAACCACCGCCGTCGGAAAAAAAGGACACGATTTTTGCGACTATTTATATTTCCTACGTTCTGTATTCAAAACCATTTCAGGCAATGCAATTTTACAGTTGTTTGTACCTTTGCAAAAAAATGAAATAAAGAAATTGATAAAGAAGTATGAGTCTTGTGTGGATGTGTATATTATTTGCAGGTTAACACACTGGCAGAGTGGTTAGCTCTTGCCTCATCAAGGAAAGAGTTTGTCTATGGAAAGCCGTTTGAGTATTTATTCTGATATTGTTGATAACAGCCTTAATTTTCTTTACTTGTAAGCCTTTTTTGGCTAAAGGACAAAACTGTTAATGTATTGTACTGTAATGTATTGTCTTTTGTATTGTATTGTATTACCAAAACTGGTAATACAAGTAGAAACCAAATTGCTTACTACTGCAAATACAAGGATTCTTATTGGCCAAAGTAAAAATGAAAAACCAACTGTAAGCCTCAATTTATGTCCATCTACTGCCTTCTACTCAGAATCTGTAGCTCAGTTGTAGACGCTTGCCCACTAACCCGAAGGTTGGCGGTTCAAGCCCAACTGAGAATGCGTACTGTGTCCTTGGGCGCCCAGCTTGCCTGCATGAATCTGTCTGTGTTTGGTGGGGGCCGTAGGCACAAAAAGGCAGCCACGCTTCTGTCAGTCTGCTCCAGGGCAGCTGTGGCTACAGAAGTAACTCACCACTGAGTGTGACTGAGGAGAGAAGGAATATTTCACCAACACCAGTGCTTGGAAAAGCGTTATGTAAGACTAATGCATTATTATTATGAATATATTGCAGTTGTAGTAGTAGTGTCAAGGTTCAAGGTTTCTTTATTAGTACCCAAGGGTAAATTTGTTTGCAGAAGGGATTACAGCAGTCCAAGAAAAAGCAAAATAAATAAATAAAAACACATTGCACATTAAACAAGCTAAAACAAGCACACTCAATGACCTACTACAGCCTACAACAAAGTGCTTATTGTCTCCTCCTTTCCTAAAGTGCTCAGAGGTGAGCAAGGGTAAATCCATTTCCCAAGCCACTCCTGTTCAGCAGTGTAATCGCTGTGGGTACAAAACTGTCCCTGTACCGCTTGGTTCGTCCTTTAGGAACCACGTATCGTCGTCCAGAGCGATGGAGCTGGAATTTCTTATGCAAGGGGTGTTTACAATCCAGAAGAATGAAGCTGACCTTACGCTGAAGCTGCGTAGTATAAAGCTCTGACAGACTGAGCTGGGGCTTACCCATGAGTCTGCCGGCCCACTTCACAATCTGCTGGAGAGAGTTTTTATCTCTCAGAGCCAGGTTTCCATAAGCCACAATACAAAAAGACAGTGTCACTAGTGAACACCTCTGAACTTAGTAGAGCAAGCTCCTGGTAACCCAAAAATGTGTTTACTAGTCCACTAGTAACCAATTTTAGACCTCAAAACCATGTTATTAGTAGTACTAGTTGACATATTGCCATCCACTAGTGGCACTAGTAAGGGGAGTGGGAAAGGGAATGGTATTTATACAGCGCTTTTCCTATGACACAAGTCACCCAAAGCGCTTTACACAGAAGGGAAGGGGTATTTCATTCACTCCATACTCGGTGGTGGTGAGTTTTGTAGCCACAGTTTCCTCTGGGATAGACAGACAGAAGCACAGCTGCACACATCTGCACCAACAGATCCTCCGACCTCCACCAACCACTCACAGCAGCTTCCTGATGTTCCCCAGTGGTCTCCCATCCAGGAACTGACCAGGCCCCACCCCGCTTAGCTTCCACAAGGCGGGATGACCTAGTAAGACCAAAAAGTGTCCACTAGTTGACTACATTATATGTCAGTAGTAGCACTTTTGGCCATAAAAGGCTCACAAGTAAAGAAAACGAATACAATATCAACAATATCCTAATCAATACTTCAATGGTTTTCCATAGTTGTGGGTTCTCTCCTCTTCATCCCATCGTCCAAACACCTGCACAGGTGAACAGGTGAATCTAAATGTCTCATACTGAATGAATGAATGTGAGAGTGAATGGTCGTCTGTCAGTGTGTGTCTTTAAAAGCTACTAAAAACTACAACTATCACATTAAGGAGCTTGTACTGGGGAGTGCCAAGTTCCTGGGGTTATACTACTACTACTACTACTACTACTACTACTACTACTACTACTACTACTACTACTACTACTACTACTACTACTACTACTAATACTAATAATAATAATAATACTAGTAACACACTGAGAGAAGTTTCTGAAGTTGCAGAAACTGAAGTTAGTTGTTCTATAAAAGTATTTTTATGAGCCATTATCTCCTGTCTGCTTCTCCAAACCATGACTGTAACAGAGGTAAGTAACAAAACCACAAAGTGAGATTCAGATGTTTGTCTTTTTATGAATACATCTGTACAAATGAAAAACATTACATTAAATATACAATTTCCAAAATGTCAGTTCTATAAAAAGACTTAAATTACTCGCTCCCGGCTCCTCACTCGGTTATAAAAGTAGTTTTGTTCACACAGAGCACAGTATTCACCAGGAGAAAGACAAATGTTTCAAACCCAATACAGGACTTTACATTGATCAGCCAAAACATTATGTCCACAACACACAAGCCAGTTTACATCAAGTTTGCAAGTCTGTTTTGTTTTTTCAAGAATTTTCCATGACTTTTCCAAAACTTTATATTAAATTTCCAGCATGACCCGAAAAATGATGTACACATTCATGGATAGTATTCAAAATGTTAAATTTTTGCCACAATTTTGGTAAAATTGGAATGAAAATTTGTCACCTGAAGAAAAAAAGACATGAAAGATCTTATTCTTAAAGTATCTTCAGTGTTTTGACCAAAAATGTAACTCATAAAAAAACTATCACAACCAGAATCATTCACTCGACAGCATTATCATATAAAATTAATTGTTATACAGGTTTTAAAGAAACACAGCAATAAATATATATTTTTATTAATTCTAACTGTCGTGGGTTAACTAGTCGCTGAATATTTCATACATTTCCAAAACCTTTCCAAAAACATAAAAAAAACTAAAAAAATAACTTTTCCATGCCATGTAAATTGCATTTTAAAATTCCAAGACATTTCCAGGTTTTCCATGGCCTACTCCAGTCACTGTATGTAACTGGTCATGACAGGAAGGGCATCCGGCGTAAAAAAACAACCAAACCAAAAAAAAAAAAAAAAAGACAAATTTTAAGAAAAAGCAGCCCAAAGATTTAAAAAAAGTATAGTGGCTGGTCAGACCCATTCAATTTTTTAACAAAGTAAAGTTGGTCTGGAACAGGGCTGCACAATAAATCTCGAAGTTATCGCAATATCAGCAAAGGCAATATCGCAAAAATCTAAATATATCACATCTTCCATCTGACAGAGATTTATAAAATGTGTTGTGACTAAATAAAAATGTTTAAAAAGTCCAGTTTTAGTGGTAATTTCCTTAATTCATTGCCTTGTTTTATTCCTGGTTTAGTCTGTGTTAAGTTCTGACTTGTGAATATAAAGACTTACATTTTTTCTTTAAGTGAATTTAACTTACAATATTTCAATAATATCGTTATCAACACAGTTATCGAGTATCGCATGTTTTTCATATCGTGCAGCCCTAGTGCAGGAACTTCCACCTTCCTGACCAATCGTATCTCTTAAAACAAAAATGGGGCAGCCTTGACTTGTTTTGATTGGTTGAATGTCTATCCAGTCACATTCAGAGGTAGTTTAATCCAGTGGTTCTCAACTGGTGGGTCGGTACCCAAAAGTGGGTGGCAGAGCAGTTTTCAGTGGGTCGCAGGCTTTTGCAAGGGCAAAAAAAAAAAGAAAGTTTAATTTTTTAAAATAAATCATCAATTTACACTCTCAACAGTAGGTGGCAGTGTGGGACATATAGAATAGAATAATATAAAAGAAACAAAAGCAAAAACTACAGTTCCATAATGTTACTGTTATACCTAAGGTTGACGTGAGTACCGCTTAATTTTCCTCAATATTGTTTAATTTTACTAAAATAGCTCTTAATTTTTCTCAATATCTTCTAATTTTCCTGAAATCTCTTTATTTTTTTTCATTTTCTTTCAATTTTCCAGAATTCTCTCTTTATTTTCCTTCATTTTCATTTTGCAAAATCTGAATATTAAAAAGAGCCAGGTTTAAAATGATTGATTCATTTTGTTGACATGTTCCAATAAAAAGGTTTTTACAGAGGGAGTTATGGAGATGAGATTTTCGGTAAATAAGAAAATATGACAACAAAAATAAAATGCCCAATAAATCAGGCTAGGAATTACATATCAACAAATCCTTCTGTGAAAGCCTTCGGAATATTGTTAAGTGCAAGAATAGAAAGTTTGGTGCTTGTGCGAGCTACTGAAGTGGGAGAAAACAGCTTTTAAAATTAATATTTCCAATAGAAATCTATGGACATACGTCACTAAATGTATTAAACATTAACTTTAACCTTACTTTAATGTGTAATTTTGGACATTTTCTTTATTTCGTAATTTTTTAGCCATGTTTTGTAGCGTTTGTAGTCTCAACACATAAGGAACTTTTTATAACATAATAAATAATCGCCTCCATGTGTTATATTGTTATGGCTGATCATTGCATGTTATCGTCTTTAGTCCGAGTTGGTCTCACAGTTCCCGGCTCGTTCCTTGTCCCGCCAGTCTTCTCCTCATTGTCCGTAATGTTTTCTGCGATATAAAGACATCAGTCAGTCCAGCGGCTCCTGTTTGATCCGGATGGGCGTGGCGGTGATGGCCTGGGACAGTTTGAGGTCCCGACACAGGACGTATTCACTGAACTGGGACGAGTCCACTCCTCCGCCGCACGACGCTCGGATGGAGAAGCCTTTCTGGAACAGACGCTCCAAAACCTGCACAGATAACCGAGGAAAAGAGGTGCAGCAAAGGTTTTTATTAAAAATACCACTGTTGTTGTGTTGTCGCCATTAACCATTGTCCTGCTGTTGAAGAGTGATGAAGATGTTTCTGTTTCTTTGTTCATGAAAAGGTTCAGGAATGAGTCCATCACAGGGACAGCTCATGTTTTTGGAGATAAAGTCAGGTTTTCCAGATTGCAATTCCAGGCTTAGGACCGGCACAAATAGTACACTGGCTTGTAACCCCTTGTGGTTGGATTTTTTCCTCAGAAAATACTTTACTTCTGGTTTGAACCTAAATCAGAAAGTTTAGCGCTGGTTTAGCCCTGGTTTTAACTTGGTTTAGCGCTGGTTTAGTCATGATTTAGTCATGGTTTTAACCTGGTTAAGACTTTGTTTAGACCTGGTTTAGTCCTTGTTTAGCCTTGGTTTTAACCTGGTTAAGACTTCGTTTAGACCTGGTTTAGTCATGGTTTAGCCCTGGTTTTAACCTGGTTAAGACTTTGTTTAGACCTGGTTTAGTCCTGGTTTAGCCCTGATTTTTACCTGGTTAAGACTTTGTTTAGACCTAGTTTAGTCCTTGTTTAGCCTTGGTTTTAACCTGGTTAAGACTTCGTTTAGACCTGGTTTAGTCATGGTTTAGCCCTGGTTTAAGTCGGGTTTAGTCCTTTTTTAGCCCTGATTTTAACCTGGTTAAGACATTCTTTAGACCTGGTTTAGTCCTGGTTTAGCCCTGGTTTAAGTCGGGTTTAGTCCTTTTTTAGCCCTGATTTTAACCTGGTTAAGACTTTCTTTAGACCTGGTTTAGTCCTGGTTTAGCCCTGATTTTTACCTGGTTAAGACTTCGTTTAGACCTAGTTTAGTCCTTGTTTAGCCTTGGTTTTAACCTGGTTTGGCCCTGATTTAGTCCTCATTTAGCCCTGGTTTTAACCTAATTTACACCTGGTTGAGTCCTGGGTTTAATCCTGGTTAAGACTTTGTTTAGACCTGGTTTAGCCCTGGTTTTAACCTGGTTTAGACCTGGTTTAGTCCTCGTTTAGCCCTGGTTTTAACCTGGTTTAGTCCTCGTTTAGCCCTGGTTTTAACCTGGTTTAGTCCTCGTTTAGCCCTGGTTTTAACCTGGTTTAGACCTGGTTTAGTCCTCGTTTAGCCCTGGTTTTAACCTGGTTTAGTCCTCGTTTAGCCCTGGTTTTAACCTGGTTTAGTCCTCGTTTAGCCCTGATTTTAACCTGGTTTAGACCTGGTTTAGTCCTCGTTTAGCCCTGGTTTTAACCTGGTTTAGTCCTCGTTTAGCCCTGGTTTTAACCTGGTTTAGCCCTAATTTAGACTTCAGTTGTGATAGATGGCACACAGAGAGCCAAATATTTTCTGAGGTGGTACTTTGTGTTAAAGTTTGAGAACCACTTGCCACTTTTATTGTTTTTTTTTACGCTGCGTGCCCTTCCTGATGCAACCCTCTCCAGTCATTTATCCAGGCTTGGGACAGGACCACCTCAGACCCCTGTTACAGCCCCCTGCCCCCCTCACCTGTACGGAGTTGAGCCTGCAGTATCCGTTGAGGGGAAACCTGATGACGTGCGTGGGGTCCTGGTTCCAGCCGGCGTTCACCGAGTTGCACATGACGTCTCCGGTCTCGGGGAACACCTCCTCGATCAGGATCTTCTCCCCGCTCAGGGCGATCCTCTCCCCCAGATCCGGAGTGACCCGCACCACCAGGCACTCGCAGCCCGCCGTGCTCTGGGCGTCCCGCTCGGCGTGCCACCGCTCCAGCTCCCGCACCATGGGAGTGAGCTGGTAGTACCGGGCCTCCTCGTACAACTGGGTAAAGTCCTGAAGGAGAGAGGAGAGGGTGAGAGGAAACTAAACCAGGGCAAAAACAGGACTAATCTTAATCTGAAAACAGAACTAAAGCAAGGAATAAACCAGGGTGAAAACAGGTCTAAACCATGATTAAAAGAAGGACTAAATCAGGACTAAACCAGGACTAAAACTAGGCAAAATCAGGGCTAAAACAAGGCAAAACCGAGGCTAAAACAAGGCAAAACCAAGGCTGAACCAGGACTAAACCAGGACTAAACTAGGACTAAAACAAGACAAAACCAAGGCTAAAACAAGGCTGAACCAGGACTAAACCAGGACTAAACTAGGACTAAACCAAGGCTAAATCAAAACTAAACCAGGACTAAAACAAGGCAAAACCAAGGCTAAAACAAGGCTGAACCAGGACTAAACTAGGACTAAACCAAGGCTAAATCAAAACTAAACCAGGACTAAAACAAGCCTAAATCAAGACTAACCCAGGGCTAAAACAAGGCTGAACCAGGACTAAAGTAGGACTAAACCATGACTAAAACAAGGCAAAACCAGGCCTAAACCAGGACTAAAACATGACTAAACCAAGGCTAAATAAAGACTAACCCAGGGCTAAAACAAGGCTGAACCAGGACTAAACCAGGACTAAACCAAGGCTAAATCAAAACTAAACCAGGACTAAAACAAGGCAAAACCAAGGCTAAAACAAAGCTAAACCAGTACTAAACCAAGGTGAAAACAGGTCTAAACCATGATTAAAAGAAGGACTAAATCAGGACTAAAACAAGGCTGAACCAGGACTAAACCAGGACTAAAACAAGGCAAAACCAAGGCTAAACCAGGTCAAAACCATGACTAAACCATGACTAAACCAAGGCTAAATAAAGACTAACCCAGGGCTAAACCAAGGCTGAACCAGGTCTAAACCAGGACTAAACTAGGACTAAACCAAGGCTAAATCAAAACTAAACCAGGACTAAACCAAGGCTAAATCAAAACTAAACCAGGACTAAAACTAGGCAAAACCAAGGCTAAAACAAAGCTAATCCAGTACTAAACCAAGCCTAAATCAAGACTAACCCAGGGCTAAACCAAGACTAAACCAGGACTAAAACAAGGCTAAAATAAGGCTAAATCAGGGCTAAAACAAGGCTGAACCAGGACTAAACCAGGACTAAAACAAGGCAAAACCAAGGCTAAACCAGGTCAAAACCATGACTAAACCATGACTAAACCAAGGCTAAATAAAGACTAACCCAGGGCTAAACCAAGGCTGAACCAGGTCTAAACCAGGACTAAACTAGGACTAAACCAAGGCTAAATCAAAACTAAACCAGGACTAAACCAAGGCTAAATCAAAACTAAACCAGGACTAAAACTAGGCAAAACCAAGGCTAAAACAAAGCTAATCCAGTACTAAACCAAGCCTAAATCAAGACTAACCCAGGGCTAAACCAAGACTAAACCAGGACTAAAACAAGGCTAAAATAAGGCTAAATCAGGGCTAAAACAAGGCAAAACCAAGGCTAAAACAAGGCTACACCAGGACTAAACCATGATTAAAAAAGGACTAAATCAGGACTAAAACAAGGCAAAATCAGGGCTAAAACAAGGATGAACCAGGACTAAACCAGGACTAAACCAGGTATAAAACATGGCTAAACATGACTTGAAGACACAGTTTACTATTTGATAATATAATGCTGTGTTATCTTGTATTCCAGACCCTCACAAGCCAGTGCCCTCTTTGTGCCTGTCCCAAGCCTGGATAAATGTAGAGTGCTGCATCAGAAAAGGCAAGGAAACCATTAGCACCCCATGTTAGCTTGTTTAGAGTCTATAGCGGTCAGACTCTCCTATAAAACAGCTGTAGCGACAGAGAGGTAACGTTCCTGATTCACATAATGGTGTCTTCTTGCACATAGAGACAGATTCATAGAGACTGCTGACAAGAACCATATACAGAGAGAGAGCGCTGCCTCTGTCCTGGGGCGCTTCTCTTCTCTATCAAAGCCTGACTCCTCCCCCTTCTCTCCTCTCTCTCCCCTCGTCCTCCCCCCAAACTCCCAGCTCTGAGCGAAACCATAGATGTATTTTATAAAAAGACCTTCTGTCCCGGGGGCCTTTTAGTCATCCCTCTACACAGAAAATACCAGACTAACTACAGGGAGAGAGATGAGAGAGAAAGATCCAATATGCCTGCCGCCTTTGCACACATTAATTTAGCAAAACACACACCGCGCTGTCTCTGTGCTTTGAGCTACTCTTCATCGACCTCTCCTCAGCCCCGGGGCCACACGTTGCACTGATTAGAGCGGCAGAGATGGTAACGGTTTGCACAGAAGAAGAAGAAGAAGAAGAAGAAGAAGGAGGAGGAGGCTGTGTGCTGGAGCTAACGAAGATAACGAAAATGCTCGTGGACACAAAAATAATTTGTTTGACCCCGAGGTCATGCTGTGTTCAATCTTTTTGAATATTTTGGTGGATATATGAGAGACAAAAAGAGAGAGGCAGGAGACGTGGAGAAGAGAGTTAGAGAAAAGTGAGGACGTGACCTTGTGTCTGGGTTAATGATGCATTAAATTCATAAACTGTTTGACTAATGGACCACGAGACTGAAGGGGGAAGGACAAATGTAGGAAGTAAGCAGCAGGATTCAAAAACATGGTTCAGAACTCGCATCTTAAAAAGCCAAGGCCATTGCTTTTGAACAGACAGTGACACTCAAGTTAGAGTATCCTCTTTAAGCTACATTTTTTAGACTTGGGTCTATCCCAGCAACTATGGGCCTTAGGCGGGGTACACCCTGGACAATGCACCTACAGTTAATTTTCTTTAATTGTTAACTGTTTGTCTTAACAAAACATTATCAGTTAACCGTTAACCACCAGCTTTATATCATCTATCTTTACGTTTTATAAAAAACAGCTCTTTAATAAATTCAGAGTCATGGACATTAATAAAAAGAGGCTTTTTTTAAACTAAAGTTAGACGTTATAGGTTTGTAGATTCTAGGGAGTGGTCGGTGGCGTGAGTCAGTTCTGCACCGTCGGACATCGCAGTTGGACCTAGTTTTGGCCGATTGTTGAATCAGCGTCAGGCGTTGGCATCGAAGGAGCGCTCTGACCAATCATACAGCTCACTTTTAACATCAAAATATAAGGAACTTTTGTTCTAACAACTATTCATAATGTTTCCTACAGTCGTGATGCCAATGCGCTGCAGCTTACCTCAGCTGTGGCGTGGTGCAGATGAAAATATAATCCTCCTCTGAGGCAAATGCAGCGCGTATGAAGATTATTCACTGATAAATACTGCCGTGAGACACTTGAGTGCTGCTGAGATTTATTTACAGAAGCCCATCATCTACAGAGTTTTGTGACTAGCGCCGCCTGCTGTTGTAAACAGTTATTACGTCTTGCACAGGGCGGCTTGGTGGCATAGTGGTTAGAACTCCTGCTCCTACAGCAAGAAGGTCCTGGGTTTAATTCCCGGACCTCTCTGTGTGGAGTTTGCATGTTCTCCCTGTGTCTGTGTAGGTTTCCCCTACCACTAAAAACCTGTACAGTAGGTCCCCCATGAGCCAGGACTCCCCTGTAAATGAGATTCTGAATCTCAGTGGGACTTTCCTGGGTAAATAAAGGTCAAGTTAAAAAATAAACATGCGCTGCTCAGAAGACGTCAGCTACAGAATCTCTCAGTAGACCTTTAGTTCTTGTATGTCTGAGTTTTACCTTGAAGTCGTCCGGCAGCAGCAGTTTGCAGGTTCGCAGGAAGCTCAGGATGTATCTGAAGATGTCTCCGTCTCTGTCGATGAAGTAGTGCTGCTTGAGACTGTCCAACACGATGGGCTCTGTGCCGTTAAACAGGCGACCTATTCTGGAAGCACACAGACAATATATGTCAGATAAGCCAGGTTTATGCCTAAAAGTGTCAAGGATTTTAGGAAAACAAAAACAATGTAATCTAGGCTTTATTAGCAAGCTCCCACTAATGGTATACAACACTTAAGAATTTAGTTTTTTTCTGACTCATAAACGCCTTATTCTGCTAAATCAACTTTTATTAGCTTTTAACCATGTTATAATGTGGTCTCCGCCTCAAAAATAGACCTGAAGAAGTATTCTGTTTCATTCACACGTTTGACTAATCCTGTATGCTGAGGCGCTGCCCTTCTCCAGAGCTGAAAACGCTCGGTCTCACAGCTCTACATAGACATCTGAAACCAGGAAGTGCTCCTGCGCGTTTCTAAAACCCAGACACCGCCACCGGACTCGTTCTGATCATTTCACCCTTAAACCTCCGTCACTATGAAGCAGTCAGCTCATTTATCTATCTGTTAGCCTCATGTTGCTAATAGTATGTCCCTGCAGGGCTACCGTAGCTCCTTATAGGCCTCTAACCACACACTGCACCTTTAAGACAACATTTACGCAGCTAAGACTGTTCAAACTCTGACTGCTGCTGCGTATACACGAAAACACTTCAACCTTGGCTCAGTAACTTATCCTGAGCAGCTTTTATGCCTCTAACGTCTATTCCAGTTTCTCTTTGAGTTTGAGAGAAGCCCAGAGAATGAACAGGGGGCAGATTTTAATTGTGACAGCCTGCAGTGAAGAGGAGAAGGCTACGCAGAGCTTTAAAAGACAGAACACAGAAGAGAGAGGAGCTGCTGTAGCCCTGAGTGAGAGGGCTCTGAGACTCTGGCTGCAGAAATAATAGATAATAGTGGTTGGAACAAATGCTAGAGTTTTAAGTCCTGGTTATGAGCTGATACAGTCCTGGTTTAGACCTGGTTTAGACCTGGATTAGACCTGGATTAGACCTGGTGTACCCCTGGTTTAGACCTGGTTTAGACCTGGTTTAGTCATGGTTTAGGAACAGTTAAGTCCTAGTTCAAGTTCTGTTTTATTCATGGATTAGTCCTGGTTTAGTCGTAGTTATGTGCTGATTCAGTCCTGGATTAGACCTGGTTTAGACCTGGTTTAGGCCTGGTTTAAGACTTGCTTTAGACACAGTTTAAGTCCGGTTTTATGCATGGATTAGTCCAGTTTTAGTCCTGATTCAGTCCTAGTTTAGACCTGTTTTAGTCTTGGTTTAGTCCTGGTTTAGGCACAGTTAAGACCTAGTTTAAGTCTTTTTTTATTCATAGATTAGTCCTGGTTTGTCTTAGATTAGTCCAGTTTTAGTTATGTTCTGTTTAAGTCCTAGTTTAGACCTGTTTTAGTCTTGGTTTTGTCCTGGTTTAGGCACAGACAAGTCCTAGTTTAGGTCCTGTTCATGAGTCCAGTTTTAGACCTGGTTATGTGCTGATTCAGTCCTGGTTTAGACCTGGTTTAGACCTGGTTTAGACCTGGTTTAGACCTGGTTTAGACCTGGATTAGACCTGGTTTAGACCTGTTAGAGTCCGGGTTTTCCTCTGGGTCTGGGCTTCTTACCTGGACTCGGGGAACTTGGTGAGCGTGGCCAGGCTGCTGGTGTACATGTGGCCCCCGACGTCGATGTGCACCGGGGCGTTGGCTTTGGTGAGCTGAGCCGGAGACGGGATGCCCTGAGCCGTCATCGGGGAGACGGGGGACCGACTCACGGAGAGACGGGACATGCTCCGGCCGTCCTGGGACACACATGGACATATTTAAGTTAAGACAAGACCCGCTAATATAATCTTTCTATTATAATCTATTCTATTATTTATGAAAAATATCAAAGTCTATTGCAGTTAAAGTCCTGTCTTTGTTTTAGAACTGGTTCAGACCTGGTTTAGACCTGGCTTAGACATGGTTTAGTCCTGGTTTAGACCTGGTACCTTGTTCAGTTCTGGATTACTACTGCGTTTGTTTTGGTTTGGTATTGGTTTAGACCTGGTTAAGTCCTGGATTAGTCCTCGTTTACTTCTGGATTAGTATTGGATTTGTGCTGGTTTAGTACTGTTTAAGTCCTGGTTTAGACCTAGTTCAGTCCTTGTTTCATTCTGGATTAGACCTAGTTCAGTTCTGGATTAGTCCTGGTTTATTTCTGGATTAGTATTAGATTTGTGCTGGTTTTGTAATGGTTAAGACCTGGTTTAGTCTTAATTTAGTACTGGTTTAGACCTAATTTTCTTCTGGATTACTACTGAATTTGTGCTGGTTTAATACTAGTTTAGTCCTGGTTTAGACCTAGTTCAGTCCTGAATTAGTCCTGGTTTAGAGCTGGTTTAGTCCTGGATTAGTCCTGGATTAGTACTGGATTTGCGCTGGTTTAGTACTGTTTAAGTCCTGGTTTAGACCTAGTTCAGTCCTTGTTTCATTCTGGATTAGTCCTGGTTTAGTTCTGGATTAGTCTTGGTTTACTTCTGGATTAGTATTGGATTTATGCTGGTTTTGTAATGGTTAAGACCTGGTTTAGTATTAATTTAGTCCTAGTTTAGACCAAATTTTCTTCTGGACTATTACTGAATTTGTGCTGTTTAATACTAGTTTAGTCTTGATTTAGACCTAGTTCAGTCCTGGATTAGTCCTGGTTTAGAGCTGGTTTAGTCCTGGATTAGTACTGGTTTAGTACTGTTTAAGTCCTGGTTTAGACCTAGTTCAGTCCTGGATTAGTCCAGGTTTAGAGCTGGTTTAGTCCTGGAATACTACTGAATTTGTGCTGGTTTAATACTAGTTTAGTCCTGGTTTAGACCTAGTTCAGTCCTGAATTAGACCTGGTTTAGAGCTGGTTTAGTCCTGGATTAGTACTGGTTTAGTACTGTTTAAGTCCTGGTTTAGAGCTGGTTTAGTCCTGGATTAGTACTGGTTTAGAGCTGGTTTAGTCCTGGAATACTACTGAATTTGTGCTGGTTTAATGCTAGTTTAGTCATGGTTTAGACCTAGTTTAGTCCTTGATCCTTTCTGGATTAGACCTAGTTTAGTTCTGGATTAGTACTGGCTTAGTACTGGATTTGTGCTGTTTTTGTATTGGTTAGGACCTGGTTTAGACCTAGTTTGGGATGTTTTAGTCTTTGTTTGGTCCAACATTATGTGACACATTAATGACGTGTCCCAACAGGCTACAGAGGTTTGGAAACATCTAAACAAAAGTCTATACAATTATTATTATTATTATTATCAAACCAGGTTGAAGCTACTAATATCACAGTTTTTGCTTTTATCATTTTTACAAAACCCACAGTATTTGCAATGGCTTTGTTGATAGACAGACAGCAGTATGTCCCCACAGGGCTACCGTAGACTCTCACAGAGACCAAAAACTACACATTGCACCTTTAAATTGCCCCATTCATTCATTGCTATAGTTGGCCTGTTGCTTATTTTCTGCACCTATAAAGACTTCTTGTATAAATGTTATTGGCCGGGCATGGCAACGACACAAAGATCGCACAATATGACAAATTTATCATTAGTGCAATATCTGCAAACGCAATTTTTAGTGTAACCAAGAACATTTACTGCTGCAATAATGTTATGTTCCTCCATCTGACAGAGGTCTACACTGAAACATCACTGTTTTATGCCTTCAATGAAATAATGCTGAGACCAAATTAGTCTTAATTCCTCAGGTTAGCCCAGGATAAGCCTTTGTCTGTGAAGACTCTCAGTAAACCGGGCTGAATCAGTCACAACAAAAGGTTTAAAAGTAAGTCATCTGGACTTGGTTTTAAGGTAAAGTCTATAGTTTTAGTCCTGGTTCGTGTCTGGGTCGGTGTTCTCCGCTTTCTTCCATCGACCTACAACATTAGCAAAATTAAAAGCTAATCCTCCAGGTTAGGTTCTACTGCCCAGGATTAGGGCTGCACGATATGGAGAAAACATGCGATATTCGATAACTATATTGAAAATTGCGATAACGATATTATTGCGATATTTGAAAATAGAGCCTACTTTTTGAACATAGTAAGTTAAATTCACTACATTTCACAAAAATGTAAGTTCCTGTATTTACAAGTCAAAACAGCCACAAAATCAAAACTTAATACAGACTAAACCAGGAATAAAACAAGGCTAAGTTGTGACTAAATTAATTAAATTACCACTAAAACTGGACTTTTTAAACATTTTTATTTAGTCACAACACGTTCTTTTAAGGCTCTGGTGGAAAATGATTCTTCAGTGTAAATCTCTGTCAGATGGAAGACCACAGCGTTATTGCGATATATTTAGATTCTTGTGATACTGATATTGCAATAACGATAATTTTATTTATTTTATATATTGTGCAGCCCTACCCAGGATCCTGGCTCTAGATGCACAATATACCGCAAAATTATCGTTATTGCAATATCAGCAAATACAATATCCGTATCACAAGAATCTAAATATATCACAATAACGCTGTGGTCTCCATCTGACAGAGATTTACACTGAAGAATCATTTTCCACCAGAGCCTTAAAAGAACATGTGTTGTGACTAAATAAAAATGTTTAAAAAGTCCAGTTTTAGTGGTAATTTAATTAATTTAGTCACAGCTTAGCCTTGTTTTATTCCTGGTTTAGTCTGGGTTAAGTTTTGATTTTGTCGCTGTTTTGACTTGTAAATACAGGAACTTACATTTTTGTGAAATGTAGTGAATTTAACTTACTATGTTCGAAAAATAGGCTCTATTTTCAAATATCGCAATAATATCGTTATCGCAATTTTCAACATAGTTATCGAATATCGCATGTTTTCTCCATATCGTGCAGCCCTACTTAAAAGGGACATATTCTGCTATTTCAGGCTTTTTTTTAAATAATTTTGGACTCCTTTGCATTAGTATTTCATGTTTTATGACTTAAAATAATGTTTATGTAGAAAATGTCTTCTTTTAGAGAGCTGTTAGTTTGACTTTGCAGAGAACGCTTGGATTAGGTGTCTGTCGCCCCCTGCTGGCAACGGTGGGGACAGAACATAAAATTGCTATTTAGTGCAGCTATAACCTCATAGTAGCTGCGGCCCGGTGGCTTGCTCCAAAGACAATTTCACTGTACTTTTTGAGCATTTCACAATAAACTTAAACTAAATCTATCTATTAGCAACATGAGGCTAACAGATAGATAAATGAACTGACTGCTTCGTAGTGACAGAGGTTTAAGGCTGAAATGATCAGAACGAGTCCGGTGACGGTGCCTGGGCTTTAGAAACGCACAGGAGCACTTCCTGGTTTTACGTGTCTATGTAGAGCCATGAGACAGAGCGTTTTCAGCTCTGGAGAAATGGACACAGGATTACTAAAACATGCTTGAATGAAACAAAACACTACTCCAGGTCTGTTTTTGAGGTGGAAACAACATTATAACGTGGTTAAAAGATCAAAAAAAGTCAATTTAGCAGAATAGGGGAGCTTTAATTTGAACTGAGTCGTATCGTTATCGCATTATTCAACAGAGTTATCGTAAGTTTTTTAATAGAACTCTATGGGACTTCACATTTAAATGTAATATTCACGGCTTCAGTCCACTTTGATGAAGCTCAGCCCTGAGGCTCAGCGTGGATTAACTGACCCTCCTCCTTTCACAGAAACGCTCTCTCTCGATTGTATGGAAGAGCTTTGAAGCATGAAAGGTGAACAGGAGGCAGGGCAGGAGGGAGGGAGGGAGGGAGGGAGGGAGGGAGAGGGGGGCAGCTTTCAGCATTTCTGCCCCGGGACGTTCACTTGCCCCGGGACAAACTGACAAACACAGCAGCAGCCCCCTGTCTCCACCTTTCCCTGACTCTCTGTCTGTCGATCGGTCTGTGAAAGAAATAACTACTGTAGAGACTGGGAGGATGAGAATAAATGAGCGGTTCTCAAGCTGTGGGACGGGTAGCACTGATTGTACTCGGAAGTCTTATGGAGTGCAGATTTAGTTTAATTTAGAGCCAGTTTTATTCCTGTTTAGTCCTAGGTTAGACCTGGTTTAGTTCTGGTTTAGACCTGGTTTAGACCTGGTTTAGTCCTAAACTAGTCCTGCTTTAGTCTAGTTTAGTCCTAGAAGAGTCCTGGTTTAGACCTGTCCTTAGTCCTTGATTAGTTCTGGTTTAGTTCTGGCTTGGTACTTTTTTTGAACTGGTTTAGTCCTGGTTTAGTCCTGGTTTAGACCTAGAGTAGTCCTGGTTTTGTCCTAGTTTGGACCTGGTTTACACCTAGAACAGTCCTGGTTTTGTGCTGGTTTAGACCTGGTTTAGGCCTGGTTTAACCTCAATTAGTCCTGGTTTTGTTCTGTTTTGGTACTTATTTTGGTCTGGCTTAGTCCTAGGTTAGTCCTGGTTTAGTCCTAGATTAGACATGGTTTTGTCTTAGTTTAGTCTAGATCTAGTCCTTGTTTGGACCTGGTTTAGACCACTTGGCCTTAATCCTAATTAGTCCTGATTTTGTCCTTGGTTATGTGCTGGTTTAGTCCTAGATTAGTCCAGTCCTGGTTTAGTCTCAGTTTTGTGTTGATTTTGTCTCGGTTTCAGCCTGGTTTAGAGCTGTTCTAGTCCTGGATTATTCTAATTAGAAGACTAGGACTAGGACTAGACTGGGAGGATAGCCAGGAGAAGTTAGGATCAAAATAAAAACAAGGACTAACCCGGGATACCACAGGCTTAAATCCAGAATCAAAACTAAATGAATTTCTAAACAGTTTAATGATGGTTTAGCACTGATTTAATCCACAGGGCATGACTATAAACCCAGAATGAAAACTTAATTAAATCATGAACTTATCATGAGACAATTGGACAAAGTTGAACTAAACAAGGACTCTTAACCCAAGACTGAACTAGACACAGCCTCTTCTACAAACAAAAAAACCAAGTAGAAGCCCCATGGGAGTGTATGACCTCTTTTTTTTTCTCTCACAATAATCCAATACAGTGGAGCTGACGAGGTCACGTTCAGAGCTAAATATAGCATCACGCACAGCTGACAAACCTCTGCAGACAGTCTGTTCCCCTGTGGAAGAACCCCGGAATCAAACTGTGTCGGAACGCACCATACTCCTTTTAAAAATCCTCTTAATTCAAGACATTCTCGCTTACTGCCACATTTACCACTACATTAGCACACTGCATTAAACATTTCCCATTTAGTATAAGCCCGCTTATTAATTCGGTGGTATTGAATTTTCTAATATATTCGTTTCCGTTTAATATGCAAGCGTGATAGACACGAGTTCGCGCAAGTCACTGCCGTTCACTCGACTGATTTGAAGACGAGACGTAGCGTTCAAGCTAATCATAAAAGTTCATATTTTGCTTCAATGTCTGCTACATCAAATCTGTCATGTCAGCCGAATAAAAGACTGGCCTTTCCAAAATCACGAATGTCCACAAAAGTTAATATAAACCTGCGTCGGCTTTTAGTTTTATGGATTTTCTAAAATTCAGTTACATTTTCAAGGGAATTCGGAAGGGAAACCACTGACAACGCCAAACGGGGACTGAAAACCATGTTAATCCAGGACTAAACCTTGGACTTAACCAGGTTTAATCGGTGTCTAGACCAAAGACTAAAACTGGGATTACTAAGGGGTCAAACCACGACATAAACCAGCGCTAAATCCGAAAAACACAGGACTAAACCAGGGTTAAATTGGGATTAAAAGTTGTATTAAACCAAGACTAAATAAAAACAGAAAGAGCCGCAAAAAGCACAATTTAAAACCAACATTAGCTGTTTTTATGTCTTGCTTAAAAAAAAAAAAAAAAAAGTCCAAAACAGTACCTGCGAGGACACCGACACGGTAGACATGTTCTTGACCGGCGACAGTGCGCTCTTCCCGGGTAAAAGCAAAACAAATCCTCCGTCGGTGTCTGGCTCCAGAAGCTCCGAGCAGCGCCTCCGAGTGTGTGCTCTCTGCCCGCCGCCCTGCGTCCGTGTGCGGGCTGCTGCGGGTGAGTGCGGGGGGGACCGAGGAATGAAAGAGGCGGGCACAGGACAGAGGAGGAGAGAGGAGCGCCCCGGGGGCCCCTCGCTGCTGCTGCTGCTGCTGCCCCGGGGCCCCACGCTACTGGATTAAAGTGTGATCTGAAAGAGAGAGAGAGAGAGAGGTCTGACAGCAGCACGGAGCCAGGGCCCGAGTCACAGCAGCAGAGGGGGCCACACATCAACTCCAGGGGCCACACTTCAACTCCAGTGTTCAGCTGTACGCAAAAATGGACCCCAAATATAAACTACATTTTGGTGTTAATCCTGGTTCAGACCTGGGTTATTCATGGTTTAGACCTGGTCTAAACTTGGATTTTTTGCATGGTTAAGTCCAGGTTGGATTATTCATGGTTTGGTTTGGGTTAAGTCCTGGTTTAGACCTGGATTATTCATGGTTTGGTTTGGGTTAAGTCCTGGTTTAGACCTGGATTATTCATGGTTTGGTTTGGGTTAAGTCCTGGTTTAGACCTGGTTTAGTCCTGGTTTAGACCTGGTTTAGTTCAGTATCTTGGCTTCTTTTTATGCGTTTTGGTTTTCCCTGCGTTGCAGACTGTGTTTGAACCTGGACTTGGACCTGCTCTGTGTGTCTGGACCTAGACTTGGTCCTGCTCTGTGTGACTAGACCTG
This sequence comes from Bostrychus sinensis, assembly GCA_020698575.1. Taxonomy (NCBI): domain Eukaryota; kingdom Metazoa; phylum Chordata; class Actinopteri; order Gobiiformes; family Eleotridae; genus Bostrychus; species Bostrychus sinensis. The sequence goes on from CM036251.1 coordinate 4,527,620, forward strand.
GACTTGGACCTGATCTGTGTGTCTGGACCCGGTCTTGGACCTGGTCTGTGTGTCTGGACCCGGTCTTGGACCTGGTCTGTGCGTCTGGACCCGGCCTTGGACCTGGTCTGTGCGTCTGGACCCGGCCTTGGACCTGGTCTGTGCGTCTGGACCCGGCCTTGGACCTGGTCTGTGCGTCTGGACCCGGCCTTGGACCTGATCTGTGCGTCTGAACCCGGTCTTGGACCTGATCTGTGTGTCTGGACCCGGTCTTGGACCTGGTCTGTGCGTCTGGACCCGGTCTTGGACCTGGTCTGTGTGACTAGACCCGGTCTTGGACCTGGTCTGTGCGTCTGGACCCGGTCTTGGACCTGGTCTGTGTGACTAGACCCGGTCTTGGACCTGGTCTGTGCGTCTGGACCCGGTCTTGGACCTGGTCTGTGTGATTAGACCCGGTCTTGGACCTGGTCTGTGTGACTAGACCCGGTCTTGGACCTGGTCTGTGCGTCTGGACCCGGTCTTGGACCTGGTCTGTGTGACTAGACCCGGTCTTGGACCTGGTCTGTGCGTCTGGACCCGGTCTTGGACCTGGTCTGTGTGACTAGACCCGGTCTTGGACCTGGTCTGTGCGTCTGAACCCGGTCTTGGACCTGGTCTGTGCATCTGGACCCGGTCTTGGACCTGGTCTGTGTGACTAGACCCGGTCTTGGACCTGGTCTGTGTGACTAGACCCGGTCTTGGACCTGGTCTGTGCGTCTGGACCCGGTCTTGGACCTGGTCTGTGTGACTAGACCCGGTCTTGGACCTGATCTGTGCGTCTGAACCCGGTCTTGGAGCTGGTCTGTGCGTCTGGACCCGGTCTTGGACCTGGTCTGTGTGACTAGACCCCGTCTTGGACCTGGTCTGTGTGTCTGGACCCGGTCTTGGACCTGGTCTGTGTGACTAGACCCGGTCTTGGACCTGGACTTGGTCTTGTATTATGCCGCTCTGGTCCTGGGGCGGTCTGTGCCATTTCAATTACTGCTGCTCTGTGAGATGGAGATGTGCTCCTGCGGCTGTTCCAGCGTCTCACACCACCCTCCCTCCTCTCTCCTCCCTCCTCTCCTCAGACCGGGTTCTAGACCAGGACTAAACCAAGGACTTGACCAGGTTTAGTCCATGTCTAAACAGGGGCTTAAATTGGGATTAGACCAAAGAATAATCCTGGTCTAAAACTAAGATTACATTGGGTTAAAATCGGCTTCAGTCTAAACTGGGTCTAAACCTGAACTTAACCAAAGTCCAGGTCTAAACCAGGACTTAGACCGGTCTCTGGACTCCCTACATGTGTGGTCTTGTATTCTCTTCTTGGGCCTGATCCAGGACTTAGACCAGACTAAACTGTGAAGAATCCACAGAAACATTAATAGTTTACTGACCCCTTGTGGCTGGAGTTAGTATCTCACAGTGGTACAGGATTTTACAATTTTAACATTTTTGGATCCAGACGAGTTTTCTAGACTAGGACTAAGTCCAGGGACTTGACGAGTTATAATCTGTGACTAAACAAATCTTAAATCTTGACCATACCAAAGACTAATCCAGGTGTAAAACTGGAATAACACTGGGGTAAAATCAGTTTCAATCCATGACATAAACCAGCGCTAAAATCCAAAAACATGGGACTAAAATTTGGGCTAAATTCTGGCACTAAACCGGGACTAAAAGTAGCAATAAAAAAAAAAAAAAAAAAAGTAGATAATAGATAATAGATAATAGATGTTTTTATGAACCACAACGCACTTAAATCTCAAGAATCCACTAAAACATTTGTGCCTTTACTGACCCCTTGTGGCTGGAGTTAATATCTCAGTTATCTAATTATTTATTTAAGTGAAATATCAATGAAATGTACATTATAAACATACTTATTATTATATATTTTTATGTAAATATGGCTTTACTGAAACTATTCTTCCTCTGTAGACACAACTTTCCCATTAACTCAGAAGATTAAGGCTCACCATAGTTTAATCTTATCTCCCATATTTGAAAACTCAACTTTTTCCCCATAAATACATAACTTATATACCACTGATGTTACACATTTATATTAATATAAATAACTAAAATTGTAGACAATAAAAATGTGTTTAATGTGCTGTTTCCGAGAATATTTATAGGATTCCAGTATTGTAGTAAAACAGAAATGATAACGATAACAATACAGTAACTGATTTTTTTTTCCTATGATACAACTACATTGATACACATGACCTTGTATCGAATCGGATCGTTTTCTAGGAAGTGAATATTGATACACCTGAAGTATCGATCGATAATATCGGAAATATTGAAATTAGAAATTTGTACGTTAAAATAAAACCAGATAGGGCTTTTTGGAGATACATTTTTTGTTTTTAATTAAATAAAATGTTATATTCAACTTTTCTTCACTCTCTGTCTGCTGGACATAATCAACCCCGGCCGCGGTGCAACATTTGAGAGTAAACTTTTGTGATTTATGGCAAAAAGTTGCTGTATCAATTATCGATACGAAGGTGTTGAATCGTATTGAATCGTATCGATCCAAATTAGCCAATATCGTTCTTGAATCGTATCGAAACACTTCTAATTGATACATATCATATCGTTTCAAAAACACATCGTTACACCCCAATGTAAAATATGAATAAAAAGCTTTAAAGCGGCTGAATATTTTAATAAAAAAAATATATAAAATGAAAAAAAGATGTCTTGCTGGAAGTAAAATGGTCTTAAAAATGTATTCCCATAAACTTAAAATAAACAGAAACCCTGCTGTACCTGGATACTACAGTGTTTCTGTTTGAAACCACATGAATACAGGTTGTTTGTTGTTGTTAGCACCAGGGCTAATGCTTTTGTTATTCATGTCTTTCTCTTTAATGAGGGACCAAGCTGTGGGACAGGGACCCCCTCGAGGACCGGAGGGACCTGAAGACCCTGCCCTGAGTCACAAAGGCTCAGACCTGTATTGTTCCAAAGAGAGCTGCTGTTGATTAAAAACAAAAGTACTGTGGACGATAACAAACCTGAGGTGGAAAGGAACTGGTTCAGTAATCTGTAAAGTTTATTTTAGAGGAAAACTGATGTCGCTGAAGTAAAGTCTCTAACTGAGGATTCAAGAGAGCGTCATGGTTTGGTGCACACAGAGATTCTCAAAGTTTTCACACTAAAGTAAAATATTTGGACATGAGGCTCACTAAACAAGGACGAAAACAGGACTAAACCAAGATTAAAACGGGACTAAACCAGGACTACACTGGGACAAAGTAGTAGTAGTACTTGAACTGCAAAAGACTCCTGAGTACCACCAGGAGAAGTACCACCAGTGAGACCTATACCACAGTTTGAGAACCACTGGTGTAGTAACAGTGGTAGCAGTAGTTTTAGCAGCAGTGGTCAGAGGAAAGTATCAGCTCATGTAGCAGTAGTAATAGTAGTAGTAGTAGTAGTAGTAGTAGTAGTAGTAGTAGCAGCAGCAGTAGTAGTAGTGGTAGTAGTAGTAGTAGTAGTAGTAGTAGTAGTAGTAGTAGTAGTAGTAGTAGCAGCAGCAGTAGTAGTAGTGGTAGTAGTAGTAGTAGTAGTAGTAGTAGTAGTAGTAACAGTAGTAGTAGTAGTAGTAGCAGTAGTAGCAGTGGTAGTAGTAGTAGTAGTAGTAGCAGTAGTAGTAGTAGTAGTAGCAGTAGTAGCAGTGGTAGTAGTAGTAGTAGTAGCAGTAGTAGTAGTAGTAGTAGCAGTAGTAGCAGTGGTAGTAGTAGTAGTAGTAGCAGTGGTAGTAGTAGTAGTAGTAGTAGTAGTAGTAGTAGTAGCAGTAGTAGCAGTGGTAGTAGTAGTAGTAGTAGCAGTAGTAGCAGTGGTAGTAGTAGTAGTAGTAGCAGTAGTAGCAGTGGTAGTAGTAGTAGTAGTAGTAGTAGTAGTAGTAGTAGTAGTAGCAGTAGTAGCAGTGGTAGTAGTAGTAGTAGTAGCAGTAGTAGTAGTAGTAGTAGCAGTAGTAGCAGTGGTAGTAGTAGTAGTAGTAGCAGTAGTAGCAGTGGTAGTAGTAGTAGTAGTAGCAGTAGTAGTAGTAGTAGTAGCAGCAGTAGTAGCAGTAGTAGTAGCAGTAGTAGTAGTAGTAGTAGTAGTAGTAGCAGTGGTAGTAGTAGTAGTAGTAGCAGTGGTAGTAGTAGTAGTAGTAGCAGTAGTAGTAGTAGTAGTAGCAGTAGTAGCAGTGGTAGTAGTAGTAGTAGTAGCAGTAGTAGCAGTGGTAGTAGTAGTAGTAGTAGTAGTAGTAGCAGTGGTAGTAGTAGTAGTAGTAGTAGTAGTAGTAGTAGTAGTAGTAGTAGTAGTAGTTACAGCTGCACAGGAGTGGACCTCGGTCCCTCAGAACATCAGAGAGATGAGAGCCTATATTCTGTTCAAAAAACATTAAAAAAACGCATCAAACATGTCTGCATTAACAATACTAATGACTTTCCACTGACTAACCACACTAGCACTGTGTTTTCTCTTGAAGTGGATGTTCTGGAACAGCTGTTGACTGTTGTCTTGTGTGATGCCTGTGTTTTGCTTGTCTTTTCTGAACACTTTAGTTGACAGTGTTTGTTTTATCTGTTTTTAATGTTTTTCTATAGTATATTGTAATTTTCATTGGATAATATTTTTGCTCTTGTTTTTAGGGAGACAGCTTTGCCATCTGTCCAGGGACAACAGATGAAAAATAGCCTTTTGGCTAATTCTGGTGCATTTGCAGCAATGCTATTAATGTACACTGTCCCTGTCAAATAAACCAATAAATAAAATAGTAGCAGCAGCAGTAGTAGTAGTAGTAGAAGTAGCAGTAGTAACAGTGGCAGTAGTAGTAGTAGTAGTAGTAGCAGTAGTAACAGTGGCAGTAGTAGTAGTAGTAGTAGTAGCAGTAGTAACAGTGGCAGTAGTAGTAGTAGTAGCAGTAGTAACAGTGGCAGTAGTAGTAGCAGTGGTAGAAGTAGTAGTAGTAGAAGTAGTAGTAGTAGTAGTAGTAGTAGTAGTAGTAGTAGTAGTAGAAGTAGTAGTAGTAGTAGTAGAAGTAGTAGTAGTAGTAGTAGTAGTAGTAGTAGTAGTAGTAGTAGTAGTAGTAGAAGTAGTAGTAGTAGAAGTAGTAGTAGTAGAAGTAGTAGTAGTACTAGTAGAAGTAGTAGTAGTAGAAGTAGTAGTAGTAGTAGTAGTAGTAGTAGTAGTAGTACTAGTAGAAGTAGTAGTAGTAGTAGTAGAATATTACTAAATGTAAACTAAACCTCAGTATTTTCTTGTGTATTGTTGTTTAGTGACCTCTAGTGGTGACCTGCCAAAATAAAGCCTTGAGTCATGAACCAAGGTTTACAAACTAAATACTAGTAATGGGAGTATTTGTATCGATACTCACAAATACTCATTTGAGTATCGAGTATTTGATTAAAGTATGGATACTAATGAATACATCTGAAATAAAAACACATGCATCACTTGGGGGCGACCTACTCTCGTGTTCTGTGCCGGAACTCCCCCACACAGCAGCATTTTGGTTTGGTCCATCCACATCATGTGACAGGAAGTTAACAGTTTTCATTACTGTGCACATTAACTTATTTATTTTATACTGTGTACATTCAAATGATTAAATGCTCAGTATTAGTCATGGGATTTGTCTTCAAGGGAAACAATTTTTTGAATGAAATGTCACCCATAAGAAATCATAAGTGTTGGGTATCGGTATCGGCTACATTTTCCCCAAAAGTAATCAGTATCGTATCGAATTTAAAAAGTGTGGTACCGCCCATCATTATTAAATACCAAAAGTGTACAGCCTCTTAAGAATGGTTTGACATTAACTTTTTCTGTCACTGTGGCTCGTCTTTGTCAGTGAGTGTTTTACAAGCCACATTTTAATTAGTTTCTGTGAATATTTTATTGTACAATAAGTCAAAGAGTACAAAGTCAAGAGTGTCGTGGCCCCTTAAATTTCCCAAAATCCCATGCGGACCCCCAACTTTACAACTTCCCTTCATGTTTTTCTACATATATTTCTATAAAAAAGTGTAAAAAATTCACAGACTTTTGGCTAAAACGTATTTAAAAGTAATATTTTTAAGCTAACTGTAATTCATTTCAAACTGAATTTAATTTTATGTACTTAATATAGGCAGCCTCTGGGGGCCCCGGACCCCACTTTGGGAACCACTGGCTTAAAGAAATGTAAAATAAGTTTAATGTATGGACAGGGATTTATCAGATTAATAAACAGGTTTACCTCGACAGAATAATCTTATCTCTGTCCATGTGGTGTCCTCTAAAACATGTTATTTTGTTAATTTAAAAAAATCTTTAATAACAATCAGGGCTTGAAATTAACTTTTTTACTCATTGGCCTCTGTTACAAGTTCTTTTTAAAAGTTCAAAAGCCAATTATGGTTTTTAAAAGCAGAATTTAATTAGTTCAAATGTTTATTTTATTATTTTATAGTATTTTTTAGCATACAGAAGCTTAATGACATGATGAGCTTGGTTTTATCAAATATATGGGTTTACCTAGACAGAATAAATTACAACTTTTTGCATGTGGTCTATCTTAAAATGTGTTTTTTTTCTCAGATCAAGATGAAATACTGCAGTATATTAGGTGCTCTCTCAAACATACAGGGCTTAATCTTAAACATGATTTTGTTTGTGGCCCACCAAATGACACATGCACATAAATAAACAGCATATAAAATAATAAAAATGAGAAATGAATTAATCACAAATCTCTTCCTTTATTAGAACAAGGTCTATTGTATACGGAAGAGGATTGGGGCCACTGTAAAAAAATATTTTTGAGGGTTGAATTCTGAGATTAAAGTCAGAAGTATGGGTGCCTGTAAGGACGGAGAGAAAAAAAAGAAAAGAAAAAAAATGAGTACAAAATCCCTACAATAAACTGTATAAATGCACTTGTTAACATTGTCTTTGTTTCATTAACTTAAGATTTCTGAAAATACATTTTTAATACGCTCAGTGATAGAAGACGGACCGTCACCTTGGCAACAATAAACAAAGCGCAAATCCTAAAATCAGGGAACTAAATTAATACAAAGTGACTATTTCCAAAAGTACAACTGCCTCTTCTGTGACATCTCGTTCAGTTTCTATGTTAGTCCTTACAGGCACCCATACTTTTGACTTTTTTCTCAGAATTCTGACTTTAATCTCAGAACTCAACCCTCAAAAATATGTTTTTTCTTACAGTGGCCCTAATCCTCTTCTGTTATTGTAGCAAACGAACCAATAAATAAATAATTTTGAAGAATAAATAGGAATAAATAAAGGAGTGCAAAATAACCTTTATCCAGTGCTTTTTTTTTCTTCTTTTTTTCCACCCTTCAGCACCACTTTTAAATTTTCTTTTAGGGCCCATTTGAGTCTTTAACATTACATTAATATTATAAGTTGCAAATCAATATGAACTTCACAAATGCCACTAGTAATTGAAAAAGTGGGACTAACCAAAATGGAAATCTCCCAGCCCAGAATCCATAAAATCCTCAGATCAGGACACTCTCATTGTTGATGTTTTGAGTGTATTTTGGGTTTGTTTGTTTGTTATTGTGTGTCCAGGTCCTGGCGCGTCCCGCAGAGCACACAGAGGCCCCGCCGTGCGTCTCTGACCTTTATGTTAATGTCCCTGTGTCTGATGTGAGGGATATAATGAACGCTCTCACCCCGGGCCGTTGTGTGTCGGTCTGAAGGAGGGACGGGGGGGTGACGGAGGCCCTGCGGGGACATAAAGGTGACAGACAGACAGCGGGACGTCCTGACATCGCTGCGGGGCACAAACCAGCAGCTCTTTGTTCGAAAACCGACCAATCACTGAGCTGCTATAGAATAGAGAGTGATGTTTTTTTGGAATAATCTTTATGTTTTTCTAGGTACAGAAGGAAACCCAGCTCCACACAGTCTGGGAATCAAACCCGAGACCTGCTTGCTGTGAAGCGACGGTACTAACCACTCTGCCATCATGCTGCTGTTTCTGTAACTGTCAAACTGTGCACTGTGGGAGAAGAAGCACACACTTTTTTTTTTTTTTACCTATTGGTCTTTATGTAACACTGCTCTACAAATGTTTGGACTCGATCTGCTTCCGAGATAAAAGTGGCTAAATCTCATTTATTTTGATAATTCATTCATTCATTCATTCATTCATTTTCTACCGCTTATTCCCGTGAGGGGTCGCGGGTGACTGGAGCCTATCCCAGTAACTTTGGGCCGTAGGCGGGGTCCACCCTGGACAGGGGCCAGGTTGTCGCAGGGCTGACACAGAGACGAACACAGACAGACACCTAACACCTAACACATGCATGTCTTTGGACGGTGGGAGGAACCCGGAGAGAACCCACGGTAACACGGGGAGAACATGCAAACTCCACCCAGAGAGTGCGTGTGATGGTGTGTATTGGTCCGCCTGGGGCTCGAACCCACGACCTCCTTGCACCCCTATTATTTTGATAAGATGAACTGAAAATCAATGATAACTGTGCTGTTAGCTATGTATTCAAGATATTTAATGATATTGTTTCACATCAAAATCGCATCTGTTTATACAATAGATTTAGGCATTTTTGCTTAAAAATAATATTTATATTTTGAAAATATTTAATTTCTCTACATGCATGCATTTTGTCCACTTCCAAGAGAGAGATTTCTGCAAATAAAAACAAAACATTTTATGTCAAAACTCTAGCCATATTAAAATGAATGTATTGAATGTGCAGCTTTCAGATAGAACTGGTTGCTTGTAGACACTGTACCTTCTGATAAACTACCGTTTTTGCCTTATGTTGCATAAATTTCCTATTTTGACCCAATACTGTTTCTTGGAAACTATAGCAATCTGCACTTCTCACTTACTTTTTCTTTATTAGTGACCTAATCCAAGAAAAAATTCACTACTTTTGTTCCAAAACCATTTTGCTGTAGACCAGTGTTATTTGAGTCCAGCCACTAGGGGTCACCAGCCCATGTTTTGTTTGTGCCAGTCCCAACCCTGGATAAATGAAGAGGGTAAAACCAGTTAAATGCTGCTGGATTTTCATTTCTCCCACCCAGTCATGTCGGCTGGTTGAATTTTATAAACCGTTAGAAGTTAGGCCTGCATTGCTGTTGCTTTGCTGAAGTCGACCTCATTCAGTTTATAATAATTCATCTTAATTAAAAAATAAACCTGTGACCTCAAATCCACAGAGATCCAGTTAATTCTGCCTTAACCTTTTTCTTTCTAATGTTTGGTAAATTCCTCTCCATATAAAAGCAAATATGTTTCATTATGCATGTTGTATACAATAAAAATATACACAAAAACTAATTAAACTGTGGCGAGTAAAAACACTCACTGGCTAGCAACTTTTGACAAAGACTAACCACGATGGCCAGTGAGCAAAAAAAGGAAATGTCAAGCCCTGGTTGTGTCACTGTCAGGAAGGGCATCCAGCATAAAACCTGAAATGTTAAGTTGGAAATTAATTTAGGATTGACAGGAAATGCTGAAAGGAACGAAAAAGAAACTTGTGTGAGGAAGGGCATCACAGCCTTTACTGTACAGTCTCCTCCTTTAAATACTTAGGAGTGTAAATTGATATTCATGCAGCAACAGTCTCCATTTTCTCTTCGGTGTTTGTAAAAACATCGTGTTAGGTTTTTACAGGACAACCACAGAGTCCAGCTGCTTTGGAAACCTCACAGTTAAATCTAAAACTCTCAGCCTGGAGAAGACCACTCACCCCACAGCACCTGGCGACTGACAGGCAGGCTGTAAACTCCCTGTCTGACACATCACATGTTTTTCTCAGAACATGTGCTTGGTTGGGTAGAGAGAGATCTGTTGTTTCTGAAACTTCTTCAGGCTGGGGTTGGTGGCAGATTCTATAGGGCATTAAAATCTTTGTATGAGAATTGTGTAGGGTGTGTTCAGGTTAATGATCTGTTGACTGAGTGGTTTTGTGTAACGTTTGGTGTAAAACAAGGAGATGTTTGTCCCCAAGCCTGTTTTCTCTTTTTATAAATGACTTGGCTTTAGAAATTAAACAGCTTTTTTTTTTGGTGTAAGCTTGGACAGTACAACAGTGGGCATTCTGCTTTACGCTGATGATGTAGCTCTGCTGAAACAGAGGAGGACTTACAAGCAGAGGTGTAGCCACGTGGTGGCCTGGGGTGGCCACCGCCACTGTTGGTCAGACCTCGGCCACCCCATCGGCCCCCCCTGAGAGGTCCTGCACAACGGGCTACGTAGGTCCATAATGATGCTGGTAACTGATTGACGTTACGTCTTTACGCAGCTGTTGTAAAACAACCGGTTTGACACAGAGGCTTGCAGCTAAATCCTCCTGACAGAGAAGAGCTCAAGCTTTGTGTCAGTTTTTATTTCACGTTGATAGGTTCAGGAATCACAGAGATATGCACTGTTAAAGTTTGTAAAAGCATTTAGGCTTCATTAAAAGACGCGGTTTATTACCTCTCTGCGAACAGCCGCGGTGTTTTTTTGTTTTTTGTTTTTTAGGTCCAGTGTCTCTTTTACTCAAAAACTATTACAAAAGAGATAATTATTTCCAATAACTTTGTTGTTAATTTTGATCAAAAGTAAGAGGAGAGATGGAGAAGAGCAGAGGAGAAACTACAGTTGGATGGGGACGCACTGTAAAGTTTTTGTATTAGTCCTATAATAATAATAATCTGCCATGTGCCACCACAATAAAATGACAGGACCTGGCTGGCCCCCCCAGTAAAAAAATTCTGGCTACGCCCCTGCTTACAAGCAATGTTAAATGTGTTACAAAACTGCTGCTGTAGATGGAGACTTGTCATAAATCAGGCCCAAACACAAGTTTTGCATTTTAGAAAAAAAGGTACCCCTCAAAGCCAAAAAGTTATTACATTTGGGAATTTAAATCTAGAATATGCCTCTAAGTGTAAGTATTTAGGGTTTACATTTGATGATTTCATGAATTTTGAGAGTGGAATTAAAATCTTAGCTGCTTCAGCAGAGCTCTGGGTTCTGTGATAAACAAGTTAAACATTTGTAAAGATGTTGGGAATGGAACGTACTCAGCTGTATGAAGCGTGGGTATCTCCTGTTGTAAATGATGCTGCAGGTGTGGGGGGGGGGGGGGGGGGGGCAGACAAAGCCCAGTTTTGGATGCTGTCGAAAACAGAGCTATTCATTGCTTTCTTGGTGTTCATAAGTTTGTTTCAGTTTTGGCAGCGCAGGGGGATATGGGCTGGGGTCCTGGTTTTATTCAAAGAAAATGTGAAATGGTCAGATTATGGAAGCGATTTATTCTTATGCCTGACAATAGAATAACTAAGAAAGTCTTTAACTGGAGTAAGACAAAGTCGCCCTGGGCTGCAGAGCTTGGAGCGGCACAACTTCAGTTTATATTCTATAACAGTTTGTTATGTAGCATGAAGAAGATCAGAGAAAATTTAATGTCAGTGCATGAAGAAAAATGGCTGAATGGAATAATGACTAAACCAAGGCTGCAGACATATATTCAAATAAAAAATACATTTAGGACAGAATTTTATGTCCATGCAAATTTGACGAGGAATCAAAGATCTTTGAATGCTCAGCTGCTTTTAGGAATCCTTCCTCTGGCCTTAGAAACTGAGATTTAACCAAACTTCAGAAGAAGAGCGACTCTGTGGGCTGTGTGAGTTCGGGGAAGAGATGTTTGTCCAAAAACCTGAGATGTTCTGGAGCTCTGATGATGAGAAGATGAAATGGTTGTTTAATTTTAAAGTGTATAAATTGGGTACATTTGTTTGTAAAGCCTGAAGAAAACGGCAGTCGTGTTTATTTAGATGAAATTGTTTGGATCGTATATTTTTGTGTAGATATATTGTGCCTACTGTCTGGCAACTTTATGGTCTTTTGTTTAGTTGATAGTGTATTATAAGCCCAAGTAAAGGGCTGGGCATGTTTGAATGCAAGACACAATAATAAATTCATTCATTCATTCATTCATTGTGCTGATGAGTTCAGGGAGGTTTAGGACTTTTCTGTGCCCTAATCATCCGTTCACCCCTCTCTCAGTCAAACTGCTCAGTGAACGGTGAGCAGGGGGTGAACATTAACAGGAGGCTAAGCTGAGGCTCAGTTTGTTTGTATCTGGGTACAGGACATGTTCCTAAATATGAATGTATTTGCAGTACTGTATTTTCCGGACAATAAGTCGCTCTGGAGTATAAGTCGCACGAGCCAAAAAATGCTCAATGAAGAAGAAAAAAACTTTTATAAGTCACACTGGACTATAAGTCGCATTTTTGGGGGGAAATTTATTTAACAAAATTCAACACCAAGAACAGACATTTCATGTTGAAAGTCAAGTTATAGTAATAATAGAATAGAGAACAACAGCTGAATAGGTGTGCGCTATGCTAACGTAACACATTGATGGTTATTCAGCTACATGAAGCATAAACAACGAACTGAATAGGTGTCTCGTATGTTAACGTAATATATTAACAGTTATTCACATAACTATAGCATAAAGAACATAATATAACAAGTTCACCAAACTCACCATCTCACTCCTAATCGCTAAATCCTTTAAATTCTTCATCCTCGGTGTCGCTTCTGAACAACTCCGCCAACTCCGGAGGTAGACGAAGCGCCGCTTCCTCCTCTGCGTGGCTGTCGTCAGACTCAGCATCAGTTCCATTTCCAATTATTCCGCTCTTTCTCAGTTGTCTTTATAGCCTAAGTTGTTAGTGGTAATGTTTACATTTTAAATTGTCAGTGGTTTAGGTGCAGCAGATGCTGGTACACAAGCCTAGAGCGCCCTCTGGTGGCTGTCAGTGTGAAAATAACCAACACCTGAAATATTTTAATATATAAGTCACACCTGAGTATACGTCACACCCCTGGCCAGACGATGGAAAAAAGTGCGACTTATAGTCTGGAAAATATGGTAATGTGTTTCTTTGCACATCGATACTATATGGATGTATGGATGTATGGATGTATGGATGTATGGATGTATGTTTTTATTATGTAAGCCAGGAGTCTAACCAGATGCTCAGGAGCCACCAGTGGCTCTCAAACACTTTCCAAGTGGCTCCCAAAGGTTTTATGAATCCTACATAAGACATGAGGAGTTTTTTATCACTCAGGAAACCAACTTGTGTCTCTATGAAATCAAATTCTTAGGTGCCTGCCCCCTTCGTGAACAAAACAATTATTCGCCAATTAGTCGTCAATCTAACAGTTGCCTGATGAGTCAGCTGTGGAGCATGTGCAGAGCAACTACAGCCTGCCTCAGTGTCGCGGGTTTGCGTCTGGACTCCAACACTTTACCAAATGTCTCTCCCTGCTCTACCCAATGATTTCTTGTCACTACTGCACTGTTCACTGTCTAATAAAGCCTTAAAATGTCCAATAACTGCGACCCCTATGAAGATAAATAAATCAATGTCAGAAGCCATGAGTAGCTCTCTGCCATTTTTATTTTGTAAAAGTAGCTCCCAGGAGAAAAAAGGTTGTAGAGCCCTGTTGTAAGCTTCAGTGAACTGTACTGCAGCACTGCCCTTTTCCAAGACACCTAATCAGTGATCTGTCTGCTGGCATCACGACGTAAAAACAGTTGAACAGACTCAGACTGCAGCCGTGTAAAGAAAGGTCTGACGTTTACTGAAGTATTTACAGAAACAGAAGCTTCAGGTGAAATGGCAGTGTTAAGGCTTTAGGTTCAACTCACAGACAAACTCTTACAAAGACAGAACAGGACTAAACATCATTTAAACAGGCGTCCTCCAGTCACATGACCTCAGTCACATGACCTCAGTCACATGACCTCAGTCACATGACCTCATGTCCACTTTCACTTATCGTCTCTCTACAGTAATGAAAGAAAAAACAGATTTAACTTCACAGAAGTCGATCAGAAAAACATCCACAAGGCTCCTACACAGAAGATATTTGTAACCCATTACTTTAGACCAGTGGTTCTCAAACTGTGGTTCGTGTCCCACAGGTGGTACGCAGGAATCTCTGGGAGAAGCAGCTTAGTTCAAGTTTAGTCCAGTTTTTGTCCTGCTCTGGTTGAGGCTTTGATGAGTGGACCACTATTTAGTCCTGTTTTTTTTTTTTTTTTTTTTTTTTTCGCGTAATGGTTTTGAAGATTAGAGAACTTTTATTTTAAAATTTTTTTTAAGATGGCATAGAAACTTTTTTAGATACCAACATATTTTACAGCTATCTTTCCCAAATGTTTTACCTCCTAACTAATGTAAAGTCACATGCTTTTATAAGACTCTGATAACAAATCAACCTTTGGTTGATTTCGGTCGATTAATTGCTGCACTGGGCAAAACTTTGGTCGACTACAGCCCTGTGCTTTAGACTAATGTTTGCATGGTTCTCTATGAATTTATATTTCAACTTTTTAGTTTAGTAGAATTAAATGCCTTTCTTAGGTTGCAGTATTTTATTGGCGACAGTCAATCGACAGAGGCGACAGAGTTTTTAAGAATGTAAAAAAAGTAAATAAAAATATGTCCTCTCTTATATTTGTTTATAAGTTTGTTTAATGTCAAATTTGTGCTTTTTTCTGTCTCTGTTTCTCTTTTTTCTGCTGTTTTGTGGAGTGAGCAGTTGGAAGATGTCTTTTACTTGATTTAATTTAATGTAAGTGACTTGGACCAAAGGGTGGTAAAACTAGACAAACATTGTAAGGGCTGCTTTAGATACATTTATATGGCTATGGGGTACTCCATACTTTTTCATGCTTGGTAACTAATTATTCAGTTTTAAAAGCTGTGTAGGAGCCCTGAGTGAAGAATAAAGTCAAAGACAGAGGCAGTAAAAAGACTTCACACTCAGAAATATCTCGTGGCAAATGTCTCAACAAACAAACATCACAACACATCACAAATACTTTCTTCTCATAAAAGCTAAATCTCTGCAGAGGCGGGGAGTCATGAGTCTTATTTACTTACTCTTATTTATTTACTGCAGTAACTGTTCTGAAGTAACAGTACTCAAGTACTCGAGTACAGTTTTTGGCGTCTGTACCCACGTTTATACATCACCTCCATGTTGGGCTCAAAAGCTTCAAAAAGTGAAAAGATTTTGTTGTTTGTGTTTCTTGTTCTGACTTTATCATTTCATAAAGATGTCCTTTATTTACTTTATTTATAATTTTAATTTTAATTTTAATTTTAATTTTAATTTTAAGGGGGGCACTGTTGCAGAGCAGTAAGTTCGATCCTTGGGTGGGTACAGTCTCTGTGTTACTGTGGGTTCTCTTCAGGTACTTGGTGCATGTGTGGGTGAATTGGTGACCCCTAGTGAGTGAATGTGGGAGTGAATGGTTGTCTTCCGTGTGTCTCTCTGTGTCGGCCCCAAGACTAACGGGCCCCTGTCCAAGGGGGTCCCCTGCCTATGGCCCAAAGTTACTGGGAGAGGCTCCATTACCTGTGACTTCTAATGGGAATGAGCAGAAGAAGATAAATTCATTAATTTAA
The DNA here is from genome assembly GCA_020698575.1 of Bostrychus sinensis. Classification (NCBI taxonomy): domain Eukaryota; kingdom Metazoa; phylum Chordata; class Actinopteri; order Gobiiformes; family Eleotridae; genus Bostrychus; species Bostrychus sinensis. Next base: position 4,543,109 of record CM036251.1, read on the forward strand.
ACAATTATTGATTGAAAAGTGTCTCATTATTTTATGTTTGTTTGTCTGATCACAGCAGAACTAAAACAGAAATGAGACGTTACTCCAAACAGTTACTGAGTACTGGAGTTGTTTTTTTACCTAATATTTGATTACTTAAAAAATGTAAAAGTAACTATTTGTACAACGACTTTTTACTTCTTCTTGAGTAATATTATTCTGAAGTAACAATACTTTTACTGGAGTACAAGTTTTCTTCCCACCTCTGCAAATGAGAGTTACTTACCTCACTGTGACAGGAAGCCTGGTTAAAGACCAGGGACGTACAGATTTAGGAGACGCTGCGGTGTATTTACTGTTCCATAAACGTATTAGCAAACTTCCATCGTAGGTAACGTTATAAGGCTTTTGCTTCATTAATTGGCCTCGCCACAATAATCCACAACAGGTAAGGACTGAGCCTCGCTAAAGACACTCGACATGACGAAACATATAAAAGCAGACATTAAACATTAGATTAATTAGTTCAGTGCATATATAAAGTCCATTTGAAACTGCTGAGACCAAGTGCAGCATTTGACCTTCAGGCTTCAGTCCATGGAGTTTGTCCCATTAGAGAAGATGTGATGGGCTGGAACTGTGTGGCTGTATAAGAGAGAGGTTTGGAGAAGCAGACAGGAGCTGAAGCTAAAGAATCCTTGGTTTAGATGAGTTGAAGGAGGTTATGACAATTAAAATGGGATTAATCAATGTCTGTTCATTTAAAGGGGCTATATTCTGCAAAATCAACTTTCTCCCATGTTATAATGTTGTTCCCTGGAGTTTCTGAGGCCTCAAAACGCTCAGTTGCACGAACCCCCGCCCACTCCAGGAAGCACTGACCAATCAACAAGCCCTCTACATCCAGTCTGCTCTCATTCATTTATCCAAAAAACTGTGTACAGCTCTGTTTCCACTGATTCCTCACAAACATTTTACATTTTTAAGGAAGTGAAGTTCCTTTTATTCTTTAAATTATTTTCAAAAGACCGCAACACTCTGCCCTCTGCTGATCTCTTTACCAGTTTCTTTATGACACCAGTAGAGTCCTTATTAAAATGTTTTTGTTGAAAATTGACCACAGCACCATGACACTGGTGAACAACGCCACAAATGACCTGACGTCTTAAAGATGCAAAGGGCTTTAATTCAGTCATCAATAAATGTGCAGTGCTTGAAAACTTTGGTACCTCTCGAACGTCACTCTAGTGAACACTGCATTGTTGCTGTCAATGCTTATTATTCAGCATAAAAAATAATTAACAATTTAAAATTAAATCCAAAAAGCTGTATTCAAAACTCTAAATATAACATTGCCCACACTGGTCATAGTCCAACCATGACTCAGAGGAACAGCGACACACATGACTCCTGCAACAACTAAACACATTTCTTTTAAAACCAAAATTGTCCAGTTTAAACCTTTTTTTTTTTTTTACATCAAATTATTTTCCTATAAAGATGACATCAGTTCCTCCAGGACATTTTCTGGAATGTACATTTGTGGCAAGTGTCATGGGGCAAGTCATATAGTTACCAAAAAAAAAAAAAAAAAGACAGCATCCCCAATTTCTGTCATGTTGATGTCACTCATGGATCTGATTCTCTCAAACTTTTGACACTAAATAGAGAAAATGTAACTCTGTATAGAAAGGAACAATATATATCCGTAACATTACTCTTGAAATGTTACTGCGCATGTTCCCAGGTTTATCCGTGTAAATTATCACCTAAAAATCAGCTTGTCTCAAACGTAAGACAGCACAGTGGTTAGGATTCTTTGTTTTGCTCCTGTCTCCTTTTCCAAACCAACATCACTGCTACAAACCATCATCACTTTTATGGCAATCTGGAGTTTCCAAAGCACAGATCCAGGGTTTTAAAAGTTATAAAAACAAGTCAAGTTCATGATGTCCTCAGAGTCTAAAAGCTTTCAGTACAAGTCTTTAAAAGGTTTTGGATAGTCAAACATGAGATAATCCATGTAGTAAAAGTCGTACACTTTCTGTCTCTCTGTGGCGTTGAGCTGAGCGAAATATTCCTGCGTTATTTTTGCTGAAGTCCTTTCGGCGAGCGGGTTTCTGTCTTTGAAATCCGGGAAGGTGAGGTTTTTGGGAGCGCCGATATTACGCAACAAGAAATTCGCCTCTTTTTCCAGATTTTCGAATTTCCCGATGAAGTTAAAGCGCATGAGACACGGGCTGCACATCTGGCTCACGGGCTCCCAGTGTATGTCCATGCCCACTGGCCTCCGGACGTCCAACAAGTACTGCACGAATTCGCGAAAAGTCACTCCGGCGCCCGTTCGAAGCGCGGCTCTCGAAGCATTAGCGCGATATTTCGAAATTATCGGACGTCCGAAGACAGGATGGTAATAGGAATTCGGGCTTTCGAACTTGTCCCGAAAGGCGGAGACCAGTCGCTCGAACGGCTCGCGCACAAACAAGATTTTGGTGTACGCGGAAAGCCGTTTGGCGATGCTAGCTCTGTCGTACGCCTCCAGCCGTCGCAGTTTGTTGCCGTAGTGCGCCTTGTCGTGTGGGATGTCCCGAGTGGAGCGCGCCTTGCCGTTGAGAACCATTAGCACGCGTTTCCAATTCGAACATCCGGATTTGGGGACTTCGCAGTACAGCAGGCGGTGGCGGTCTTCGACGTAAACGCGAGCCACTTGCCGTTGAGAAATCCGTCGTGAGGAGATCCCAGGTTGGTATCGGGAGCAGACGTCGTGGAGGAGTTTTCGGCGGGAGTCCTGGGCGCTGGAGAGAGCGCGGTCCTCCGGAGAGAAGGGGGCGCTGTAGGCAAAGGAGGCGGAGTAGGAGTGTTTGAGCAGAAGTTTGCGGTGGCGTTTGGTGACCGGGGGCTTGGGGCTGGGAGCAGAGTCGAACTGAAGAGGAGAAGAAGAGACGGAGGAGGAGGGGCTGGAGGAGGAGGTGTGGTCAGACACTGCATCCTGAAACACACAGAACATGGAGTATCTTTAAAATATCATCAAACTTTATTCCAGACACAGTCCATAGCATAAAAAGAGAAGAGACAAACAAATAAACAAACAAAGACATAGAAATACTTTAAAATCTTATTAAAATTTCTCAGAAAAACAAAACCATTTCTTGAACAAAACTAATAGTTAAAAGTTTTAACGGTAAATACATGGAATCTATCACTGCTACTGCCACTACTACTACTTCAACTACTACAATAACAACTACCACCAATACTGCTACTACTACTACCATCAGTACTACTAGTGCTATGACTACCACTACTTCTATTCTTGCTACTACTACTAATACTACTAATACTACTAATACTACTACTATCACTACAATTCTACTTCTGCTGCTTCTTCTACTACTTTTACTAGCCTATCAGTACTACCACTGCTACTACTAACAGTACTACTGCTATTACTACTTTTTTTACTACAACTACAAGTGCCATTAGTATTCCTATTGCTACTACTACTACCAGTTCTACTAGTGCTATGACTACTACTACTGCTATTGTACTATAACTACTCTTCTACTGCTACAAATATAGCTACTGCAGCTACTGCTACTACTACTATTACTACCACTCCAACTACTACTGTTGCTGCTACGACTACTAGTACTGTCATTACTACTACAATCAATACTACTACAATGACTAATACTACTATTCTAATTCTGGTGCTTCTTGTACTACACTGTATCACTACTACCTCTACTACTGCTGCTACTGCTAATACTACAACAACTACTGCTACAACCAAAGACACTACCAATACTACTACTATTCTACTGCTGCTACTACTACAGCTACTACTTTTACTACTGCTACTACTACTACCTCTATTTAGCTGCTACCACTACTACTACTATTGCTATTATTCTCCTACTGCCAACATTAAACTGCTACTAGTGCTACAGTTACTTCAACTAAAAATATTATCGTATTTTCCGCACTATAAGGCGCATCAAATAATAATAACAATAATAATAATAATACATTTTATTTATAAAAAGCACTTTTCATCACACTCAAAGACGCTGATTATAAGGCACACCTTCAATGAATGGCCTATTTTAAAACTGTTTTCATATATAGGGCGCACTGCATTATAAGGCGCATCCACTAGATGGCGCTGCGCTAAAGGGAATGTCAATAAAACAGTCAGATAAGTCAGTCAGTCAAACTTTATTAATAGAATACAAACCAGCGTTCTTACAACTCCCTTGTTGAAAACAATGTATTTCCAACTCCATTTGTCACAGTTCAAAGCTACATGAACAGCGTTCGAGCGCTCAGTTTTCTGTCCCCTCAATGTCGCAATTTTTCTACTGAGATGGAGCAAAGGCCGCGCCTCCTTGTTCTTTTGCGGCAGGATCCATAAACACGCCTATGGCACACATGAACAGCTGGGACTGGAATTCCCCTTTACCGTTTTTACCGCTGTCACTTCGGCGACGCCCCCTGAATACGGTAGCCATAATTAACCAACATTGATCCATATATAAGGCGCATCGGATTATAAGGCGCATCGGATTATAAGGCTTTTGAGAAAATTAAAGGCTTTTAGGTGCGCCTTATAGTGCGGAAAATACAGTATTAGAGCTATGACTAATTGCTCAAATTCTAATTTAGTTTATTTAGCTCTACTTGTAGTTTAGTTTTTTATTTAATTACCTTTGGCCAGACTGGTCTCTGATACACTTTGTGCTCTTGTGTGATACAACTGTGTGCTGCTGCTAACTGTACTGATGCTGTTGCAACAATGCAATTTCCCCACTGAGGGACTAATAAAGGTTTTCTTATTCTTATTCTTACTACTGCTACCAATTTTGTACTATAACTACTTCTTCCACTCTTACCAATTTAACTACTGCACCTACTTCTACTACTTATTTTTTCTTCCAAATGTATTATCTATTTATTTTCTGTCATTAACTAAGTCCAGATTATTATAAAATCCCTAAATAACCCTGTACTTCCCTGTGTGCTGTGCTGCTGCCAGTGTCCAGCAGGTGGCAGTGTGTCCCCGTGTTTGTCTGTGCTCTGAAATGACCTTGTGCTGAGGAAGATGCTGTGTGTGAGAGATGAGTTTTGGCACAGAGTAGTTTGGCTCACCTTCTCCAGCGGCCAACGGGGAGCCACCAGCGCCCGGGCCCCTGCAGAAACACAGAGTTAGGACAGTCAGACAACAGATGGGACAGTTTAAAATCAATTACAGGGCTTTGCGACAGGGACAGAACTACTTTTAGGTTGGACAAAGTAACTGCAAAAACCTCTTAAATTTCCACACATGACAGATCTCGTTTGTTTCTTCTTCAGGCTGCTAAAGATGGGCAAAAAAGCAGCAAAAAACAAACTTTAAATGTCCCATAGTGAATGAATGTGAGCAAAACCTAATGGCAATGAGCAAAAGTAGATGAATAAATGAAAAATAAACATTTAAAATTCAGCGTTTTAGTTTAGTGGTTCATTTAAGGCACATTATTTTGCTCAGGGTAGCTCCAGGTTTTGTCTTGTGAAATTTTAGACCTTCTTAAGACTTTTTATTGCCACTTAGAGTGAAATTTAATACCAGCACCATCAAAAACAGAACAATAATCTGTATGAATTTAACACCAAAGAATTGTACTCCTCTCTGAAACTTGAGAGTTTTATTTTGAAAGCCTAATAAAGATGAAAGAACTCCAGTGCTGCATTTAAAAAAAATCATGCTTTACAATAACATTTCTTCAGTAAATATATTTTGTTATTGTGGTGACTCCAATTTTAAGACTTAGAAGAACATAATTTAATACTCAGACACACACAGAAAGCTATTCACTCTCACATTTATTCACTATGGGACGTTTAGAGTCTTCAGTTTGGACAAAGGTGGGAAGAAGAGACGAGTATTAGGCCATTCTTACACACTGCATGATTCTGATTCTTACACAGTTTTTTGCGTTCTCTGCCCAACCTTGGCTGGATATATTCGACAACCACTCGCTTTTGCAGACAGCATTATAAATATTTTTTGACCTGTCCTTTCACACTGTGACCCGAAGTGTGGGCTCAGTGCAGAGGTGGAAGAAGCGCTCAAATTCTCAAGTACTGCTAAAATTCTGTTCTGCAAGATAATAATACTCTAGTAGAAATAATAATAATAATGCATTAGTCTTATAAAGTGCTTTTCTAGACACTTTAAGGCACTTTACAGTCACAGTGGCTGCCGTTCTGTGCTTACGGCCGCTTCAGGTTAGTGGGCGAACACCTCTGTCGCCCCTAAAGTACTAAGCTCGACCAGTTTATGCTGTGAAGAGATTTTGTCAGTGTTTAATTTATAACTAGTTTGTGAAATAAATAATAACTCTGTAAGTTTCCCACTTAGCTTCATATAAAAATTAATTCCAGGTCACTGAGACAACCCAGCCATGAATCTGTGAGATTTGGGTTAGGGCTGCACGATATGGACAAAAACATGCGATATTCGATAACTATGTTGAAAATTGCGATAACAATATTATTGCGATATTTGAAAATAGAGCCTACTTTTCGAACATAGTAAGTTAAATTCACTAAATTTCATAAAAATGTAAGTTCCTGTATTTACAAGTCAAAACAGCGACAAAATCAAAACTTAACACAGACTAAACCAGGAATAAAACAAGGCTAAGCTGTGACTAAATTCATTAAATTACCACTAAAACTGGACTTTTTACACATTTTTATTTAGTCACAACACATGTTCTTTTAAGGCTCTGGTGGAAAATGATTCTTCAGTGTAAATCTCTGTCAGATGGAAGACCACAGCATTATTGCGATATATTTAGATTCTTACGATACTGCGTTTGCTGATATTGAGATAACGATAATTTTGCGATATATTGTGCAGCCCTAGTTTGGGTTTATGATGCTATGGGTCCTGAGAAACCAACTCAGAGGTTTCCAAGCTCAAATGAAACGCCCCAAATCAGCCTGAAAAGCTCAAAACGGCAATAAAAAGATTTAGCAAATTTTTCTGCCATAGAACCTCGTAGAACAAAAATTCCAAATGCTTTATGTAGTTCTCCCCAAGCTCTATTTGCATGGATGGTTAAATAAAATTAAAGTTAGATACAGCTAAATAAAATAAAACACATAAAATACATAATCAGCATAAAGAAGAATAAGCATCTTTTAGTCTGATAAAGTGGCCTGGGAACACAAGCAGCAAGAAAAATGCTTTAAAATGCTTTTTTTAATGTGAAACCGTATCAGCCGATGTATTGGTTATTGGTATTTTAATTTTCTTTTTACTGCACAATATCGGTTTTGACATCTGCCTCAAAAAATCTGTATCGGCTTGAGCACAAAGCCTAGGAACTACTGATGGAAAAGTGAGGTTTTTTTCTTTTTTTTTTGTCACTGAGGTCATAAATACTTTAACTCAGTGCATTTTCATATAAAAAGACCTTAAACTTGTATTTTTTCTGTTTCATTACAATGCATTGCAGCCCGTACTTCTGTTACAACTAATACTTCTGCTTTTACTACAGCTACTACTACTACTACTACTAAGTCTTGTACTCAGACATCAAACTTTACTTTCCTTCCGTTACAATGCAGCTTGTATAGTCTGCACTATCACTACTACTACTACAATTACTACTGCTTTTACTACTACTACTGCTGCTTCTATTTCCTTAAAGTCAGCCCTCAAACTTGTTTTTTCCATTTTGCTGCAGCCTGTAGAAGTTTGGGAGGAAGCGTGAGAATGTAAAGCAGGTCGGTGGTAGTGAATTTGAGAGCGTCAGTCATGCTCCGCTGGATAAATAAATCAAAGAAAACCAATCTTGTAGCTATTATCACACGGTGGGTCTGCGCGCTTCTTTTATCTGCTCTGGTCCTGGAGCGAATTTGTGTTTATGTTTGTGGAGGTACGGAGCTGCACCAGGACGACGGCAGAGAGAGGAGGAGGAGATGAGGTCTGGAGCTGCAGCGCTGTCTGAGATATAGGCTCTTTATGCAGAGGGACAGGGCTCTGTGTGAGAAATATACAAGGCTGCTTTAAATGTGTGGCTCCAGTGGAAGTTAGGATCATACTGGGACTTACGGTAAATATTAAACTGCTTGAATAAATGTATAATGCACTAACAAAAAAGTCCCATTTGCATCTGCTTTCTCCTCCTTTCATCAGTTCCCTTCAGAGGAGTCCACAGTGAATCCTCTGCCTCCCACACTGCCTTTTTTTGGACCAATATAGGGAGGCTTTTCTTAACTTTATGAAAGAAATTCATTTAATATAGCTATTGTTTTAGTAATGCTTATTAAAATGGAAACGTGTTAGAATGTGACAGTGAGAACAGTTAAAGATGAGTTTTTTGAGGAAACCAATAAGGCAATTAGAGGTTGACAGATTTTTAATTTTTTAGTCATTCTGCAATTGGATGATTTTTGCCAAATTTTAGTCAGGCACATGTCCAGGCAACCATGTGACTGAAGGACCCCAGCATCCCCAGCCATTTTGTCTCAGTTTGGGCTTAGTTGGGCTCTCAGTTCATAGGAAACATCTAAAATAGCTTTTTCTCAGCCTGAAAAGCTCAAAATGGAAAGATTTTGCTCGTTTCTCTGGAACAGAACCTTGTAAAACAAAAAAATCCAAATGCTTTTAGTAGCTGTTCACAAGCTCTGCCTGAGTTTGAGTGAGATGGACTTATTGGTCTTCTCAAAAAATAAAACTCATCTTTAACTGTTCTCACTGCTCATATTTGTTTCTGTTTTGCATTACTAAAACGGCTATATTACTAATTTCTTTCATAAATTTAAGAAAATCTGACCTTCATATTGGTCCAAAACATGGGCAGTGTTTATCGGCCATCTGCTGCTCTGAATTTTAAAAATCAGCATTAGCCATAGAAAAGCCATATTGTTCGACCTCTAATCTAAACTCTTTTAAATCCACCACAACTACAATCACGTTTCATCCAACTCATGGTTAACCTTGCCTCCAATATTCCCTTTCAAAACCAGAGTAAATCAGAAGGTTTGGGCCAAAAACTGCCCCATATAAAGGAAACAAACAGATCCTGAGACTACTATGACTACTCCTACTATTGCTACTTATACTATTACCTACTACTACTACTGTTACCTGCAAATACTACTTCCCCCTACCATTACTAGTGCTACTATTACCTTTATAAGTGCTAGTTTGATTACTACTACTATTGCCAGTACTATTACTGTATTTTCCGCACTATAAGGCGCATCGGATTATAAGGCTCACCTTCAATGAATGGCCTATTTTAAAACTGTTTTCATATATAGGGCGCACCGCATTATAAGGCGCATCCACTAGATGGTGCTGCGCTAAAGGGAATGTCAATAAAACAGTCAGATAAGTCAAACTTTATTAATAGAATACAAACCAGCGTTCTTACAACTCCCTCGCTGAAAACAATGTATTTCCAACTCCATTTGTCACAGTTCAAAGCTACATGAACAGCATTCGAGCGCTCAGTTTTCTGTCCCCTCAATGTCGCAACTCTTCTACTGAGATGGAGCAAAGGCCGCGCCTCCTTGTTCTTTTGCGGCAGGATCCATAAACACGCCTATGGCACACATGAACAGCTGGGACTGGAATTCCCCTTTACCGTTTTTACCGCTGTCACTTCGGCGACGCCCCCTGAATACGGTAGCCATAATTAACCAACATTGATCCATATATAAGGCACATCGGATTATAAGGCGCACTGTCGGTTTTTGAGAAAATTAAAGGCTTTTAGGTGCGCCTTATAGTGCGGAAAATACGGTACTACTACCACTACTACTATTACCTCTACCGCAACTTCTTCTACTACTATAACCAGTACTAAAATAGTTACTACTACTACTAGTTTTTAGCTAAAAAACAAAGTAAATTCTGCTGTTAAAACAACAAATGTAAATGCAGAGGCAGCAGTGATGTGAGTAATTCATTTGTTTGAGTTCATCTTGTGTCAAACTCAAACATGATTCATTACAGAGAGTCGGATGCTGCAGCATTTGTCATTATTCAACCTTTTCTTAGTCAGTCTGTGGGGAAAAAAACAAACAAACTAAAGTGAAACAACAGAGAGAAGTTTACTGTGGAAAGTTTAAACAGACTTTGATACGGCTGCGAGGGCGGACGTGTGTGTTATGGGACAGAAACTTTACTGTTTACAGGCAATGAGAAGAATTTAGAAAGTACTTAAGAGTAAAAGTCAGAGATATACACAGGGCCCCTGACAGGCTTGGGGCCCGGGGCAAAACCTCTTGAATGAACTATTTTAGTGCTTAATATGTTTACTGAGTTTTTACTTGGGCTGGTACTTTAACACGTTAATGAACATGAGAAATGAACATGTAAAAAAAACCCCGCAATTAATCGCACTCACACAACACGGAACTTTTCTCAGTGGCCTAGTTTCTGGGGGACAGTAACCAGGGCGGGACATCCAGACCGGACAGATGCCTACAGACTGCACTACAGGGAACTGCGGGGTTTTCTCTGAGGCCACACACGGCGCCGCTTTTCTTTCACTTTCAAACAAACGGCTGTACGGCGCCGCTCGTCGTCTCTGATCGTTCTCAGAGCTGACTGACACACACAGGAGACACCAGACAGCAGAAGGGGCAGGTCGATAGGTTAATAAAAATGCAATTAATCGCAATAAATGAATTTGATACATTTTTAAATCGAGTCCCACCACTAGTTTTTACAGTACAAAACTTCAAAAATACAGAAATATGCTATAAAACACACACACACACAAATCAGCCACCCTACACAGTACCAACACCCCAAAACACACACACACACAAACCATACTGTAAGGCACAGAGAAATAGACTGTAGCATAAAAATCAACCAGAATAAACAAAAAATTATTCCTAAGGGGGTTGGTTGAAAAAAGTCAAAAAAGGCTTCTACACCTGCCGAAACATTTTTTCAGTGCCTCTCATCACAAATCATATTTTTTCCAGTTTAAGACTGAATGACACATCTGTAATCCAATGTAACACTGTGGGTGGGGCAGCGTCCTTCCAGCTGTTACTTTTCATTTTCCAGAAAACGCATGGGATTAGGCTTTCTCTCTGCTAGCCCCGCCCACTTCAGTCCGTCAGCTCAAACCCATCGCTAACGCCTGAGTTTATATCAGCAGACAGTGGTACAGGACTGCAGCTCACCTGGTACAGAGTCTACCAGTCTGGTCTTGGTTTTGAGCCTAGTCTTTCTTTTTTTTATGGTCTTGGGTCTGTCTCGGTCTCGGCTGCAGTTTTGCTCAGTCTTGGTCTAAGTCTTGAATCCAGTTTTACTCGGTCTTGTCTCGGTCTCGGATGTGGTCTGAGAGATTTTATTTACCTAACATTAGGAGAAAATACTGTTTTTCATAATTTTCCGAACCAGGACAATGATCTGTTGGATTAGATCAGCGGTTCCCAAAGTCAGGAGTCACGTCCCCCTTAAATTTACCAAAATCCCACGCGGACCCCCAACAATACAACTTCCCTCCATCCCAAATTTTATTTTCATATTTTTCTCCATATATTTCTATAAAAACATTACAAAAGACACTGACTATTGGCTAAAAAGTGTTTTAAAGTTATATTTTTAAACAAATACACACACACAAAAAATTAAATGCTGCAAAAACTCAATAACTAGCAAAGGATCCCTCAGGATTTTTGGGGCCAACTCAAAATCTCAAATTTTCCAGACTTTCACTTAATTTGATGTTCATACGTCTAAAAACTTTTCTAATTTTTACAGCCAACTTACAGAGTTCAGAAAAAGTTATTCTTTTGTTAAATGTAGTATATTTAGTTTTTATTATTATCAATAATACTTTTTCTGAACAGTGGAGTCAGTTGGCCGTAAGATGAGTTGGAAAAAATAAAGTTTTTAGATGTATGAACGTTAAATTTGGTGAGTAATAAAGTATTAGTTGTTGAAAACTTGAGATTTTGAGTTGATCACCAAAACTCAAAAATCTTGAGGGATCCTGTTGCCTTGAGTTTTTGCAGCATTGTTTTTTACAGTGCATTTCAAACTCAATTTCTTTTTATGTCCTTAATATGCAGTACCTTCGCGGACCCTCAGGGGGCCCTGGATCCCACTTTGGGAACGACTGCATTAGATCATTAAAACAATGCTTACTGTATTTGAAACACTTTTTAAATACTTTTCTCCTTAGTTCAAAGGGTTTGGTCTCAGTTTTTCTTGGTCTTGGTCCTTAAAAGTCTTGATCTCGACTCGGTCTCGAACCCTGAAAGTCTCAGCCTTGTCTTGGTCTTAGTTCACTCTGGACTCAAACTGGTCTTGGTCTCGATTAGTACGACTTTGACTACAACGCTCCGTCTACTGTCTTTGATTCTCAGCTTGTTCCCTAATTTCTTGTCTCACTGCTTTGTATCTCTGTCAGATAAAGGCATAAAAGCCCAAAACTGTGTTGTGTTAGACTTTCAATTTTACAAATAACTCCTTTTTGAACATTCTGTCAAAGTACTGCGAGTATTTAATGGAAGCGCAGGAGTCAGACTGACAGTCGCTGAGAGAGAACGCCCTCTGTTCTGTAGAAAAACCCGGTCGTCTCTCTGCTCTCAGAGGGGAGGCTGGAGCCGAGCGGACCCACAGATGGTGTCTCGGTTTGGGGCCGACTCTGAAGGTGAGCCTCCTGCCTCCCGATGTTTATTACCCACAATGCACCTCTCCTTCTGCAGCTCTGAGCAAACACCGTGCGGTAATCACAGGTCTCAGGGCACTCCAGGAGCAACACACACTGCTGTAGTACGAGTCATTCAGGTTTGTGGATGCGTTTCTCCTCTGTTTGTTTGAATGTGCTCGGACGTCAGAGGGACTTTACTGTTGTTAAAATGGAAACAGGACCAAGACAAAAATCCCACAGAGGACTGAACAACACAGACTTCAGCAGAACAACAGGTGACAAAGGAAACAACTCTCTGTGGCTGAAGATCCAGACACTCCTGCTTTCAAAAATTTGTTTTACATTTACTAATAATTGGTGAAAATTATGATTTTTAGTAAGAGAAATTTTATTTTTTGAGTTGAAAGTGGGATTTTAATAGAGGTGTACTGATACAGTAACTATATCGAAAATTTATAAATTTTTATTCCCAAGATACAACTTTATTAATACACATTACCTTGTATCAAATTGTATCATCTTCTATAGCGCAGATCGATATACAAGGGGGGAAAAACGTATAATATATCGGAAATATCAATATCATTATCATTAGAAATTTACATGTCAAAATAAAACCAGATATGTTGTTTTGTATGTAATTTTTGTGTTTTTAATAAAATAAAATATTATATTCACCATTTCTTTGCTCTGTCTGCTGGACATAATCAACCTCGGCCACGGTGCTACACATGAGAGTAAACTTATGATTTTTGGCAAAAAGTTGCTGTATCAATTATCCATATGAAGGTGCTGAATCGTATTGAATTGTATAGACCCTTCTCACACAGCGTCATCTGATCACGTGATTTCCACGGAGCGGCCATGTTGGATGGCAAAAGCCGGTTTGTCACGGCCCGATTTGGATCAGTCCTGCTGTCTGTTAGCCTAACAAATTAAATTTGTTTTACTCATCAAAAATCTCTCATCTGCCTACTCACATGGACAACAGTTGTTTAGGGCACTTTCCATACTAAAGGTCTGTCACCCATCCTGCCACAAAATATTTTTATGCCTCTAAGGAGCTCTCTGCCTCTTGTGAGCTTTTAATTGTGCCCCTCTAAAGTGAGCTTGTCGATTGATTGACTAAACAATTGTAAATGCTGTGGTATTCCAAAGCGGATTGTGTGTTGAAGGCTGGTAACCCGTAATTTTGACATCATATTGGTCTTAAGCATCGACAAGTGAACATTTCTCTAAATATCGCTGTCTGACCTGAACACTTAACGTTAAGTATTGAACCGGTGTAGAAAGTGGTAAATATGAACTCAATTTCTATGCATGATCGCTAATCGCTACCCAGCTACACCGGCTTTTTGCCATCCAAAATGGCAGCGTCAACAAACCAAGTCACATGACTGAGAACGGTCTATTGTTCCAAATCAGCCAATATCATTCTTGAATGGGACTGAAACAATTCTAGTCGCTACATTTGGTGTTGTTGCAAAAATGTATCGTTACACCCCTAGATTTTAAGTATCCAAAAAGTGAAATATTTTCAATATTCACAAAGGAAAGTTGATTTTTTCAGGGATTATTGCAGCCTTGGGTCTGTCAAAGATTACTAACAACACTGATTTAGATGGAGATGGATATTTTGTAGTAACAAAAAGCTACAACCAATTTTAATGGGTTTTAATAGCACAGGAAAAAACAATCCCTAAAAATAAATGTTGTTCATGATCTTTGACAGACGCAAGGCTGTAATAACCTGCCGAGAAAAATCAACCTTGCTTTGAGAATATTAAAAATATTTTATTTTTTGGATCCTCTTAGATGTCTCTTAAAAAATCAGATGCTATTACGTACACTGGCATAAAAAGGGTTATAGATTTATGTGGAAAAAAGGAGAAAAAAAATGTATTCTACACTGCCTGACCAAAAAAACAAACAAACAAATGTTGCCACCTGGATGTAACTAAGCAAACAGGTAAGAGCCTCCTGCAGTTGGTCAGGTCTGGGTTCAGCAGCGTTCTGTGCCCAGAGATGAGGTCAGCTGACTCCCTGCAGATACTGAATGACCACGTTACTCCATCAATGGATTTTTTCTTTCCCTGATGACACTGGGCTTATTCAAGGTTGACAACGCCAGGATTAATCAGGCTCAAATTGTGAAAGAGTGAGACATCACCTTTGCAGAAGTTTATTGAAACAATGCCACAGTGAATGCTTGCTGTAATCAAAGCTAAAGCAGTCCAATGAAATATTAGAGCATGTGACCTTTGTTTTGTGATGACCTTTTTTTAGTCAGGCGGTGAATTTTGATTATGTTTTGTGATGAGGACACTTTTGTCTCTGAACAGGAGCAATGTAATGTTTTAAAATTGGGGAATAAGGGTTAATATAAAATGCGTTTATTCTGTGCTAAAGGTTTGTAAACAGTGTAAGAAAGACAGGAACAGTTTAGACCTGAGCTCTCTGCATTTAAACCCTGTTATCTCCTGCTATTATTATTATTATCATTTAATATTATAATATATTTTTTTCCTCTGAAACCACAGCTCACACAGAGGAGGCAGCTGCTGCATGTCTAAGTCCCTTAAACCCCACCTGGAGCTGATACGGAAACAAACACACCCTCCTTCAAAGTCCTCACACCTGCTGCTCATTTCCGCTCACAAACAAATCTGCTTTTTTACTCTTCTTTCTTTAAAAATGAGCCAGGGTTTATCAGAATTACTGCCAAAGCCTGGTTTATAAAGGACTTGGCTTCAAAAGACTAATTTTCTTCAGTAATGATATCACATATTAACATTACATAAATGAGTTTAAAGTCACAGTGGTTTATCAACAAAAAGGCAAAAGACACACAACCAAAAAAATAATGTGTTTGCTTCTAAATGGCAAAATTATAATGTTTAAAAGCTGTTTATCTTTTTGAGGCTTTAAGCTTCTCTTTATAAAGATAAACTGAAGCCAGAAGAAGTTGTGAGTTCAGAAAAGGGCTTTTACTAAATATTGCAATCCATTTTTTCTTTCCT